>BSUD01000008.1:120557392-120571546 GCA_033239045.1 Fagopyrum esculentum
ATTTTCTTTTAATTTTCTTAGAGTATGTTTTTATGAAAAAAAAAATCAATGAGTATGTTTTTATGAAAAAAAAAATCAATGTTGTTTTAGTTAAAAAATAATTTATATTAAAAAAAATTTTATTAATTCAGTTCACATATTTTAGATGACCGGTTCATGTCTTTTGTACAATTCTCAAGTGATATTTATGCTACACAAATTTTATCAATAAATTTTTATTATAATATTTGTTAGTATGAAACTTTTATACTAATAGCTTGTATAAAGGGTTCATTAGTTCAAACATTTTATATTATCAATTCATACTTTATTATAGTTTTGATAGTTATGCTTAAAAACAATTTATGGTTAATACACAATTTCAATTACATAATGTTATTGATGAGTCTTGTAAGGGTCAAGCTTGTATAAACTTTTATACTAATAGTTTGTATAAAGTGTTCCACTAATTCAAACATTTATATTATCAACTCTATTTTTACTAAATACGTACAAATATTATAATAATTTGTATAAAATGATCTATTGTGAAAACAATTTACGGTTTTCCTCTAGTTATTGATGAGCCTTGTGTTCGCTCCAAACGGTGTGTGCAAGCTTTAAATTTATAACCCTAGACGTAAGCTTAAAACAAGGATGCGAACCCGCAGTGTACGGGTCAATCGTAGTAAAAAGCAAGGAATTCCAGGGGTCGATCACAGGGACTTAGTGAAACAAAGTCCAATTACGGTAAGCTTTAGCAATCACTAACCACAAAATAATTAAAACAATCAAAGATGATAAAAGTCAATAAAGGAAATATGCAATTCTAGGGATTAAAGCATCTAGTTGTGGTTCCAACTCAAAATCTAATGATAAGCGGACAAAGCTGAGATATTTGCATAGGGAAGGTGTTACTAAAGTGGAATAGATCACCGGGTAAGTCTCACTACTCACTAATCCAAAATCGTAACTCCTATTACCGGGTAAGTCTCAAGGAATTAAGATAAAGAACTATAACCTCAAACTAACACACCATCTAAGGGAATAGAATCAACCTTTACCGGGTAAGTCTCATGCTAACTCACAAAGATGGGATGAAAGCACACGCAAACCCCAATAAAGGATAAACCTTTATTACCTACACTTATGATCTTAGGTAAACAAACTAAGGAATTACCGGGTAAGTCTCATCCTAGGCTTGCATTGGACCAAGAAAGGTGTAATAAGAATAGGATTTGGCAAACTCTAACACTTAACTCTCAGTTTCGGATCAGATAAGTCACCTCGGTCAACCAAATTCCACCCCGGTCGAGATGTTCATCGACTGAGCGAGATGCTTAGGGTTAAGGTTAAAGACTCAAACTTTCAGGGTCCTACTGTGATTAAGATCATTCTATCATTGTTTTTTCCACAACCTTCAGCCAATCACCCTAGAATCACACAAAGGAATTAGCCACTCATCATCATGAAAGTATTAATCAAATATATGAGAAGAAAGAGAATAATTGAACAAGAAAACCTTAAGAGAAAGGCTTCAATAACTGAATCAATTATATAACACAAGCGTTCCTTGGATAGAAATCCAACAAGACAAAACAACAAGGAAGGGAATCTAAGATGATCTTACAAAAACCCTTCAAAAGCTATAAAAGCTATAAAATTCCTTCTTCAACCTTCAAAAAGGTTCTTCAAATCTCCCAACTGGAGTATGGCTGTTGTGGTGTAGTAGGTGTAAGCGAGGTAATAGCGGATGTCGGATTTGTGGGAAATCCGACCCTTTTTATAGGAAAATTACTCTCCAAAGATAAGATATCTTAGAAAGATCTCTTCCCATAAAAATAGGTAAAATATATGATCTAGCATATCTTCTTCCTTCCAGGAGCCAAGCCCAAAAATATAAGATCTCTTTCCAAAGATAAAAGATCTCAGCCAAGAATAAAATATTCTCGCCGCGTCCCAGGTGTTCGCCTCGGTCGAGTCGACTTCTCTGGATCACCTCGGTCGAGGTGAATCTGTAGTCAACCGAGGTGAGTCACGACTGAATTGTAACACCCCAAATTTACAACTTAGGGAGTTACTGGTTAGGACCGCACAGTGGGTCCCGACCTTAGTTTGACAACAACTTAACATGATCTTACAACAAGGCACCGATAAGGAAAAACTAAAAATCATAAAATAGTTTTTATCAATGCATGAATGTGACCAGATCAACTACAGCCGGAAAAGTAATATATCAAAGTACGGAAGGAAACGATGTTCAACTGAAAAACCCACAAAAGCAAAAACTGCAAAACATCCTAAAGTACGACACCCCGGCTGACCACTACCATCTGGATCACTCGGCATCTGCTCTAACCTGTGTCAAATCTAAACAACATATCAACCGTTAGCTAACTAACCAAATATAAGTAAAAATGATAACAGCACAAACACAAGCAGAAACAAAAATAAACAAACAACATGCTGGCACTCAACCAATTATTATCTGTTATTTTAGTGATTCACATTATTCAATTTAAGTTGTGGCACGAGAACTATTATTAGTTCTCGCCTCCGTTCCTTATCCAACTGGTGTAGGTATAGCTGACTTCCTTTGGTAGCGTCACTACAAACCATGTGTGGACTAGTCCCGAAAGAAACCCCCAGCGCCCTGCGAGCTACTGAGCAGAATGCCACCGCCCGTTACTCTTAGGCCAGAATACAGGTCGGTATTTATATATCACAACCTATCTCTCTAACATGTCAATCACACACCACCATCATCATTTATACTCATATTTAGCAGTCAGCTAAGTAAGCCCAAAGGACTTACCTGTTATAACTCTCGACTCTTTAGTAATCACTTGCTCTGTAACTGTACCCACTCAGTTGCCTGTTAAAGGCGATAAGTGTATTAGCACACTTTCACGTAGATAGAAGTCTAAAACTTCTGAGATTAAATAAGTATTAAGACGTACTAGTTACATTATTAGTTTTAGGGTAAAATGACCATTTTGCCCTTGGTTCCGATTTTCTCGAAGACCCTAAAATTCATGTCCAAACTCCTATTTGAAGTTCTAAAATATATCCTAACTCTTAGAATTTTATTAGGTGCGAAACTGACATTTTTCTTATGTTTCTATTTTCCGGAAGAACCGAAAAAGGTTTAACTTCGGTTCTAAATATAAAATTCTTAACGGCTTATAAAATTTCCGAATTTAATATCTAGATCATCTATGAGGTTCTATCTAGCCTTAGAAGAAAGAATTTCACCAAACTGTTCAGCCGATATTTTTATAATAATTCCCAAAGTCGGTTCCTCACTCTACTTTCTTATACTTAGTCAAATTTATAAGTTCAATAAAACTGCTCAACTACCTAACTTCGGGAGCTCGTAACTTTCAATCCGACCGTTCATTTCTCACCAAATTTTAATATGATAAACTAAATATATCCGTCTACAACATATCCAAAATTCAACGGTGGATCTTTATCCAAACATTTTATAATTGATCGACAAGATGGGCTGTTCGAAACCTAAAAGCTGAAGAACCTAAATTAAATTTACAGCAGCCCTTCCTTCCATTCTATGACACATACTCAGCAGCTCATTAACGTTACGTTATTTATGCTTAGGCTCAACAACAGCAGTTCACAAACACATGGATGACAATGAAGTTGAAGAGAGGAGGAGCAAGCTTACGGAATCTGCAGTCCGGCGTTAAGGTCCTAGACAGCGCTAGCGTTCCGGCGGCTTCTCCTGGGTGGTCGGCCTGCTGTTGCTGCGGGACAGTGATGGCGGGTTCCGGCGTCTCCTTTGGCTGCAAAGGAATGGCTCGTATACTCCCCTGTTGCACCGTTCTGCTGGCCGGCTATCACTGCAGGATCCGTGAGGGACCACTCTAGTCGATTAGGCACACAGAACAGGAGACAGTGAAGGGGACGGACAGGAGAAGAGAGACTCACCAGTCGGTCTGCAGTGCCGGCGTGCCTCGGGTCTGGATGCAAATTGACGTATGGAGCGTCCGGGTCTGGCTGCGCAAGGCTCAGCGGTTACTCTTCTGAAACAATCCAGAAGCGGACGCGAGAGGGACGAGAGAAGGGAGAGTCGGGATCTTACCGGTCGGCTGGGGCGTGCAGGACGGGGCGGCTGCGAATCCGGCGGGGAGCGGCGCAAGGTGGCTGCGGCGCGAGCGGTGACGGTTCGGTGTGCAGTTGGCTGCGGGGATGCAGACTCACGACGTTCAGAAGAGAAGGTAAGCGGCAGGAGGGATTAGGGCTGGAGTGTATCGGCAGGTTAGGAGAAAGAAAATATTAATTAGTAGGGTGATTAGGGAAATTTAGGGTTAGGTTAAATTAGGAGGTGGGCTGCTGATTGGGCCTCGCAGTGGCCCACATCCGGCCCGCTTTTAAATTAGCACGGAAAAGGAATCCGTCACTCGCTCGGGTTCTAGTTAAGTACTGAAAATACATAATACGGAATTAATTCTGTATTATCTTTATTTTTATTATTTATATATTTATTGTATTAATAAAATTTGTGTTATCATTTTATGTGATTTAAGGTCACATAAAATGATAACGTTTAAACTCGTTTTGTTTAGCTTATTTATTTATTTAATTATGATTGTCGTATCGGATTTGGTTAATTTCCATTCGTCGAAAATTTAAAATTTTCGGTTATTACATCAGTGCCCCCTTAAAAGAAGTTTCGTCCCGAAACTTAAATTATTTCCCTTACTCACACATTTCTTTCGGTATATTTTAGTTTTCTCGACATCTTTGTTTTCTAACAAGCAGCTACTCAGGCAGCAATCAAACAAGTATCACAAAAGAGAAACAAAAACACTCCAAACAACATGAAGACCTGAAAGGTCAAACAACACAACATCCGAGTACTAACCCGTCAAACAGGAGTAACCTCTAACCCCGCAAAGAACTCGGGATAGTTACGTCTAATACTCTCCTCAGTCTCCCAAGTGGCCTCATCAGCTCCTCTCCTAGACCATTGGATCCTCAGCATAGGTATCTCCTTGGATCGCAGACGTCTGGTACTGCGTTCCAAGACAGCTACTGGGTACTCTACAAATGTATGGTCAGGCTCCACTATCAGATCCTCATGGCTGATGACGTGTCTCGGATCCGGAATGTACTCTCGCAGCTGAGATACATGAAAAACTGGGTGTACTCCCTCTAATCTCGGTGGCAGTGCTAGTCGGTAGGCAACCTCTCCGACTCTCTCTACGATCTCAAATGGTCCGACATACCGGGGACTCAGCTTCCCCTTAATGCCGAAACGTCTAACTCCCCTCGTAGGTGACACCCTCAACCACACCTGTGCACCTACTCTAAACTCCAAAGGTCGACGCCTTTTGTCGGCGTAAGACTTCTGACGACTCTGAGCTGCTAACATCCTCTCCCGGACTAAGGCAATCCGGGCAATGTCGTCCTGTATCTGATCTGGTGCTACTCCATTAGCCTTGCTAGGCTCATCCCAACATAGCGGTGTACGACATTTCCGTCCGTACAAAGCCTCATAAGGTGCCATCCCAATAGACGCATGCCAGCTGTTATTATATGAAAACTCTACGAGTGGGAGGTGATCTGGCCATACTTGTCCCCAATCTAGCACACATGCCCGTAACATGTCCTCCAGGGTCTGGATGGTCCTCTCTGACTGACCGTCTGTCTGTGGGTGGTAGGCAGTGGTAAAGTGAAGACTCGTACCCAGAGCAGTATGTACCTGCTGCCAGAACCTCGAGGTAAAACGTCCATCCCTGTCGGATACGATAGTCCTCGGTACTCCATGGAGTCTCACAATATGCCTGGTGAACTCCTCTGCTAGACGACTTACCGGCCACGTCTCCTTAATCGGAATGAAACGTGCGGTCTTCGTCAGACGGTCTACTACCACCCAAATGGCATCAAAGCCTCTGCTGAGCCTCAATCCAGTGACGAAATCCATAGAGATGTCTTCCCACTTCCAGTGTGGTACTGGAAGTGGGTGTAGCTCTCCTCCGGATCTACGGTGCTCAATCTTGACCTGCTGACAGGTCGCACACTGAGCTACATAACGGGCCATATTAGGCTTCAAACCACCCCACCAGAAGGAACGTCTCAAGTCCCTATACATCTTACTCGCTCCTGGATGTACGGAGTAAGGGGTAGTATGAGCCTCACCTAGTATCCTCTGCCTCAGCTCACGGTCTGATGGCACACAAACACGGTCCTGTCGTCTCATCACTCCATCGGCACCAATAGTGAACTGAGGTGCCTCATCTCGTGCCATCCGGTCCCGGATCCGGGTCAACATCGGACAGGTCTCCTGCTTCTGTCGGATCTCACCCAACAGGTCAGGGAGTAACTCTATGGTGGCTAACTGATGAGCTGTATCCGAGAACTGGATCTCTATCTCTAACCAAGCTAAGTCTCTCTGTAGCTGTGGCTGTACTGTCAACCGGGCTATCGCCTTCTCCTGAGGCGTCTTCCGACTCAAAGCGTCGGCAACTACATTCGCCTTTCCGGGGTGGTAAAGAATCTCAAGGTCAAAATCCTTGATCAACTCTAGCCACCGCCTCTGGCGGTTATTCAACTCCCGCTGAGTGAATATGTACTTCAGACTCTTATGGTCTGTGAAGATCTGACAGGTCGCTCCATAGAGATAATGACGCCAGATCTTAAGAGCGTGCACTACTGCTGCTAACTCTAGGTCATGAGTGGGGTAGTTCTCTTCATACGTCTTCAGCTGTCGAGACGCATATGCTATAACCTTACCCCTCTGCATCAAGACACACCCCAAGCCCAGCTTGGATGCATCACTGTACACTACGAAGTCCTCTGTACCCTCAGGCTGTGCTAAGATCGGAGCAGACGTCAATCTCTTCTTCAGCTCATCAAAACTCTGCTGACACGGCTCAGACCAGACGAACCGAGTAGTCTTCCTTAGGAGGGAAGTGAGTGGTCGGGCGATCAGGGAAAACCCTTCCACAAACCGACGGTAATACCCTGCCAATCCAAGGAAACTGCGAACCTCCTTCACATTCTTCGGAGGTTGCCAAGAAGACACTGACTCAATCTTCGCCGGGTCGACCTTAATCCCCTCGGCAGTCACTACATGGCCAAGGAATGCCACCTCTGACATCCAGAACTCACACTTGGATAGTTTAGCATATAGCTGACTATCCTGTAGAATCTGCAGCACTGTCCTCAAGTGTCCGGCATGCTCCTCTCGACTTCTAGAGTAAACTAGAATGTCGTCGATGAAGACCACTACAAACTGGTCTAAGAAGTCGATGAAAATCCCATTCATCAACTCCATAAATACTGTTGGCGCATTAGTGAGCCCGAATAGCATCACTACAAACTCATAATGACCATACCTAGTCCGGAATGCCGTCTTAGGTATGTCCTGGTCTCTCACCCTCAGCTGGTGATAACCCAATCTCAAATATATCCTCGAGAACACTGATGCTCCATGCAGCTGGTCCAACAGATCATCTATGCGAGGCAATGGATACTTATTCTTGATGGTGACCTTGTTCAACTCTCTGTAGTCGATACACAGTCTCATCGATCCATCCTTCTTCCTCACAAACAGCACTGGTGCGCCCCAGGGAGAAACACTAGGGCGTATGAAGCCCTTCTCTGCTAACTCCTCTAACTGCTTCTTCAGCTCAAGCAGCTCTATCGGGGCCATGCGGTACGGGGCCTTCGAGATCGGTCTCGTGCCCGGCTCTAACTCGATGCTAAAATCCACACTCCTCTGTGGGGGTAGCCCTGGTAAGTCGTCCCTGAAGACCTCTGCAAACTCACATGCGACTGGTATCTCCTCTACTGTCTGGCTCTTGCGCTCCTTCATGGCATAACACTAGAAGGCCTCGCAACCCTGTGCTATCAAATCCACCTGTCGGTCCACGGGGCAACGTATTGCCTCCAAAGCAGTCTCAATCTTCCCTATCCAGTGCTCCACCTCTAGCCCTATCTCTCCGCTGAATGAGGGGACCTTCTGAGAGTTGAAAGCCTTCAACCACTCATCCGGTCTCGGTGCTCTGGCCCTAGTAGGTGCTCTATCAACAGCAGCCCTCCTCTCAGATACAGCCGGCACCTGAGACACTCCCTGTGTCACCTGAGCTGACCTAGCCGGCTCCACTGATGGTACCTGAGTAAGCCTCTCCACTCTGGCAGCTTCTTCCCTGCGCTCAACATAGGCTCTGAACTCTCTATACTCCGATGCTCCAATAGAGACACGTCCCGACTCAGTAGAACGAGCTCCCTGTGCTCCAGACCTAGCGGCGGGCACAGGCCTGACCTCGGGGCCTACACTCTCAGCTACTTCCTCTACAGCAACCTCTGGTACGTCTGCTGCAGGTGTGTCATCTCGAGGGACTCGTCCTCGACCTCTCCCTAGTGGAGGTCTACCCACACGACCACGCCCTCTGACAGTAGGGGTGCTATCAGCTCTATCCTGTCTGACTGGGGGAAGGGGGGGACGACCCCTACCTCGGCCAGTCACTTGTGCAGCCCTAGTACGTGCCATCTGCACGAATAGTAATCACTATAGTTATAACTAGCTAATCTATCGTAGCATTACAAGTCCATAAATATTCTAAGATTACCGAGATCCGCAGAGGTAGTGGTGGTCGTCCGTACTTTCTATCCCAACCCGACTCTGTATGCATTTAAAACCAAAATTTTTTCGTTGGAAAACTCAGACCCCTTTCGGGTTCTGTTTATTTACTTATACGACCTTTTTAGAAGATTCAAGTGCCATTGTTGCCAACCTAGAGCTCTGATACCATGTTGTAACACCCCAAATTTTACAACTTAGGGAGTTACTGGTTAGGACCGCACAGTGGGTCCCGACCTTAGTTTGACAACAACTTAACATGATCTTACAACAAGGCACCGATAAGGAAAAGCTAAAAATCATAAAATAGTTTTTATCAATGCATGAATGTGACCAGATCAACTACAGCCGGAAAAGCAATATATCAAGGTACGGAAGGAAACAATGTTCAACAGAAAAACCCACGAATGCAAAAAACTGCAAAAAGTCCTAAAGTACGACACCCCGGCTGACCACTATCAGATCCTCATGGCTGATGACGTGTCTCGGATCCGGAATATACTCCCGCAGCTGAGATACATGAAAAACTGGGTGTACTCCCTCTAGTCTCGGTGGCAGTGCTAGTCGGTAGGCAACTTCTCCAACTCTCTCTACGATCTCAAATGGTCCGACATACCGGGGACTCAGCTTCCCCTTAATGCCGAAACGTCTAACTCCCCTCGTAGGTGACACTCTCAACCACACCTGTGCACCTACTCTAAACTCCAAAGGTCGACGCCTCTTATCGGCGTAGGACTTCTGACGACTCTGAGCTGCTAACATCCTCTCCCGGACTAAGGCAATCCGGGCGATGTCGTCCTGTATCTGATCTGGTACTACTCCATCAGCCTTGCTAGGCTCATCCCAACATAGCGGTGTACGACATCTCCGGCCGTACAAAGCCTCATAAGGTGCCATCCCAATAGACGCATGCCAGCTGTTATTATATGAAAACTCTACGAGTGGGAGGTGATCTGGCCATACCTGTCCCCAATCTAGCACACATGCCCGTAACATGTCCTCCAGGGTCTGGATGGTCCTCTCTGACTGACCGTCTGTCTGTGGGTGGTAGGCAGTGGTAAAGTGAAGACTCGTACCCAGAGCGGTATGTACCTGCTGCCAGAACCTCGAGGTAAAACGTCCATCCCTGTCGGATACGATAGTCCTCGGTACTCCATGGAGTCTCACAATATGTCTGGTGAACTCCTCTGCTAGACGACTTACCGGCCACGTCTCCTTAATCGGAATGAAACGTGCGGTCTTCGTCAGACGGTCTACTACCACCCAAATGGCATCAAAGCCTCTGCTGAGCCTCAATCCAGTGACGAAATCCATCGAAATGTCTTCCCACTTCCAGTGTGGTACTGGCAGTGGGTGTAGCTCTCCTCCGGGTCTACGGTGCTCAATCTTGACCTGCTGACAGGTCGCACACTGAGCTACATAACGGGCCACATCAGGCTTCAAACCACCCCACCAGAAGGAACGTCTCAAGTCCCTATACATCTTACTCGCTCCTGGATGTACGGAGTAAGGGGTAGTATGAGCCTCACCTAGTATCCTCTGCCTCAGCTCACGGTCTGATGGCACACAAACACGGTCCTATCGTCTCATCACTCCATCGGCACCAATAGTGAACTGAGGTGCCTCATCTCGTGCCATCCGGTCTCGGATCCGGGTCAACATCGGACAGGCCTCCTGCTTCTGTCGGATCTCACCCAACAGGTCAGGGAGTAACTCTATGGTGGCTAACTGATGAGCTGTATCCGGGAACTGGATCTCAATCTCTAACCAAGCTAAGTCTCTCTGCAGCTGGGGCTGTACTGTCAACCGGGCTATCGCCTTCTCCTGAGGCGTCTTCCGACTCAAAGCGTCGGCAACTACATTCGCCTTTCCAGGGTGGTAAAGAATCTCAAGGTCAAAATCCTTGATCAACTCTAGCCACCGCCTCTGGCGGTTATTCAACTCCCGCTGAGTGAATATGTACTTCAGACTCTTATGGTCTGTGAAGATCTGACAGGTCGCTCCATAGAGATAATGACGCCAGATCTTAAGAGCGTGCACTACTGCTGCTAACTCTAGGTCATGAGTGGGGTAGTTCTCTTCATACGTCTTCAGCTGTCGAGACGCATATGCTATAACCTTACCCCTCTGCATCAAGACACACCCCAAGCCCAGCTTGGATGCATCACTGTACACTACGAAGTCCTCTGTACCCTCAGGCTGTGCTAAGATCGGAGCAGACGTCAATCTCTTCTTCAGCTCATCAAAACTCTGCTGACACGGCTCAGACCAGACGAACCGAGTAGTCTTCCTTAGGAGGGAAGTGAGTGGTCGGGCGATCAGGGAAAACCCTTCCACAAACCGACGGTAATACCCTGCCAATCCAAGGAAACTGCGAACCTCCTTCACATTCTTCGGAGGTTGCCAAGAAGACACTGACTCAATCTTCGCCGGGTCGACCTTAATCCCCTCGGCAGTCACTACATGGCCAAGGAATGCCACCTCTGACATCCAGAACTCACACTTGGATAGTTTAGCATATAGCTGACTATCCTGTAGAATCTGCAGCACTGTCCTCAAGTGTCCGGCATGCTCCTCTCGACTTCTAGAGTAAACTAGAATGTCGTCGATGAAGACCACTACAAACTGGTCTAAGAAGTCGATGAAAATCCCATTCATCAACTCCATAAATACTGTTGGCGCATTAGTGAGCCCGAATAGCATCACTACAAACTCATAATGACCATACCTAGTCCGGAATGCCGTCTTAGGTATGTCCTGATCTCTCACCCTCAGCTGGTGATAACCCAATCTCAAATATATCCTCGAGAACACTGATGCTCCATGCAGCTGGTCCAACAGATCATCTATGCGAGGCAATGGATACTTATTCTTGATGGTGACCTTGTTCAACTCTCTGTAGTCGATACACAGTCTCATCGATCCATCCTTCTTCCTCACAAACAGCACTGGTGCGCCCCAGGGAGAAACACTAGGGCGTATGAAGCCCTTCTCTGCTAACTCCTCTAACTGCTTCTTCAGCTCAAGCAGCTCTATCGGGGCCATGCGGTACGGGGCCTTCGAGATCGGTCTCGTGCCCGGCTCTAACTCGATGCTAAAATCCACACTCCTCTGTGGGGGTAGCCCTGGTAAGTCGTCCCTGAAGACCTCTGCAAACTCACATGCGACTGGTATCTCCTCTACTGTCTGGCTCTTGCGCTCCTTCATGGCATAACACTAGAAGGCCTCGCAACCCTGTGCTATCAATCTGGCTGCCCTCACTGCACTGATGACTGTGCCGGACTTTCCGAGGTCCCAACCTCGGAATATAACTCTGTGGCCCTCCTCCGTGGCAACAGTCACAGTCCTCCTACCAATATCCAAGACGGCTCCATGTCTAGTCATCCAATCTATCCCTAGTATCACGTCCTCATGTGCTAGGGGCATGACTAGAAGATTTACTAACCAAATCCGGCCTCCCAGGTGAATAGGGCAGTCATAAATCTCTCGAGATCCTCTAACCTTACCCCCATCTGGTAACCCAACCACAAAAGGTACACCCTCTACTGTAGCTAAGGACAACCTATCTACACATGCATCTGATATAAAGGAGTGCGTGGCACCCGTATCAAATAAAACGCGCACAGGTAAGTCATGGATCCAAATGGTACCTGTGGTCGGAGGTGCTGCAGGCTGCTCAGTGCTCCTCAGCTCAAACACTCTCGATGGTCCTCCTCTAGTGTCAGCGGTACTACCACGTCCTCTGCCACGACCTGTCTCCTGTGCAGCACTGTATGAAGCAGGATGTCCTGGAGCCCGGTACTGCTGCTGCTGCTGACTCGGAGCTCGGTACTGAGGGGGTCTTTGTACACTCTTCTCAGCACCTGCAGGAGAAGATCCCTGCTGAGAAGAAGCCTTGCCCTGACGGCAGAAAGTAGCCCTGTGTCCCGGCTTCCCACAAGTAAAGCAAGTGACTAGTGGTTTCGGGCAGTCCGGCTTAATGTGATCACGGCCACCACAGTTAAAGCACTGTCGATCTCCACTGGGTGTCCGGACTGTAGAGTGGTAGCTGGACCTCCCCTGAGTCTGTCCTCTACTATGGCCTGCTACTGCCCCACTGCTACCATCATGTTCTGTCCTCTGCCGCTTATCCGGTCCACTAGACTGTGCTGCTTTCCTAGAAGCTGGCCTATCTCTCTCATAAGCAGAGGCCCTATCCTGATAATCAGACAAGGTCTCACAGCGGAATCCAGCCAGGTAGGATCGGGTACTCTCTCAACCTCCTGGAGAAAAGATAAACATGCTGCTCTTTTGGAGGTGCAGACGGTCCAAGCAAAGTCAACTCCTTCTGAAACTTCTTTATGGCTGCAGCAATCGGGATATCCTCGAATCCCGCCTCAATGAAATCCTGGAATCTCTCCCTCCTCAGCGAAACTGGGCAGTACCTGTCTCGAACAATGGTCTTCATCTGCTCCCAGCTGGTGACTCGGCTACGAATGGTACGCCACCATGAATGAGCATCATCTGTGAAGCAGGTCTGTATCAAATCCACCTGTCGGTCCACGGGGCAACGTATTGCCTCCAAAGCAGTCTCAATCTTCCCTATCCAGTGCTCCACCTCTAGCCCTATCTCTCCGCTGAATGAGGGGACCTTCTGAGAGTTGAAAGCCTTCAACCACTCATCCGGTCTCGGTGCTCTGGCCCTAGTAGGTGCTCTATCAACAGCAGCCCTCCTCTCAGATACAGCCGGCACCTGAGACACTCCCTGTGTCACCTGAGCTGACCTAGCCGGCTCCACTGATGGTACCTGAGTAAGCCTCTCCACTCTGGCAGCTTCTTCCCTGCGCTCAACAAAGGCTCTGAACTCTCTATACTCCGATGCTCCAATAGAGACACGTCCCGACTCAGTAGAACGAGCTCCCTACGCTCCAGACCTAGCGGCGGGCACAGGCCTGACCTCGGGGCCTACACTCTCAGATACTTCCTCTACAGCAACCTCTGGTACGCTTGCTGCAGGTGGGTCATCTCGAGGGACTCGTCCTCGACCTCTCCCTAGTGGAGGTCTACCCACACGACCACGCCCTCTGACAGTAGAGGTGCTATCAGCTCGATCCTGTCTGACTGGGGGAAGGGGGGGACGACCCCTACCTCAGCCAGTCACTTGTGCAGCCCTAGTACGTGCCATCTGCACGAATAGTAATCACTATAGTTATAACTAGCTAATCTATCATAACATTACAAGTCCATAATTATTCTAAGATTACCGAGATCCGCAGAGGTAGTGGTGGTCGTCCGTACTTTCTATCCCAACCCGACTCTGTATGCATTTAAAACCAAAATTTTTCGTTGGAAAACTCAGACCCCTTTCGGGTTCTGTTTATTTACTTATACGACCTTTTTAGAAGATTCAAGTGCCATTGTTGCCAACCTAGAGCTCTGATACCATGTTGTAACACCCCAAATTTTACAACTTAGGGAGTTACTGGTTAGGACCGCACAGTGGGTCCCGACCTTAGTTTGACAACAACTTAACATGATCTTACAACAAGGCACCGATAAGGAAAAACTAAAAATCATAAAATAGTTTT
>BSUD01000008.1:120577843-120814901 GCA_033239045.1 Fagopyrum esculentum
TAACTGTACCCACTCAGTTGCCTGTTAAAGGCGATAAGTGTATTAGCACACTTTCACGTAGATAGAAGTCTAAAACTTCTGAGATTAAATAAGTATTAAGACGTACTAGTTACATTATTAGTTTTAGGGTAAAATGACCATTTTGCCCTTGGTTCCGATTTTCTCGAAGACCCTAAAATTCATGTCCAAACTCCTATTTGAAGTTCTAAAATATATCCTAACTCTTAGAATTTTATTAGGTGCGAAACTGACATTTTTCTTATGTTTCTATTTTCCGGAAGAACCGAAAAAGGTTTAACTTCGGTTCTAAATATAAAATTCTTAACGGCTTATAAAATTTCCGAATTTAATATCTAGATCATCTATGAGGTTCTATCTAGCCTTAGAAGAAAGAATTTCACCAAACTGTTCAGCCGATATTTTTATAATAATTCCCAAAGTCGGTTCCTCACTCTACTTTCTTATACTTAGTCAAATTTATAAGTTCAATAAAACTGCTCAACTACCTAACTTCGGGAGCTCGTAACTTTCAATCCGACCGTTCATTTCTCACCAAATTTTAATATGATAAACTACATATATCCGTCTACAACATATCCAAAATTCAACGGTGGATCTTTATCCAAACATTTTATAATTGATCGACAAGATGGGCTGTTCGAAACCTAAAAGCTGAAGAACCTAAATTAAATTTACAGCAGCCCTTCCTTCCATTCTATGAAACATACTCAGCAGCTCATTAACGTTATGTTATTTATGCTTAGGCTCAACAACAGCAGTTCACAAACACATGGATGACAATGAAGTTGAAGAGAGGAGGAGCAAGCTTACGGAATCTGCAGTCCGGCGTTAAGGTCCTAGACAGCGCTAGCGTTCCGGCGGCTTCTCCTGGGTGGTCGGCCTGCTGTTGCTGCGGGACAGTGATGGCGGGTTCCGGCGTCTCCTTTGGCTGCAAAGGAATGGCTCGTATACTCCCCTGTTGCACCGTTCTGCTGGCCGGCTATCACTGCAGGATCCGTGAGGGACCACTCTAGTCGATTAGGCACACAGAACAGGAGACAGTGAAGGGGACGGACGGGAGAAGAGTGACTCACCAGTCGGTCTGCAGTGCCGGCGTGCGAGGAAGTCGACGGGAGCAGTGGTGGCGGCTTCTCCGGTGGGAAGCGAAGCAACAGCAGCCGCGTCGATTCCTGAGAGGGCCGGAAGGTGAGTTCGGACAGAGAAGGCGGAAGAAGGAGGGGGATGCAGTGCTTACCGAACCACTGCAGCGGTCGGCGGGGAGCGGCGCGATTGGTGGCGGCTCGGTGGCTGCGGCGCGAGCGGTGACGGTTCGGTGTGCAGTTGGCTGCGTTACTTCTGTTGCAACGGAAGGGATGCAGACTCACGACGTTCAGAAGAGAAGGTAAGCGGCAGGAGGGATTAGGGCTGGAGTGTATCGGCAGGTTAGGAGAAAGAAAATATTAATTAGTAGGGTGATTAGGGAAATTTAGGGTTAGGTTAAATTAGGAGGTGGGCTGCTGATTGGGCCTCGCAGTGGCCCACATCCGGCCCGCTTTTAAATTAGCACGGAAAAGGAATCCGTCACTCGCTCGGGTTCTAGTTAAGTACTGAAAATACATAATACGGAATTAATTCTGTATTATCTTTATTTTTATTATTTATATATTTATTGTATTAATAAAATTTGTGTTATCATTTTATGTGATTTAAGGTCACATAAAATGATAACGTTTAAACTCGTTTTGTTTAGCTTATTTATTTATTTAATTATGATTGTCGTATCGGATTTGGTTAATTTCCATTCGTCGAAAATTTAAAATTTTCGGTTATTACATGAATGTGAAATCTCTCAAATCTGGTCCAAAGTAAATCTTTAATCCATGGCTATGCTTCCTGGAAGTTTCCTTATGTTCCTGAATGTAGCTCCAATGACTCCATAGCTCCTTTTGCTCCTTTTTGATGCAAAACGTGTCATTTTACCTACGATTACAACAAAACTAGGTGTAGACCTCGATTCCCGCAAAGGTAGATGAAATGGTAATCTAATCACATAATATACATACAAACGTGCAGATTATTGAAGATAAAACGTCCAAACAAACCCCAAAATATAGAGTATAATTCATGCTATCACCTTGTAAGGGTCAAGTTTTTTTGTTGTGTGTTAATCCGGCAATCACAAAACAATCTCACTGTCTTCGACATAAACAAATGATGTTGTTTTCAATTGGGTGAGTTGGTTAAGTAGGTTTTTTGCCTAATGTAGCTTCGATTTGCACAGTTCAGGTCCAATCGAATAACACAAGTCGCAAAAATACAAATCTTGTAGTCAATGGGCTTCGAACTCTAAATGATAGGCGCATCCTCCCACCCTTTACCAACTGGATTGGACTTGTGTTTTGTTGTTTTTGTAAAGTTATACTTAAAATTGAAAGTTAATACGCAATTCTAATACACAGTGTTAATACACAATTTTAATTACATAATGTTAATGCGCTCTTAAATTACAATGTTAAATTATGTAATTAACAATATCGGTCATTTTTCAATTACACAAGACCAAAAAGCTCCGTTGTTTACACAAGGTCGAGTTACACAAGTTCAAGTTCAAGCTCAATAGAATTACATAGGCCCAAAAGTCCGTCGTATACACAGTTAAAAAATGGGATACTTTGTGTATATATAAACTTAGGTCATATCCTATAATTATTCAACTTTGGACATTTGGTGCACTTTCAAAAGTTTTGGGTTGTTTTCGTAAATATAAATGGTCAGCGTATGTGATTATCATTTTAAGAGTAAATTTTCAAACTCTAAAAATGTGGGCCATTAACGCAATTACAAAGTATAAGTTCCTTTTCCAATTTACTCAAAATTGAAAAAAGGACCCTAATTACCAATGGCGGCTCACATGAAGACGAAGGCAGGGCTCCGGCCGGCGCGAGGCTCTTCTACTGGCGGCGATGGGGTGAGTCTACTGGCGAATGGTGACGATGCTTTGCGCTTTGACATTTCCGGCCGGGCACTATTATTCTCCCGTGCATCTCTATGCACTACTCTTCTACGCGAATTGCAGGGCTCCTACCGATGCGAGGATTGTTCGTTGGCTGCGACGGGGCAAGTCTGTTGGAAACCGGAGACGGTGCTTTGCACTTTGACAGTTCAAGCCCCACATTGTGCTTCTCCTGCGCATCTCCACGCATTGCTCTTCTCCGCGAACTGCTCTTCTCGGAGCCGACGATTGGACCGCGTTGATAGGTAACATCGTTTGCCTCCAGATCTGCAACAAGGGTGGTTGAAGATTCATAGGGAAGAGAAAGAATGGTCGACGAAAGGGGAAGGAGATGCAGGGATCCGGATAGGGCTCGACGGTTTTAGTTTGTTGTTTGGGTTTTAGGGTTTCATATAACGAGATCTAAATCGTGAAATTTATAGGGCTTTTATTTTTACGTTTTTCCCTTATGTTCCCTTGATTAATTATTTTTAATTTTAAAAATTTATGAGAAAATAGAAGGGCCTAGTTTGTATCAGCCATACAAAAAAGGTCTTAGTAATCTACTATGCCTATTGTCTTCGTTCTCCATCCTTTATTACTTTTACGATTCTTGTTCTTCTAGCCGCACTTATTGTTCTTCAAAATTACGGTTCTTTAAAAAACTCTCCAATTCAAAAACTGAGATTGAAATTTTAAAGATGGAATTTTGAAAAGCCAGATCCGTAAAATACAACTTTTTAGAAAGTTGAGCAACGGGAAACTAGATATTGAAGCTAGAGCTTCAAGAAAAAGAAAGAAATATCCATGGTAGGCAATAGACGGAGTAAGCCATAGAAAAGACAAGGGCAACAAAGAAATAACATGGTGGACAATAGATGGAAGAAACCAAATCTGAAAAAGCTAGAGGAACGAAAACTAGATTTGGAAATAGAAGATTAAGCTACTAGGTAACTTATTTTTCTAAAATACAAACAAGGCCCTAAATATTTTACAATTTATAGAAAAAGATAAATTAATAATTAAGGATATATTAAATAGACAATGATTATCTTAATGAAAGTTACTTATTTGGTAATATCTATTAAATAAGCAAAATAATAGGTAACCATTTAAATAAGGTAACCGTCCGTGATACTCTCCATTAATAAATATCTGTCATCTTCGGATTTCAATTACTAACCAAAATCATATAAAAAAATCTCTCAATGAAGGCGGAAGAAGTTTTCCATAGCCGGTGCTCTCGAGGTCTCGTCGTTCTCCCAACCGTTGTCCTCAACATTCTACTTCAATCGCCTAATATTCGCTCGTCATCAACAGGTATAAGTTACAAATTGCTTCAAGGGATTATTCTCAATCCCAACTCGATTAACTTCAGTCGCCATAGCCAAGTAAGATTGCTTCGACGATTATGCTCTAGTTGTTGAAGAAAACCACTCTTTCGTACCCATATATTATCAACAAGATCCAGTAGAGAATGATAAAGTTCAATCGACGCAATCTGCGGAATATGTTTGTGGAGTCCGATTTGTAGGGCTTTCGTGACGGAATTGAGGATTGATCGGCAAGATTCAGTTGAGAATGATGAAGTTCAATCGAGTATTCAACGTGTCGCCTTCAACATGTATAAGCTAAAGAGAGATTATGTACATATGTTGTTGCGAAAATATTACTGACTAACTATATATGTACCAAATATGTAGTTTGTGTATATTTGGATAGGGATTTGATAATACACAAACATATTTTGTGTGTACATATAACATGATGTCCATTAGAATATGTACAATTTTGTGTTTGCATGTACATATGTTTGCAGTCTCTGGTCATTATATACATATTTTGCTGCGAAAATGTTACCGACTAACTATATATGTACATATGTTTGCAGTCTTTGCGATTATGTACATATGTTGATGCGGAAATCTTACTAGGATTGATTCAATATCGTCGCCATGAATGAACGCAAGTTGGAAAGTACGAGCATTTTGGAAAATATTTTGTTTTCCTTAATACATGTAGATATTTGATTCCCTTAATAAATTGAGAGAGAAAGTCAGATGGGCAGTAATTCTCACTCTTGTCATTCTGACCTTTGTAAAAAGACAAAAAGCTTTGATTTAGAGAGATTTTTGGAAAGGGGTTTAAAGGGTTTTGTTAGCCAATCTGACCTTTGTAAAAAACCGACTTGTCGATATGTTTTATGTGCTTACTTTATGTAATTCTCACTCTTGTCATTCTGTTTATGTTTGGTTTTGTAATTAATGGCTCAAATGATTATATCATTATCCACGAGTTTGATCATGACCCTTTTTACTACAATTGAGTTTTGTAAATTATTGGCTAGATATAAGTAGGGTTGTGTATACGGTCCGGACCGATGGACCGTAAATTGATAACATCATGGACCGTAGACCGGTCCGGTTTGGTTTTCTTCAACAACTAGACCGGATAACATCCTAGACCGTAGACCGGTCCGGTCCAACCTAGAACTAGACCGGTCCGGTTCTGGGTTGGACCGGTTTGTACCTAAATTGTGCAATTTTGGTGAGGTTTTCCGGTCCAAAACAGGACCGGACCGGAGTGAACTAGACCGGATATTCGTAGTTTACTGTCCAACCCGGATTACGGTTTATACGGTCCAAAACCGGAGCCGGACCGTAACCCGGGTTTTCAAAAAAACCCGGACCGTAAACTGGACCTAAATTCTGGTCCGGTCCGGTCCGATTTTGCACAGCCCTCGATATGAGACACATGTTTGAACCTTATCACATCATGAAATACAATAATTCAAGTATCTTTGTCACATACTTATCATTCTTTTCATCTCACATTTTGCTCGAGGACAAGCAGATTTTTAAGTCCGAGAGATTTGATAGCACTTGGATTAGAGTAGTTTATGATATACATTTATGTATAGTTTATTATGATTAAAATACAATCAAGAGAAAAACCTGAGAATTGGTTAACCAACTCATCACAAATATATGACTACATTAGACTCCCCAACCACACATAATTTGCATTCATATTGCATGATTTTATGCATCTTTATATAATAACTATTTCATGGGGAAAAAACCCTTACCACACTCTTGAGGATAAACCCTCGCCACCCGCCGTCCAAGCCATGTGCTTAGGCTTTGCCGCCACTGAGGTCGACCACCTCCCCTCCACCGCTCAAGGTTCTGTGCTCGGTGACCCTACCAAACGCCAAACTCCTCCTTCCCGTCTGCTTTAATGTTCAGGCAACTCGACCACAATCGATGCCAAGAGTTGGGGCTCTCCGCCGCCCACTCTGCTTCCAAGCACTTCCACCGCTGTCTCTTGTTCAGTGAGTCGATTTACAAGTCCCTTTATCAATTTCTAGGCTTTATGTTGTCCTTGCCGCTGGTTTCTCCTCTTGGTGGAATGATGGGTCCCCGGATCAATTTTGATCAGCATCTCGTAGATCTGGCAAGATCTTTCGTTGGCTTCTTGCTTGGGTTGTTATGGAGCCGTTTTGTGGCTCTTGGTCGGACTCTCATCTTCCTCTTTTTTCTCTTACCGGTCCTCTAATCCGAGGGTTTACTCGGATTTGTCACCGGTTTTTCTGTTTTCGGGGGAGGAGCAGGCTTCAATTTGTGGAGGATGTTGTTGATTGTGGCTTCTTTTCTCTCCTGTTGTTTGATTTTGGTCTGAACATGACTTTCACTGCTTCGGTGATGATGTTTGTTACACAATCGGGTTCTACAAAATTTATGTTGGGCTACAACCCCACGTTTACAAATGGTCCCTCGTGTTTAACAACCAGAAAATTGGCTTACAACCCACACAATCAAACCGACATGATCAAGCTTCCAAACTCGCAAACTACCGATGGCGTTGTAAATCTCATGATTTTGGTTTTCTCGAAACTCAGTACACCAACAAAACCCTTTAAACCCATTTCTTATCAACATAAGGTACAGAAATGGAACATCAAATACAAAAATATCTCTTTACAATCTTAAGATGGCAAGTATCGAACCTAACAAATGTCGTTGATAATATGGCCTTTTCTACGGACACTAATCTTGCGTCCTAACAACCCTAAATGCACTAAAATTGATAATATTAAATAAAAATCAAGACCGGGTGAGCTAAAACTCAATTTCGCAAAAACATTAAAATTTAAGGTTACCAATTTGTTATTCAACTCTATTTTAACAATTTTCATTGATCATTAACAATGTCCTCCCTTAACAATGTCCTCCCTACCGCATACAAAGCCCAAAAACAATCACTACCGACAACATAAATCAACCTCTATGAACAATCTTCTCCCTACAAATCATCTTTCTCTTATTCATCAAGATAACCGTGTTCTACAATCTCGTCTTCTGAGGATTGATGTAGCCATTTGCTGGTGGTTTCGTGCGTTTGTCGAGAAGGGGGCGTGGATTTGTGATCGACTCCTGACGGCTCTGTTGCAGTCCAAATCTGAGGTGTCCACAGTTGTTCCCCAGACTTCACCCTGTGTACTCCCTTCGAAGATGAACATTTATGCTCGTTGTCTCCTGCTAGCTGGATCATCCTGCTAGCTGGATCATCCTACTTTCCCTTGAAGACTTTTTTGCTTTCGGCTTCATTTTGATGTATTTTGTGTATTTTTTTTCTCTTATATTTGTGGTCCTTTTTGACGGTTTGACCGTCTGTCGATTTTTTCGGCCTTTCGACCCACTAGCCGGCGCGCCGTCTAATGGTTTCGAACCGCTTTCCATTTAAAAAAAATTAAAAAAAAAAAAACTATTTCATATCTTAAGAATAGATATTTACCAGGCTTTAATGTGGAATTCTTGGTATTCAAGGCATTTTTTACCACTTAACTATAAAAAAATATAAACTTATTTTTGAAATACTTTTTCGAAGAAACCCTTCGTTACATTTATTAATAGTACATTTATTGACACCTAAGAGAATTTTGTTTGCAATACATTGGTCAACTATACTATACAAATCCCACCAAAAAAACTATACTATAAAAAATCAAAGAAAAACTTTAATTTTTAAATTTTTTTTTTAAGAAACAATTTGGTTTACTAGGATTTTTCTAGTTTTGTGTTTAGTAAATGTACCCCTTGAGGGAAGAGTGTGTAGAGTTTGAGAATAAATACAAAAGATTGAGATATATTTACTTAGTTGAAACATTAAAAAGTCTAGTTACTAACATAGTTTTTCAAAAAGGTCTAGTTACCAAAATTGCCCTTTTTTTAAGGCTGAATTGGCATTTAAGGCCTTTTATCTTATAGAGTTGAAATTTAGGGTCTACTAATTACAAATTGAGAAATAGGGCTCCTACTTTACTTAGACTAATTCATAAATAGGACAAAAAGTTGACAAAAGTGATGACTAATGAGTGATGGCTGATGTGAGTGCTGATTGTGACACTTTTGATTGACATTTGGAGGAAATTTGGGGCCAAAAAAACGCAGCCCTCTGCCCAGAAAAAACTCGCTTACCCAAAAATTCGCTTACCCAAAAATCCGCTTACCCAAATAATGTCACAATCATACCCAAAAATAAATTTGTCAAAGTACATAAACATACTCGAAAACAAGATACCCAATAAATCAAATATCAAAATAAAATAATATCCATAAATTGGATAATATTTTATATTTATACCCAATTTAAACATAACTTAATACAAAATCCATACCCAATTTAAATTTGTCATACCCAAAATTTTCAAAACTCGATATTGTACACAAACATCAATATCAAATGACATTTGGTCATTACCCAAAAATTCGCTTGACATTTGATCATTATAATACATTTTGGGTAACCATAAAACATACCCACGATATCACTTTAAATATAATTAATAATAAGAAATATATTACAAAGTCAATACACGTATAAAAGCATACCCAATTTGAATTTGTCATAACCAAAATTTACACAAATCGATATTGTACCCAAACATCAATACCAAATGACATTTGGTTCTTGTAACACAATTTGGATAACCATAATACATACCCAAAAATATCACTTTAAGCATACTCAACAATAAGAAACATACCACAAAAACAATAAACATATACCCAATAATGAGAAAAATATTACAATTCATATTTGGGTAACGAAAACAATGTCACCCAAAAAAATTAAACATTCATGGACTTGAAAATTTTATCAAACTAGCTACATTAACAAAAAAATAAAAGGTAAACATGTAAAAAGATACTTAAACCAAAAGTAAACATCTAATCACTATCATTTCAATTAAAGAAATTATTGCCCCTATTTCTAGTTTCCATACCTACTTTTTCTTTCTTTTATATAGATGCCTAGTTTGTAAAAGATAATTTTAAAGGGTCCTATTTCCCTAATTAATTCTTTTTTTAATTAGGTGTAAAAAATAGAGATTGAATCTCAATTTTAAAATTCAAATATATTAGTTAAAAATCCAGTCATTTCATTAAACCTTGAGATAATCTGTTAAGAATTTGGGCAATTTTGATAACTATGCCTTTTTGAAAAACTATAGTAGTAACTAGGTTTTTTAATGTTTCAATTAAGTAAATATACCCCAACCTTTTGTATTTATTTTCAAACTCTACACACTCTTATTCTCAAGGGGTACATTTACTAAACACAAAACTAGAAAAAACCTAATAAACCAAATTATTTCTAAAAATTTAGACACTACAACAAAAATATACATTAGACTCTAATCTAGTCATTTTCATAAAACGTTAAAATTTTAATTATTTGCTCTAATAATTAGAGCAAATAATTTAGAAAGAAAAAAAAAACCATGAATATACACATAGAACATAACCGGAATATGCGTCGCCTCGGGAAGCGTCCAAAGATAGTTGGGTTGGGTGAAAAGGAAAAGATAAAATGAAAACACACGATAGGGGAAGAAGTCACAACTCACAAGGCAGTCCAAAATATAAGGAAGGGAACGAATAATTGTTTGTTAGCAAGAGATCATCCATGGCTTCTCTACCCGCCAAGCTCCTCTTCTTCTCCCTCACATTCTTGCTGGCTTACTCTCTCATCGTCGAGTGCCGTAGAACGAGCCAGCTGAGAGAGTTTGATTACTTCGCCTTGGCCCTTCAGTGGCCCGGCACTGTATGTAGGAGTACTCGCCATTGTTGCTCCTCCAACGCTTGTTGCCGCGGGTCAAGTTTCTTCTTCCTATGACTATTATTTAATTTATTCGATCTTCGATTAGGAGTTGTTTGATTGTAAAAGGAGTTTTCCTTATTCCTATCTTCGATTTGGAGTTATTTTAGATTAATGTTTTCCCTCTTTGTGATTTGTTCGAATTGGAGCTCTGTGCTCGTGATTTGATCAACTGCTTCTAGATTCGAGCAACTGATTGTGGAATATCTATAGAAGTTGATTTGTGCGAGGAAGTAGGAGATTTGCTCGAAAGCTTTTTGTTATTTCAACTGATTGTAGCTTAACACCTCTATTGGATGATTCCAATTCTCGATGTGAATGATCATCGTTATGATAGCAGCAATGAATTACCATTTCAATTGTATTTTAACTCTTTCTACATGAAATTTGTCCATCTGAAGTTCTACTATATGCCCCCTTTTTCAATTTTGGAAATAGCAGTTCAATGTCGTGGAATTTCCCGATTTGAAACTAATACCTCATTTTCGTATTCTGTTTTTCAGTTCAGGTGCTCCTTCACAGTTCACAATTCGTAAGTATCGTGCAACTTGTGTTTCATGCTTTGTGTTTCTTGCTCCTACTGCTAGTTTGCAGTAAGCTTTTCATGAATGATTTGGAAATTTATTAGTTCTTAACTTCTTTTCTTCATTTGTGACAGATGGCTTGTGGGCTGACTACAATGATGGGACCTGGCCTGCTTGTTGCACTAACTCCAGATTTGATATAAAAGAGGTACCATGTCTTTCAATCGTAATCAAAAGCTTACATGCTTGTTCTTTTCATACTCATCTGGAGAATCTAGGATACTGAAAGTTGTAGATGAAACTGTGAGAGATGGAGCAAGCTTAAAGAAGGTATTGGTTGAAAATACTTCTTTTGCTTGTTTGGTAGAATTATTGGATTAAAAGTTAGGAACCATAGAACAGCAACTTAGTGTAATGAATTGGAGCAGTCGATACCATTGGCAACTTCAAGATACCGATATGCTTACTGCATATGTCTTGAACATATGATTGCTTTGATATGAAAATATAAATTCTAGTATAAGAAGTTGATACAACCAGAGGGTTCTGGATTTGTTGTTTGATTAGTATGAACTGTCATATTGTGGCATGCTTATCTCTCTATCCTTTTTTGTCAGTTCCACAATGCTGTATATAGTTTGATCAATGTACTCCTATAGCCCTCTTTCAGGCCTTTCTTACCTTTATGAGTATCATCTAATTAAGACAATAATAAGTCATCACTCATGAAACTCTTGTTTGTAGGTCTCAAACCTGGTTGATGCCCTTAAGAACTACTGGCCATCTCTAAGTTGTGGATCTCCGTCCAGTTGCAGTGGGCATAAAGGGTCATTTTGGGCTCATGAGGTCATTTTCAAATTCACCATTCTTGTATACTTACCTTATTGATGCATATTGACCATTCACTAATGATGGTTTCTTTGTATCCTTTCATTGCTCTTTGGTGACACACATCATCAGTGGGGTAATTTTCTGAAGCTTTTACTCATCATTTATATTCATCATTTATATAGTATATATCTTGTATCGGCTGCTTGGTCTTATGTAAAATGGATATCTCAAAAAATTTGATAATTGCTCGTCTTCTTATTTTATGGAGTAAAATAACCATGTTAGTTGATCTCTTAAACTCTGTTTTTATCGTTTCATGGTATGTCTTGCAGAGAAGCATGGAACTTGTTCATCCCCAGTTATACGCAATGAATATGATTATTTTCTAACTACCCTCAACGTCTACTTCAAATATAATGTCACAGTAAGTGCCTCAGATGAGGAATGATCTTCATGATAGAAACTTCCTGCATCAATTATTTTACCTCTGCCACTCTGTCTATTAGTAGCTGCTACTGTGTATTATGTTGTGTCTATATCATACTTAATTCTCACAACAATTTTGAATGTATGTTCCTGCTTTGCAGCAAGTTCTGAATGAAGCTGGTTATGTACCTTCTAACTCTGAAAAATATCCCCTTGGTGGGATTATAACCGCCATAGAGAATGCTTTCCATGCATCACCTTTGGTAATCTGTTCACGTGGCGCTGTTGAGGAACTTCGATTATGCTTCTATAAGGATTTCAAGGTTAGTTCTACAATTCGCTTGTTGTATAACTTAATTGAAGTAGAATAACCCGCAGATCCTGAACATCTGATCAATCTTGTAAGTTCAGATTAGTTTATGGTTGTCTGTACCTCATATAAAATTGACCAGGATGCATTTTTGTAAGTCTAGTATGGAAATAAAGAAAATGATCTGTATTTATTCCTAACATGTGTTATAATTGGTACAGCCTCGAGACTGCGCAAAACCTTCTCTCGGACAAAATAAGGCGTTGGGTTCTTCGAAAAGATCTTGCCCGCAATACGTCAGTCTACCAGTTCATACATCCTTCAGTAAGTTTCCTTAAATCTCAGATAGCTTTATCTTCATTATAAGCTCTCTTTTTGTCATCCAAAAGATGTACAAATATGTATGCACTGTAGATTGTTTGAGCCCATGTGCTGAACTGCACCAGGCTCTGCTGCTTCAGCTTAGCTTGCCATATTTTTTTGAATTTCATTCAGGTAAAGTTATGTCAGTAGTCAGTGAGGTTTAGATTGGTTAATATGCTATAACTTTTCTTAGACCCAGCCCCACAAGTGTCCTCGGAGAACCGTGGCACATATGCTATTATTTGTTAAGTAGTATCAATGCATTGTTCTGTATTCTTTCCTGTCTCATGGCTTTCATAGTTTGAGTTGTTACATGTTTTGACATAGGGTCAAGAATCAAAAAGCAAGTTCCAGTTGAAATTCAAGTGCAATGAAGCCCTAGCCCTTCGTGACACTCGCAATATGGGAATGCAGCTTCATTCGGTTGGAGCTGCAAGCAATCTATCATCTCAGCTATTCATCAATATTGTATTCTTCAGCTTACACTTTCTGATGTTATATTTGAAAGGGAATGCTGCTTCATTCGGTTGCATCTGCAAGCAATCTATCATCTCAGCTATTCATCAATATTGTATTCTCCAGCATACACTTTCTGTTGTTATATTTTAATGTAGCAAATAATATTTAATGCTCAAAAGCATGATGTAAATATAAATTACGAGGATCGTATTAGACGTCAATAAAATTCCTTTGCCGCTTCTCAACTTCTTGATGTTCAATAATGATATTACAGCTTGAGGTACCCTCTGGCATCGGATTGTGACTTCTTTCCAAGACAAACTTGAACTTCTTGCCTAATCGTCGTCCTCATCAGCAGCATCAGCTCCACCAGTTAATTTAAAGAGCGTTCAGCCTCTCTAGCAACCGAGCCGTTTTGAGACTTTGACAACCTCAAAAGGGCCCGGTTATGAGCCGTTTTGAGGTCGTACCTGCACTAACCTCAAACTGGCCCGATTATGAGCCCTTATAACACGACAGTGAAACTACATCCATTTCTACATTTTTATAAGGTCGGTGGGCTAGTCCTCCTATTGCCAATTGCTTTTATGATGGAACCTTATCAGGAACGTCCCTTGATCGGCTCCTTAAGGAGTTACAACACAGAGGACTACGTGGCGTCATCTCCTCGGGTTCACCCTCTTCCATTTCTTCCACCACATTCAACCCTTTCCCACATCCTAAAACACTTGGACAGCCACGACTCGGTTACCTTCTTGTTGATCCTTTGTCCGTCGGTCTTCCTTTGGTTTTAATATATGTCGGCTCCTAGCTTCATGTGGCATTCCCGGGATTTCCGATTTCTTCGAATGATAAAGCCATCTGTTCAAGCTCATCTTCGTTCAACGTGTTTGAGTCCATTCTTTCTCTTAATATGCTCATCGACACTATGTCAGGTTTACGAATTTTGGTCATCATCATCCTCGGGAATAGAGGCTAGAATCAAAAAAAAATTGCTTCCAAAAAGGGTAAATTTAACTCCAAGATTATTGGTCTACGAGCCTAGATCGTGTCCAAAAAGTCAAATATTGGTATTTGCACTTCCATCAAATTAAATCTTCTCTTTCAACATCTCTAACAAAGTTTCTATCTTTTGGATCCGATTTGTAATCATCAAATGGGTGTTGTCGACGACCAACTAGAATCCTCCTAAGCTCGAACCTAAAGTACATTTCAATAACTTGTGTGGGACTCACTTGAAAAACTGTAATTTGGTATTAAAACGACGAACTTGGAACATTTGAGAAATAAAACAATAATTTTTTTAACGTATTTATTGTCCCTGTATCAAAATGATGATACAAGTCACATCAAACCCGTATAATGCCCTCCTTATATGGGGCGAGTCACGTCTCCTCGAGATATTTTATCAACCTTAAATACAATTGTCACACTATATCTTGATTCGAATAACGCGTAACACTAGGGCGCAAAGACGGCTTGTGAATCCTTTGAATGTAACATGACCCACAATTGAGGTTCAATGTTGCACTTTATATGCAACGTGCACAAAATATGATTCACTCTTAGAAGCACTACGTTCAAGGTGGATACAAGATCTAGCTCTCAATCGGTGGCAATTAATCACCTCTGGTATATCGTTGTTGCACAATAACGGACCACTATTTAAATCCCACCAGTAATGCACTTTGTTCTCGTGCTTCACGAGTACAAATGAAATTGCAAAATGTGCTTGTGATACCAACGATCTCCAACAATGGCATATCATATATACTAAAAAAAGATCCAAATGATGAATTGACTACAAGTGAGGTAAATATGAAGTTGTGTATAAAACTAATTGAAAAGAAGAAGACTTACGCATTGGTTTTATATGTCATGTCCATGATAATAATGTGGAAACATGTTCAACAAATGCCAATAGACCTGATGTGCAAGAAAGAAATCGGTCACCTGATATGAGTCTAGTCATCTCCTTGCACTCACATAGTATCAGTGTTCCTTCAACGTATGGAGTGCTTGTTGTAATGATCCTCTGTCTTCGGCTTACTTCATCCTCATCTTCAAGCCGTTATTTTATATTTGTTGGATGAAGGTGATATTGTCTAAGTCATCCAATTTCACGGATTGAATTATATGTTTCGTTCAACCTCGACCCTAGTTCACGCTCCACCTTCCGATATTGCTTGTGAGTCAAACGAATGAGATATTCATGTCCCCTTCAATGTTTGAGAAGTATGTGGTTGTGTACACCGCGTACAACCTTCAATGGACATTTTTTGTCTTCAATTTGCGACCCTTCAAATTCAAACTTGAACCTGATTTTCTTCGACTTTTTCCACCTAGTACTTTGTGTATGATTTTCTGTCTTCTCCGTACCTCTCGCATGACAAACGAAAGTTACGGAACTCGTTTCTATTCAACCATGATTTGTTTGTGGCCAACATCATATTCAATGTTCTCGCCATAAACGAGTACAACTCACTAAATTCTCTTGATTGTAAAAATATCCGTGCAACACAAACATAGAAGAATAATTTATACGGTCATCAAACGGGAATTCTAATCCTCCAACATTTGAATCCAACGATTATAACTATGATTGTTATTTCGACGTTCGAATTTTGGCGAGAACTTGTGCTACAGTTTCGCAGTCGAATCTAACGTGGAATGACTGAAGTTGTTTGGATAAATAGCAATTAGTTTCAAAACTCAAATAAATTAGTTAGAACATTCAAACTTAATTTACAACAGATTTGATCCATAACTAAATAAAATTGACCGAAAAATATTGGTTTGGTTCGATTTTATGTGTAAATGTATGAACCCCAACACCTGAGCCAAAGAAGGGTTTGTGTGATTGACGGTGACTCTAGCCATAGGTATAGGGATTACACAATGGCACTTTATGTGGGACTACAATGTTTCACGTTGAGTGCCAACGTCACCTTTTTTTTTTTTTTTTAATAATTTCTGCAAAAATTAGGTTTCAACTACACTCAGAATGGACTACGGGACGCATGAGCCTATTTTAACAACTCTCGTGTATTTTTGAGTTGATATTCCAAAAAGGGAGAACTACTTACATAGAGCCAGAATCACCTTCACATACACTCTAAAAAGCATTTGAATTTTGTAGCCTTTGAAGCCGAAAAAATAGCTACACCTTTGCTAAAGCCAAATCATATAAATCTCTCACGGGTTGAATAACTTCCGGAAGGGCCCGTCTTTGCGGTCTTTGGCTGCCTCAGTTAGCGCCAGGAACCTCTTGAACCCAGTGGTAGCGGCACCACGGCCAAGTGCAGCCGCTCTTGCAAGCACGTCCTCTCTCGAAACGATTGCTCCGGTGCTGCTTGGACTCGGCACAGGAGGCGGTGGTGTGGGCGCAGCTGGGGCCGGGGTTGAAGACACTGTTATGGCTGAAGAGGCAACGGCTACTGGTGCTTGTTTGACGCTTGACCCGTGTTTGATGAAATCATCTAATATGGTTTGCTGGTCTGCCTTCTTCAGACCCTGCAAATATAGTTGCTCAAATTCACAATCACATTCACAGAAATATTATTTTTGGCAAAAAATAAAGAACTTAAAGAGGCTTTAGGGTCTGTTTGGATGTCATGCATTCTCCATTGTCACACTTCAAAATTAAACTATTCAATATTTTTTTATATGTAATGTGTACATGTACTCTTTGTGACCTGTGTTTGTCGACAACAAAATTATAATGCAAGGCATCCAAACAACACTTCTGCTGAATTTGCTTAGTTCATAAAACATGTAACAAATGTGCATATGCATCCAAACAAACTCTTAAAGCCACGGCATGAGTCAATGACGAAGAAGAATAACAAACCTTTAGCTCAAGAATTCGTTGGAATTCTGAAGGAGTTCCCTCTGGCAGTAGAGCACGGTATGTATCCGCCACTGAATCGACAGGAGACAGTATTACCTGGACGGCCGAAACAGACAGTTTTATACATGAATATCATATATACTATTCCATGTAACGGTAAATGTGAAGAGCATTTTACGAAAACCATGACTTGAAATGTACCTTTAGTAGTGCTTCAGCTTTGCTCATCTCCCGGCTGACAAACTTGGAGTAGCTAGCTGCCCCTGATGTTTTCTAAGACCAAGTTAAGAGTAATAAATGTGTCAGGTGGGAAGTTTATAATTGTGTCAAATTTTCAAACCAGGAATATCAAGATCACAAGCAATGTGGAGCACAAACAATGAAATTAAAACAACATATTTCCAGGACAGGATTTATAATGTCAGGGAATGCAAATCTTCACCTGTTTTCCGAGGGAAGGAACTTCCAGAAGAACCGTTTTCACTGCTTGAGTATCCAAAAGCATCTGAAAAAAAAAAAAAATTTCTTATACAACCAATACTTTGATTAAGAATGTACCTCTGTAAAACAATATGAGCTAGATAATATGGATCTCCACTACAAGATTGTTTTACGTAGGTGCACAGAATAACTTATTTTAGACACGGTCTTCTTAAAGAGCCACAGCAACAAGCCAACAACGCAACATCATCTAATATATCCAATATATGTTGATACTATAATGCAGCTTGTTAAAATTTATGTTGACCTACAACAATTACATACTAAATTTTTGAAAATTGTGCCTAACATTTGCAGGTTAATCAGCTAAACTAACAGATGGAGATTAGAAGCTACACACACTCCTTTAGTTGTGCCACTAATTCCAAGTTATATAAGTATATTTGCTTTTTATATTTTCAGAGTTACACCACTTTTGACAATTTGACATAATTATATTTGGAAAGAAGAGGAAACTGCAGAAATCAAGGGAACCGAGGGCCAAGGGAGTGTATCCTACTTGCTGAGCTCCAGTTTCTGATATCTGCTTGCACCTGAAAATGTTCAGATAGAACCGAGGGCCAAGGGATGAAGCCAACTGCAGAAATCAAGGGACAAGTAAAATGACAATTTGTTCAGAAGCAAATCATAAGTAATGCACAATGCTTTTTCAGCTTCCATACAATTTTGCAGGTAAAGTACATAATAGAAGCAACCTATCACATGAATAAGGTACTAACTCATTGTCACGATCGTCATCAGGAAACAAATCAAATTAAAAGAAACTTAAAGAATGACCCACCTTGTCAAGGAAAAACTGGAAGTAAATGGGGGAAAGGAGGCTCCCGAGGACAGGTATAGTAATAGTTAGTATGCTATTTATACTATTGACATATCTGCATCAGTCAAAAAAAAAACAATTCAACCTGTAGTTCATATACATAGCAATATGACCATAGTTTGCCATCTTAAAAACGAAACTCGTCTTACCCAGACTGGTCACCAACACTTTCAAGTGTGGCCCATGGAACACGAGTCATTGCAGCCATTTCAGCATCAAATTTTGTTTCCAGGCCTTGTACTAGTGTCATCAAAGCTTTTGTTATTACTGCTGAAAACTCATCCTGCAAATTGTACACCTCATATAGCTACAGAAAAGCAGTGGAACTTGAAATAGCCACCTTCTGCTAAGTAATAATATACCTGCACTTCTGACATATCTACTTGCTCTGCAAATAGAGGATCAATAATCTTCAATATGTTTTCAGCCAATTCACCACTCTGCAATATCAATGGAAGCAAGTCAAGACACCAAATGGTCCAAACCATACCATTTTTGGCTTATTATGACTGTGAATATACTAAGATATCAAAATTTAAAGTCAAACCACAGTCATATACTAAGATATCAAAATTTAAAGTCAAACCACAGTCATATACTAAGATATCAAAATTCAATGTCAAACCAGCTTGACCGCATGAAGATATAGTCAGGGATTTGATGCAGTAAATTGAAGAAGATTCCAAGAGAACTCACCGTTTTATGACAGTATTCAGCTGTGTTCACAATGTAGCAAATCACTCTTTCATCTCTTTCAGAAGTCTGCTTAACAGAAGTAGATTCACGAGTTACACAACCATTAAACTGGAAAATACAAGAAGTAAATCCTGGTAACAAATGAAGGATGGTGCAGGGACCTTTATCTGTCCATCCATTCCAGTGGCTGCAGCTACAATTCCTGTCCCACCCTTTGGCAGCTTTGCAAATAGTTTTGTAGCATATGCCTTGAGAATTTTTTGAAATACCTGTCAAAGGCAGAGGAAAGTTTCCACAATTACACCTTGAAAACAGAAAACTTATTAGGTATTACATATTAAGTAATGCACATCAAGATACTCAAATAGTGCAAAAGTTCAAGAAATAATATCATCAGAGGGAAAGAATGCAAGGCAACCCAACTTTACAAAAATGGATATGCTTTTATGATCGGTAGATTCAGTAATGAAGGTTTACCCTGAACAAATTGAACAACGTTTGATTCTTTGTCAAGGCACTGCACCGTTTCAGGCTTCGTCTGATAATCAAGAAGACCTACGAAGCATCATATTGGAAAACTTAGTTGAAGGCTTTGAAATAAAGCAACTTTTGCATGCATTTCAAATATCTATAACACCTGTACTTCCAAACAATGTAAAACTAACTACACATGACAGACTAAAGATGTGTTTGGACAAAAGAACTGAACTACAACATGGCCATCTTAGGCTCTCTATGTTGGTGGGAAAAACTTCAGACAAAAAAAAGTATTGCTCTCCAGCTACAATCTTTTGACAGGTAAACATTTTTTTATTTCTGAAGTGAAGTAGTGAACCCAATGCATACTGCCCCATGTTCTAACAATCACCAGCTTTCATTGTGGAATGTCTGGAAATAATCTCAATGAAAATCTGAAGTCCTGTCAGCGAGTCTCCTGCGGTGTCTGAATATCATATTTGCACCATATACTAATGATATTACGACAGTGGACAAATTTATATAATATTCAACAGCTTTTTAGTTTCTACTACAGCCTTCCCAAAATACATCCAAGTTTTTCAACGTCAAATTCCAGAGGTTTTGCAACATCAGAGGAAAGGGCTGTGCTACCAAAGATATATCGAGGGAATCAATCGATCAGCACAGTTGCTAACTTTGTAACAAAAAAAAAGGACAACTACCTGCATACTGCTTGATAAAATATTTGTCTGACTTCCATCATCTGTTTCCCATGTTTCTTCCTTAAGAAGAGAGGGAAAAGAACATAAGAGATTGTCAAGGGTTACAATGGTTCGGAAAAGGGGAAGATGCACGTTGAAGAAATACAAGCCTTAACTTGAATAAGCAATTCATCTACCTGAACAAGTTTCTCGAGGCTCTCCATCAGTGTTTTTTCCTCCAGTTCTACATATACTGCCAAGTGAGGCTCAAAGCATGAAGAAATAATGCCCCGGAAGTTGAACTGCACCATAATTGAAAATGGAGGATATCAACTGCAAACATTCCCTAGTTCATGTATAAATAAAAACTGAAGTCCATGCAGCAAATTTGAGGCAATAGAATACAATAAGACCCAGTCACACAAAAGCAAAGCCAGAAAGACAGGCATCGTAATTAGCAATGATAATAAAACATTTAGACCAAACACATAGAGATGATATGCACAATGCAAATAATTCATATTTAATGAACCCAAAAAATAGATAAGGAACTACTTAAAAAGATGACATCAATAATGTATTTGGAAATATTACAAGTCCCAAATATAAGGCTACCAATAATAACACAAAAGAAATACTAGAGCTTAAGGCTGTCAAGTATTACCCCAGCTCCAGGCACTGAATAATCTTTGTTTCCATCTTTCTCCTGAAAAATCATAAAGCAAATTAGTGACATTAAAACATGAGCCTTTCCCAGGAAGGAAAAAAAATCAAACTTTCTGTGGAAAGCTCTTTTTATTGACTGGTCAATAATATCTATAATGTATACCTCATTTTCACTCCCTTGGTGTGCAGCAAGCTTCTTCTCATATTTCCTCTTAATATCTAATATGGCTTGGCTCTTGCCCTCAGATTTTTCAGAATCTTGAGCATCGCTTTTCATTTCTTTTTGAGTGCTTCCCCCAAATTTTTCTGCTAATTCCTCTTCAAATTCCAGTGTTCTTTGCAGTGCCTATAGACTCAAATTTGTTAAATAAATGTGACATACATAGCCAAAATTTAGTGTTGGTATGCTTAGGCAGGAGGGTAGCAACAGCGTATGATGGTTTCATGAGATCATAACTACATAGAGCAATGATGAGAAATTCTTATTACAAAGTGAGCAAGCCCATGAGGGTGGGAAAAGCAGTTAAGGGCACAGCCTCTTGATAACATCCATCTTAAGTTAGATTTTTGCTAACTATCATTACCATCCATCTTAAACTATTTAGAAGCAAAAAATTATTAGATCTGTGGTAGTTGATCGGTACCAATATGTCCTCAGGCAGAATCAAGATAATTCCATCAATTGACGAGACATTAATCAATTCTATCCCCCTTACATAAACATGCTTAAATTTATTTTCTAATCCAGAAAAAAGGCAGCAAATACAACAGTTGCTGAGGCTAGACGAAACAAATAAGTAGTTTACAGTTAAATGTGGAGAAAGGGAAAAATAATGCAGAAATAACATGAAAAGCAGGTAATAATAGCTTACTAGTAATAAAGTTGCGACATCTGGCTTTTCTTTCAAATTATCGAGAATTTCGACAAGTTGTGCCCTGAAATGTCAAATCACCCGATTTATATATAAGCCACGAGTTAATACAGAACATTCAATATGCTATATGTAGAGAGAAAAAAAATCACTTGTAAAGCAAGCAAATTAGTAGGTGACTGCAAGAGTTGAGACATTGCAGGAAGGAGCTTTCTTACAAGGAGTTTCCCAGCGGAAGTAGTTTAATACAAGCTTGTCCTTGTTGTATCTATAAATTGTTCACATTTTTATCATAGAAAACTAAGTACCTTGGATGCTAAGTTTGGCATATTTTACTTTTTCTTTTTGAGGTACACAAATTAAAATTTTGTTTGAAGCACCATTTAAAGCAATTGCAATGTCTCAGAAAATAACTACAATAAACAAGGCCTGAAATATGCAAGAAGCATACAATTGATGAAAATAAATTTGTTTTGAAACCTTACAGAGTGGTTCAGCGGAGGATAGAAGACAGACCTTGTAAGTTTACAGAACTGGATGCAGAGTAAATAAGGAACATGCCATGAAGGAGGAAAGATTTTCCATATCTCTTCGTTTGTTCTCAGTCGTCGTTTGATCCATGCATACCTCCTTTCTGCCTTGTCCAGCTTTGCCAATTCTGAATAAGCAAGGAAAATTTACAAATTCACTACATGGACTCATTGCAAAGATACCAAAAGAGGGCAAGACTGTGCATTGACGAAAATACCAGCTCCCTCAAAGATCTGTCTATAGGAAGTAAGCTCCCTGTTGCAAAAACTTTTTACCAACTCTTCACGTACAGAAGGTTCTAAGGCATCAACAACTAAACAAGCATCTGAAAGTTGCTGAAGTAAATTAGCTTCCTCCGTCTCCTTTCCAGTACCTAAGCTGGGATAGCATCAAATCAACAGTATAATAAATCACCAGAGCTGCTTTTAGAGAACTATACATGAAGAGGGATAACTAGATTAACCAATGTGGTACTGTGAAGAACACAATATCACAAAGCATTATGGTGATTCATAGTCCACATTAGGTCTAATCCCTTCAAAAATTCATTAACTAAGATAAAAATCCTGCAGAACTCAATCTTCAAATATTCCTTTCCTGGAACAAAATCAATTATTATAAATAACAGTTTTGTTTGGAATGGGGTGAGAGGATGCAAACTAGGTGGATGCTTCTCAAATGCTATTGTGATCATCTGTAAATGGTATACAGAGTACAGTGTCTGAGTGTCATAGTTATTATAAATAAATAGCTACTGCCTCTGATCAAGTATATAGGGCATCTTAGCCTTTAAAATTTAAACAATTATATAGGGAGTATTACATCTTCTAAATGGTTGTCATTAATTTATGTTCATTTTATTTTTTATTTTCCATTCATTGGTTATGAAGGGCGGTGATAATAATAGGTGGTAAAATTGATGAAAAATTAAGAACAAAACATACTTGTTTAGTTATTTAATACTTTTAACTAAAACTGTATTGAATGTTAAAATGGTCTATATTGATCCGAGGAAGTATAATTATCATCGATGAAAAGAACAAACCTACTCCTTTGAGGAATGAATTGATGAACAAATCTTAGTCCTAATCAAGTGAGTGCTTAACACATTGTGGTGAAATTATACCTTGAAAAGTCGGAGAAAACATGAGACTTGAGAATCTGTTTAATATTCTTAAACTTCTCTCTCAGTTCTGTTATTTTAGGCACATCCCTGTAGGCTTCAAAGTGACTAGACAATTGATTCACAGCCTGGGATACATGCACAAACAGAATTCAGGAAATGTTGCATCAAGATAGGTTCTGGAACTACTGAATATAAGTGGAAAAAGAGCAAATCTTCTTTCCATGCATTAATTAAAGAGAGAAGAATGATAGTCTAGCCCAAGCTGATTCCAAACCTAAAAAGGAGTGCACCGTCAACTAACCCAAACATCGATAAATAGAACAGAGAAAGAAACGATACAAGCAAAAAAATTGAACAGGTAGAAAACTGAATAGGTGGACCAATTTTCGGATTGTCATTTCAAAAAACCTACAAAAAAATGTCTGGCAAAACATCATACCTCCAATTGAGCAGCTGCCTCCCTGTATTGCCTCTTTGAAGCCATTACCTGAAGATGCTCCACAGCAGAGACTGCAAACACAGAAGTTTATAACATGGATGTGAACTCTCCAAACACAAATGAGATATGGCACTTAAATCGAAAAATCACAACATATCTAATTGGAAATTGCTGTAATATATAAGGAGCAGATTGTGTGAAAACTTTATTGATGCTTCATTGTAATGTTCCTTGTTCGTGAAAACTTTAAAGAAGCTTCAACCCTCCTTGTTGAGGCAGTAAGCAAGTTTCTTCTTAAAAAATTTAACAAGCAGAAGATTAAGCAAATATGACCAACATGAATTACTGGAAAGAGGTAAAGAAGTATAACTCCATATTTTGGCTGTTTGATACCTCTTTTTGAATAAGGAACTGTACTTTAAGAGGAACCTGGAAGTAGGAATAGAAAAGAAAAAAAATTACCGAGCATAGTGAGGCGATGAAGAGCAGTAATTGTGGTTGTTATGTGCTTCTTTGCGAAATCTAACTTCTTAATGTCACGGCAGATTTCCTGAACCATTGTTTCACTTTGCTCAGCCTTGGTCTTTATTTCCCGGATCTTATACATCAGTTCCTGTTTTTCAGTAATTGGATAATAAAAACGGAAACAACTTAAATCCAGAAAAATGCTTGAGAATAATAAAAGGCCAGCACTGTGTTCTATGGAAAATGAAGATGAAGAAAAAAAGAACATAGTTTGGAGATACAAACCTCTACTGCGCTTGTAGCAGCAGCTAGATCTTCTTTAGCTTTGGTACCTGAATTACTCTAAATTACAGAGGTTAGCGAAGGAGAGACATTCTTGAACAAGAAAAGCCTCTTGATATTTAGACAAAATAATCTAATTAAGAAAAGAGTAGCCCGTAAAGGCTTTTAACTGTCACAACTCATAAGCACCATAAGCATGCAACTGAAAGAACGGTAAAAAGATTCAGCACATTCAGCTAAATAGCATTAAGTGGCACTTGAATGAATTAACAGTCACCTTTCAGTCTTCCCCGTTATTTCTCAAGATTAAAACTGAAAAGATCATAGAGTTACATATCAATTTCCATCCCCTGTGAGGTTAATCAAATCCTAAAACTAGCTGACCTCATATCAATAAATAAAGGTTATTCCTTGCTACAAATCGGGAAGAAAACCATAGTTTGTTGCAGACTGGCGCAACAATGACAAAACATCAAAAAAGAGGATTGCGAGATTAAGATACAATGATTGTCATTGCAAAAGTAGAATGAGAAGAGAAAACTACAACTTGTTGCACACTCTTTTTGTTCTTTCCACTTGGAAATGGGGGTACTGGAAATAGTTCAGAAGCATTAACACTAGCTTCTCTGATCTCTAATTGCCAATTAGATCAGCTAGCTTCCCTAGTTGTTTTGGGGGACTTTTAAATTTTTTTCTTCGGTTTCACAGGGAAAAAAAATAGACACTGTATTCTTCCCCATAACTCAAATTACATTCATCTTCTTCTAGAATACAAAATTCTCAGCAAGCATTTATCCTGTATGCCTACTGGAATACCCTACTATTAATGTGATACCAATGCATCTTTTATTCAAATGAAGACTAATCGGTTTTTATGACGTCTAGATGCTTTCGGGAAAGATCTCTGCTGAGCTCTCACCAAATGCAGGCAAGCAACAGAAATGGATAAACAAGCTTGTTTCAAACAGCAAAACACTAAAAAAGCAGACAAAAGAATATACTTGCGAAATTCTACTCCTGCAATGGATTTCAAATGCATCAAGGACCAAATAAATACTACCTGCTGGCGAACAGCGGCTAATATTGAAGCATCCACCCTTCTGATCTCATTGTGTACCTTTTGCATAAGTGGTTCAACGCCAGATAGAGATGCCTCTGTATTATCCACGATATTAGTCCAAAATCAGAAGGAACTGTAACTAACACTAGATCATCCAAGATTTTCTGTAGCTCAAACTCAAAGTGCGATCAATAGGACATGGGCAACAGAGAGTTCAGTAAGTTTCTCTTTCTTTTTTCTTCATTGATATTCTTTTATTAAAAAACGGGATGGGTAAGGATAAATCAACCTGTAGGAAACATCTTGTTGATGTACTCCATAGCACTTGACTTGTCCATTGCCCGTAGATCTGACATCTGATACCACATGAAGTTTGCACATCAATTCTAGTACCAATCTAAAGACCATGAGCTTTTAGAAGGGAAAAACGTGCCAAAACAACCCAAACTAGCAATGCTAATTGATTAGCAGAGAACAAAATTCTAATATCAGACAGATGTACACGGTGATTTTCAGTGGTTGCCATTATATTTTGCCCTAAACTACACAGAAGCTGTAGAAATAGCGTTAAACCGCTCATTCAAGCAGTACGAGTGAAATCCAGTTCGTCATTATAAATCAACAACGCAATCTAAATATGCAATTCATATCCAACAAGCTAAACCACAGCAAACTTCCATTTCCAATTCAGAAGCACTGGAATTGGCATTCTATTACTAGAACCTCGATTCCTGTTAACAGATCTAAAAGACCGAATGGTAGCAAAAACATCAAGTCAAACATTCATCGTCAATTAAACCCCGGCTTGAAATTTTGTATCAGTACACATACCTCGATGACGATCGAATTCGACGGCACGGTACAGGACGGTGCCGGACGATCGGTTTGATAATATACAAGAGAGTGTGCGATAGATTCTGATCCAGATGCGTTGGGACAGGCCCAGACCGGGAAGAAAGAGAGGATCGGGGAGAAAACCGATCTGTGTTTTCTTCCCCTTGCTAAGTTTCCTTATTGGACTGCTTGCTTTTCTCGGGGATGTGGGACCCGGCAAATCTCATTGCTTCTTAAGCTTCCATATCATGGGTAAATTTCACAGTTGTGAATCAGCAACCGTATGATCATAGCTTAAATCATATTTTTCCAACTATCTAATTTGGTTTATGACAACAAATTCATATACTTTATAGTCTTTAAATCATTCTTTTGTGTAAATTATTTTTCCATTTATAATAGTATTATCAGAAAAATGAGTAGTAGAAATATAAATATTGCGTATAAACTTAGTGAATTGTCCGAAATCATCAATATCAATAACAGTAAGAAGATAAAAAAATATTATTATAAAATTTAAGATTTTGAAAATTTTCAGATGTGTTACGGTTTAATTTTTATTTTGAATATTTAAACAATAATTAATTTTATTAGATAAGATTATATAATATGTTATTATAGTTTTTTCAAAATTTTATCTTTTATTTAAGTATGGTATATATAAAAATATTAGTAAAGTTTAATCACTGTAATCATTCATAACAATCAAGCGAAATTGCTATCGTCTCAATCTCAACTTGAATAGAAATAATGAGATTCATCTAAAAACCTCAAACTTTATCCCGATCTTGTTTCATATATAATAGTCGGGACGGGACGTGGGATGACCCCAATCCCGTCCCATGACCACCCTAAGGTAGATAAGAGATCCAGTACAGAGCGTACATGCCACCAAGATAAATGTTGTTCAAGAAGTGACCATCAGTCATGGCTCATGACAGCGTGCTTGTGTGGCGCGAGACTATGTCTTCGATGTCAAATAGTATCGGTGGTAGTGAAACCTAATATTTCAGATTATATCGTGGAATGAATACGCAAATACCTAATATTCACTAGTACGAGTTTATAGTTAGCTAGATACCAACCCAAACTTCTTATTTTTGTTTTGTTGACATTTTACATTAGTTTAGAAAAATCTAATATAATATTTTTCACCTAAAAATTAGAGAAAATTGTCTAAACAGTACCCCATCTTTTGGGCTGACTAAACTTTAGTACCCCATCGTTTTAACTATCAGAACGGTACCTCACCTATGAACCCCGACCAAATATTAGTACCTCGATCACTGTTCATTCGTTAAACCATCTTAACGGTGTTAAATATCAGGGGTAAAATTGTCCTCTTACGTTTAATATACTATTTTATTTTTAATTTTAATTTTCCTTTTTTTGAGGACTTTTTTTTTGCAAAATCAATCTCTCCAAACCCTTATTTTCTCTGTCCTTCGCCATCTTCTCAAATCTAACCATGGTCATGGATTTTGGCTACTAATTTAATTGGTTCACCTGAACGAATTGTTAGAAATGAGTAGCAATTCTCTTTGGGATCAGATATCTGAGAGTCTTTAAAAGCTTACAGTTTTGGAGGATTTGAAACTCTCCCATAGCCATCTCTCATGAACAATTCTATACATCCTCTCAAACATGGCTGGCCTTCAAGTCATCGATTTATCCTACAAAATTTTGACAAGTCCAATCCCAGGTGGAAATTTCAAACAAGGAACATATACAGGGAATCCATGTTTGTGTGGAAATGCTACAGGTTTATCTACATGTGAAGTAAAATCAAACAAAATTCTTCTCTTCAACAAAGTTTGAGAATGAGATTCGAGTTTTGACACAGATCAAGCACCGAAACATCATCTTGGATGCACTCAATCTAGATGCAATAATAAGTCTTCTCTTCAGCAAATTTTCACAATCAATCAATCAAACTAGAACGCAAAGCAACCAACAAACATTCATCATCAACCCAATCGAAATCGAAATCGTACTCAAAACCCTAAGATCTAACAGACATTCATCATCAACACCGTAATTACGAGGACACAAAACCCTAAGATCCGACAAGCTCTCCGAAGACAACTAGAAACATTCATCTTGGTTATCGAAAGGCCAATCGAAATCGAAATCGAAATCGTAATCGAAACCCTAAGATCCGACAAGCTTTTCATGTCCATGGTCAGATCAGAGAGGCGGTGGTGGAGGACAGAGAAAATAAGGGTTTGGAGAGAATTATGGGAATGTGCAAAAAAGTCCTCAAAAAAGAGAAAATTAAAATTAGAAATGGAATATTAAATGTAGGAGTACAACTTTACCCCTGATATTTAACACTGTTCATACAGTTTAACGGGTGAACAGTGTTCAAGGTACTACTCTTTGGTCGGGATCAATAGGTGAAGTACCGTTCTGATAGTTTAAACGACGGGTACCAAAGTTTAGTCAACCTAAAAGATGGGGTACTGTTGAGATAATTTTCTCTAAAAATTATCTTAAATGCTTTTCATTTTCATACATGCGTCATATTACTAAATATGTATTCCGTGATATTTGTTGATTACTAAAATAATTAAGATTTTTTCTTTTATTATTACTTCATAATTTAAGGATAAAAATTATTTAGCTTTTTCGATAATGGGGCGTGTTATATACACAATTTTAAATTTACTTGGTACCGAATATGAACGCTTTGTGGTGGCGCTCAAATAGATCTGAGCGCTTTGCGACGGCGCTCAAATCTTAAAATAAATAAAAAAAAAGGGCAAAAATAAGAAAAAGTAGGCGCTGGCGCCCAAAACCCTGTTTTTTCCTACTTTTGCCCTTTTTTTTATTAAAGATTTGAGCGCCTTCGGAAGGCGCTGGCGCTCAAATTCTTTGTTTTTTTTTTACTTGTTGAGCGCCATCAGAATGCGTTTGTTTTTTACGCTAGTAAAACAAACCTCGTGCATTTAGCTTTTTCGATAATGTATTAAGTGATATCACGTAATTAAAATATGCTTAACGGTAATGAAGATTGTTATCAGAATTGAGCAATTTTAATTATAGGAAAAATAACCCGAAATAATATCAACTATCAACATTCAACCCAAAATAATACCAACTTCGAAAATTACTAGGAGCGATACAAACTATCAACGTATTTACCAAAAATAATATATCTTACTTTTCCGGCGAAAATACTAACTCCGGCGATGACGTGGCAACTGGAGGTTGACATGTCATCAAAAAATGGATTAATTGTGTGAAGAGGATTATTTTTTAAAAAAATTAAGTTAATAACACATAAAAATTTTAAAAAAATATAAATTAAGTTCTTTTATTTAATTATTATATTTAAAATATAATTTTTGAAGCTATTTTTTTTTAAAAAATTTTACAAATTTTTTGTAAATTTTTTTAATATATATATTAAAAATAAATCGTTTTTTGTGAATTTTTTAAATCTTTTTTGGAATTTTTTTTATTTTTTATATATTTAATTAATTTTAATATTAAAAATATTTTTTTAAATCAATTTTTTATTTAAAAGTTAGTTAAAATACATAAAATTTCAAAAAAATTAGAAGAAATTTTTTTTAAAATTACAAAAAATTATTAATATTTTTTTTTTAACAATTTTTTTAATAAAAAATAGTTACGAACTTATTATTTAAAAAAAATTAATTTATATTTTTAACATATTAAATATTATTTAATTTATTTAAAAAAATAAAATCCACGTCACATGATTATTTCTTAATGACATGTCAAATTCCGGTTGCCACGTCATCATCGGAGTTAGTATTTTTGCCGGAAAAGTAAGACATATTATTTTTGGTAAATACGTTGATAGTTTGTATCGTTCTTAGTAACTAGTTTATATCCCGTGCCATGCACGGGTATTTGTTAAAAAAATAATCTGAAAGATGCATATTATAACGAATACAAGTCTAAATAATAATTTACGTATATAATTGGTTCGATCTAAGAAGACAACAATGTTATTTTTATTATTTACAATAACCACATATATAATGAGAATAATAACATGTTTCTTGGCTTTTTATTTAATAAAAATTGGTTGAAAAGAGAGTCGGTGGTCTCCGTCGCATCTTAAAAAATACAATAAACCAAAAACAAAAAAACTAATATAACACTAAAATATAAATCGGATAGTCATAATTTTAAAAATATAATGAATATTAAAAATCAAATTTACAAAACCATATTGCAAATGACCAATCCTCATGTTGTGAAAAATAACATAGAACATCATAAAGTTGCTTTCTATATATTGTTGAGCACATTTCTTAAAATATAAAAGAGATTAGTGTGTTAATTAGCATTTATGAAATTAAAAATTAATTGTTAGGAAAAACGTTAGGTTGTCACCTTGGTGGGTTCTGTTTTAGTATAGACATGCTATTATTTTAAACTTTTATTTTTAAGATTTTATTGAGTATGTAACACCCCAAATTCTCGGAACTCGGGGAGCTACTGGTTAGAACCTCACAATGGGTCCCGACCTTGGTTTAACAACAACATTACTTGGATCTTACAACAAGGCACAAATGTATTTAAAATAGTTTCTAAAAACATAATATTTTTAATGGTATAAACGTACACATGTGACAGCCTTACAAACATATATAAAGATACATAACATGCATGACGTATGGAAGACTCCCCCGTCCCCATCTAATGAGTACGTGGACCCGGCTGACCATCCGTTCCGGATCTCTCTGCAACTGTCTATCTCTACAGGTCTACAACACGGATAAACCGTTAGCTAACTATCCAAAAATAAGCAAAAATGATAACAGCACAAACACAAGCAAAAACAAAATAAACAAACATCATGTTGGCACTCAACCGTTTATTATCTATTATTTAAGTGATTCACATTATTCAATTTAAGTTGTGGCATGAGAATTATTATTAGTTCTCGCCTCCGTTTCTTATCCAACTGGTGTAGGTCTAGCTGACTTCCATTGGTAGCATCACTACAAACCACGTATGGACTAGTCCCGAAAGAAACCCCCAGCGCCCCGCGAGCTACTGAGCAGAATGCCACCGCCCGTTACTCTTAGGCCAAAATATAGGTCGGTAATTATATATCACAACCTATCTCTCTAACATTTCAATCACACACCACCATCATCATTTATACTCATATTTAGCAGTCAGCTAAGTAAGCCCAAAGGACTTACCTGATATACAGCTCGACTCTTTGTAAACCACTCGTTCTGTAAACTGTAGCAACTCAGTTGCCTGTCAAAGGCGATAAGTGTATTAGCACACTCTCACGTAGTTAGAAGTCCAAAGCTTCTAAGATCGAATGATGTATTAAGACATAACTAGTTACAGTGTTAATTTAGGGTAAAATGACCATTTTACCCTTGGTCCCGAAATTCTCGAAAAATCTAGAATTCATGTCTAATCTCCTATTTGAGGTTCTAAATTTATTTTCTAACTCCTAAAATTTTATTTGGTTCCAAACTGACATTTTTTTCTATGTTTCTATTTTCCGGAAGAATTGTAAAGGTCTAACTTCGGTTCTAAATATAAAACTCTTAACAGCTTATAATAATTCCGAATTAAATCTCTAGATCATCTATGAGGTTCTATCTAACTTTAGGAGAAAGAATTTCTCCAAACTGTTCATTCAACAGTTTTATAAAAATTCCTAAAGTTGACTACTCCCTTTACTAATTCTATACTTAGCCCAAATCTGAGTAGACTTTGAAAAAATCATAACTCCTAAACCACTCACTGGATTTATCCCAAATTTTAATATGTTCTACTATAAAATCTTATCTATAATATATCCAAAATTTAGCTGCAAAGGAGATCAAAATCCTATTTAAAACTATCTCCCAAAACCGAAAATCAGCACAACAGAAAAACTGCTTACGACTCAATCTTGGAAAAAACGTAAATCCCAAACCACTCGCTGGATGCCTCTCAAATTTTAATATGTTCTACAACAGTATCTAAACTATATCATATCCAAAATTCAAGTCCAACGGATATCAAGAGCTTATTCAAAATCATCTCACAAAACAGCATCACTTGCTGTTTTCCCCAACACTCAACACGTATATAAAACTGAACTTTGAAATCCCATATCTCTCAAACCGTAACATGGATTCCTCTGAAATTTTAGTATGATCTACTATACTATATCAACTATAACGTGTCCGAAATTCAAGTCTAACAGAAGTCAATAACCCCTCCAAATTTATTCTACAAAACTGCATCTCAAGCAAACTTCCACAAACTCAGCCCATTTAGAAAACTGCATGAGAAGCCAACTTGATAAACTCATATCTCCTAAACTATAATTCAGAATAGGCTCAAATTTCAGTATGTTCTACACTGCAATACCGACAACAACATATCCAAAAACCAGCCAAAGAGAAGGAGTCTAACGTACCCAAAAATGGACCCGAAGTTGACTGCTCAACACTTCCGAAAATTCTGGAAAACACAAGAATCTGTACAGCTCTCCTACGGTTGTTCTGAGTAGGTTTAACAGACGAAACGGGTACATGTTAGGCAAGGAAAAGGTGGACTGAAGTGTAGTGTAGCAAGGGTTACAAGGGTTAGATGGCTTACATGACTGCACTGGTTCTATGGCTTGTCAACAGGGGTTGCACCTTCAGACTAGGACCGACTGCATCAGACGTTTCTGCGTTGAGAGACTACTGCTGTGGGCTGCTGCGCTGAAGAGGCTGGAGACGCTGGAGATGGCCGGTTCTGTAGCATTGAAGAAGCAATCCGCTGCAGAAGGAAAGGTGTGCAGAAGAGTGCTGAACGTGGGCGTGAAACTGCAATTCTTCTTCTTTCTTTTGGCGTGAAATCAGGGTTGTTACAGCAGCGATTCTCTTGCCTTATTTACGTAGCTGTTACGTGAGGAGCTGGAAGGTTAATCCAGCCGTTGAAGCTGCTCCAAGGGCTTCTCCTCATTGGGCTGGTGCGATCAAGGGAGTGGCTGGCAAGGAGGTGGGCTGGGCTGCTGGGCTGAACTGGCTGAAGGTTGGCAAGCTGGGCCGTAGAGGGCTGAAGCTGGCAAGCTGAAAGGAGATCACGGACTGGGCTGTACAAGGCAAGCAGTGGCCGGCTGGGCTTGTCACAGACTCGTCACAGACTTGTTTGGCCTTGTCACAGACTCGTCACAGACTTGTCTGGCCTTGTCACAGCTTCGTCACAGACTTGTCCAGACCTTGTCACAGCTTCGTCACAGACTTGTCCAGACCTTGTCACAGCTTCGTCACAGACTTGTCAACGACGAGTCATACTCTAAATTAGGGTTTGGGCTAAACTTATTATTTTATGTGAAGTCAAGGGATCGGAACTGGTAGGCTACGGAATAGACGGATACGGATCATGTTATAGTTTAGGATTGGTTATAATAATCCTATCATTTTATGTGAAGGTAAGCTACATAAAATGATAAAATTTTATAAAGATCCTATCATTTTATGTGAAGGGAAGCTACATAAAATGATAAATTTTATAATAATGTGTCTAACTAAGTAGACGGATATGGGTCAACTGATCGAGATCGGGTTTGTTACAGAAATAAACGGAATAAAAATTCCGGATATTACATCAGTACCCCCTTAAAATAAGTTTCGTCCCGAAACTTAAAAGAAGACTCGTAATGTCGGAGTCCATGCAAAAGAACTAGAGCGCCGGAAAGAGGTCACAACTGTCGAGTTCTAATTTGTTTCCGAAATAGCCTAAATAAATATTTCCGGGTATTACTTCAATCCCCCCTTAGAATAAGTTTCGCCCCGAAACTTAAAGTACGCCAGTCAGAAGGTCAACTCTCAAGGTACGAATCTAATGTATCAACTTGTTATCGCACAAGAGTCATCGTTTCTACATATACGTATCCCGCATATCAAGGTCATCAATAACACACATCGTGACTAAGCACTCAAGCATGAATTAAACAAGCAGTCAGACAACATAACACAGATATAGGGTCAAGCCCTAGCTCGTCGTTTCCTAGATTACAACTATCTCCACAAAGGTCTCTGAAAGGTTATGTCTCATACTATCCATAGTATACTTGGTAGTCTCGTCGGCTTTTTATAAAACCACTAACTCTGAAATCTTTTCATGTACAGATCTCACAAGTGCCTACTACCACGTTCTAGTGTGGTAACTAGATATCTTACCGGTATCATCCGGATCCATTGTCCGATTCGCTAAGCCGATGTCCTAACTTTTGTCTCGTAATATACCTCTACTGAATCCGTAGAAAACTAGGGTTACACTCTCCAATAGGGTGAGGATTACTAGTCCATCAATCACTTATAAACCGCTTTACAGCTTCAAGTGGTCACATTTTGCAACTCACCTCCAGGTCCTTTGATGACTGTACAGAAAATAACCTAGTCAACTTTCTTCCCTTCGTTATGTTTATTTGACTACACATTCAGGCCAAAGGTCTTGGACCTCCGCCGGCACTTCGCCAAGTGCCTAATGCTCTTTGTATCACGACTCACTTGTCTTTTAATATGACCCAGTCATCTTATTCCTCAGGTAAGGAATTATCCCTTTACCCTTTTCCGGTCTAGTAGTGGAGACACAATCTAGTGGTCATCATCTGTATTCACTTGGCATTATTTTATAATATTTATGGATATCTAATATATTGTTAGCTCAACCTTAGGCTTCTCACGTATTTTTCAAGGTCTTGAGTGACATACAATATGTCCGGAATGACGGTATTAGATACAAGGTGATCTCACATCACCGTCATTTGCTCACACTACTCAATAGTTGTTAACATTGCATTGTGTCCTATAATTAGCCTCTTACTTAAAACGCAACCCGACTCCGTTCTGAGATAAAATTCTTCTTATACTCCACTCTTGAGATTATGTTTTCTATATGTACGAGTACCGGTCTGTAAGTACACTCCTGTAGCTTCCTTTTCTTATCTGTCTTTCGATTCAACTTGATAGTTACTCACCTTGAGCTTGTTAGTGCAGGCCCTACACAACACCTTTATTACTTCGTTACTTCCTTTCTCATTTTATCAAGAAACTCGTTCTAAAGTACCATGCTAGGTATTAAATTCCAAATTTACTGGTCTTCCAACATGTGACTAGGTCGGCATGCTTCACTTGGATCTATAATGGGGTATCACTCTCTTTCTATATTTCTACGTGCACATACTTTCTCGTCTATCTAGTTGGTGATACAGTTCCTCGACAAAAATTTTTGTCACTCCACGTAGCCTATTTCACGTTCCTTCTAAACGAAACGCATTTCACCAATTATCATCGTCTTAGACTCGACACGTCATTTGTTGTACTCTCGAGTTTCCGGTTCTGTGGGTTAGGACTCATCACGCTTTCGCTGCGCTACTTTGATAATTATGTTATCACCCGCTAATCGTAAGGACATTTTCCGTGAGTCCAAATTGATGGACCCAAAAATCTCCCTCTCAATTACCCCATAAGTCCTATCCGGATGAAATACCAAGTACCTTCCTTACTTGCCTTAAGGGACTAAGATAACGGTTGGAAGACGACCTCTTCCATTTACTTTTGGAATTCTTCTAACATGGATCCAAACTTCCTGACTCGACTGAAGTTTGATCTTAACCAACCGAGAAGTAACCTCTAACACGATTCTCTCTATACCTTTAGTTGTCTAAGTAGATTTTCGTTGTCTACTTGAGGAACTCCTCCAAAGCATCGGTATAGTTAATTCAATAATCCTCAATCACAGATATCTCTTCTTAACTGTACATAGTTTGTCAATCCCCCAAACAACTCTTGCACGTCCTCAGTTGATGTCGGTCAGTCAATAGTTGACTTATCTCCATTTCCGGGACTTACTTTTCTCATACCTCTTTTGCCGTTGAATTTCCTGGCGGGCACTACTTACTCGAGTTCATCAATTTATACTCCTTTAGCTCATTCTACATTACAAACTTCCAGTTCCCCCGTGAGCTAACTCCATTTCTCGCGTCTCACTGTGTCGTCCATCTGACATCAATGGTCTTTTCTAGGTCTTCCAATATAGCTTGTAATCAAGTCTACAAAACTCTCATGACCTTAACTTCCTTCCACTTGCTGTTTATCTAGTAGGGAATGCTACACACACTCTGTCTTGATTGACATAGAACTTTATCAAAATCATATACTCCTTACTCCTCTAGTTCTTCTTTTATAATCCATCTGTACTAACTGTGATATGCACCCTTTTCCTAGCCAGTAGGCAGTAAATTCTTCACACGCTTCCCTTGGTCTTCAATGACATAAAGGGGGTCCTTTCTGACCGTCTAGTCTTTCTTCTTAAGTTCTTAATTAGGAATCCTTGCTCGAACTCACTCCATGTTATTATTAAGGTGCTAGCACGCGGATCGATTTAGCTTCACATTTGTCGTTGTTGATCTCTTGAAGGGTCCTCTAGACGTCTATAAAATTCTTTCATCATTCTATAGTTATCCTCCCTCTCTGATAACCAGTACCACTGGTTGACCCGCACGTGTTATGTTTCAATTATTACTGACTGGTATGTAGTTGACCTTCCATAAGATCACAGACTTATTGTTCTTCTATCTCTTTTGAAGTTTGATAGACTTGGTCAAAATCTATCTCCTCTAGTTTCTTTGTTAATACTCTTTTAGTTTCTTCCACAGTTTGCACTTCTCTTGTTCTCTTATGAGGTCACTATACTCTTCTGAGTCTACTCCTAGCATTCATCTGTCGCCAATGAGTTCATCAAGTCTTCCACATTCGCTTGTAAGCGTGTCTTCGCGATTCTCCTTACTTTAATCATCATTTGTTTGCGGTTCTCTGGTATGAACCGTTAGTGTTGGTAACTTAAATCTCTTTGTAAATGAGAAATTATTGCGGACCCTTGAGTCCACCAAATCACTTTTCCACATTCTTCCCCTTGTTTAGTTTTGTCTTGATCATGTCGCCTTTATAAAAATTCGTTGTCTCAATTTTAGACTTCTAGTTTCTTGGATACTTATGTCGGACTTTCATTCAAAACTCTCATATCCTTGAAGGACTCCACATGCTTCCATGGTTACAGGATTTATTTCTCGTCATCAAACTCACTCTTTATCTTTGTACCTTTTAACTTCTCACAACTGGGTCGACACTCTATCTTCTTTGTACTCTCATGTCCATGCTTGCTTATGGCGGCGTCCGTCTTGATAGTCACGTCCTTTACACCGAAATTCTTGGTTGTACTCCGTTCTATATGATTCTTGTTTCTCCATTTTTATCTCCATTCTACGCTCTCGTCGTCTCTTGCATGGTTCTTCTAATTCATCTATCTAAGCTGACTCGGGAACTTCTTTCTCATCCGGTTGTATTGGCGGTAAAAATTTTCTAAACATCTTTACTGCTTTGCCCACCCGTCCTTCGGATGATTTATAAGTCACCAGGACGTCCATCAGAGTATCATACTAAATCTTGGTCTGAAACCCTTATCTTGTGTGGAAAACTCTTCAAACTCGTTACCGATTTATCATGAGGCGCTAATCGCTTCATGATATCACAACTAAAGAATACAAGATATCCTTTAGGATACTAGCATACTACACACACACAGATATATAATATACACTAAAACCTATCGATATAAGTCTATATACTAACTCACCTATCGTTCCAAGCTGCAGAGATCCACGGAGAACGATGGTGGTCCGACGTACTACTAACCCAACAACCCGACTATGCACGTGTGTAAAAACAGAAATCTGTTTTGAAAATCTTAGACCCCTTTCGGGTTCTAGTTATTTTATACATTCGGTCTTTCAGAAGATTTCAAGTGCCATTGTTGCCAACTCAGAGCTCTGATACCATGTTGTAACACCCCAAATTCTCGGAACTCGGGGAGCTACTGGTTAGGACCTCACAATGGGTCCCGACCTTGGTTTAACAACAACATTACTTGGATCTTACAACAAGGCACAAATGTATTTAAAACAGTTTCTAAAAACATAATATTTTTAATGGTATAAACGTACACATGTGACAGCCTTACAAACATATATAAAGATACATAACATGCATGACGTATGGAAGACTCCCCCGTCCCCATCTAATGAGTACGTGGACCCGGCTGACCATCCGTTCCGGATCTCTCTGCAACTGTCTATCTCTACAGATCTACAACACGGATAAACCGTTAGCTAACTATCCAAATATAAGCAAAATGATAACAGCACAAACACAAGCAGAAACAAAAATAAACAAACATCATGCTGGCACTCAACAAATTATTATCTATTATTTAAGTGATTCACATTATTCAATTTAAGTTGTGGCATGAGAATTATTATTAGTTCTCGCCTCCGTTTCTTATCCAACTGGTGTAGGTCTAGCTGACTTCCATTGGTAGCATCACTACAAACCACGTATGGACTAGTCCCGAAAGAAACCCCCAGCGCCCCGCGAGCTACTGAGCAGAATGCCACCGCCCGTTACTCTTAGGCCAAAATATAGGTCGGTAATTATATATCACAACCTATCTCTCTAACATTTCAATCACACACCACCATCATCATTTATACTCATATTTAGCAGTCAGCTAAGTAAGCCCAAAGGACTTACCTGATATAAAGCTCGACTCTCTGTAAACCAACTCGCTCTGTAAACTGTAGCAACTCAGTTGCCTGTCAAAGGAGATAAGTGCATTAGCACACTCCTACGTAGTTAGAAGTCTAAGACTTCTAAAATAGAATAATGTATTAAGACATAACTAGTTGCAGTATTAATTTAGGGTAAAATGACCATTTTACCCTTGGTCCCGAAATTCTCGAAAAATCTAGAATTCATGTCTAATCTCCTATTTGAGGTTCTAAATTTATTTTCTAACTCCCAATGCTTCGTTTGGTTCCAAGCTAGCATTTTTCCTATGTTTCTATTTTCCGGGAAATCGTAAAGGTCTAACTTCGGTTCTAAATATAAAATTCTTAACAGCTTATAATAATTCCGAATTAAATCTCAAGATCATCTATGAGGTTCTATCTAACTTTAGGAGAAAGAATTTCTCCAAACTGTTCATTCAACAGTTTTATAAAAATTCCTAAAGTTGACTACTCCCTTTACAAATTCTATACTTAGCCCAAATCTGAGTAGACTTTGAAAAAATCATAACTCCTAAACCACTCACTGGATTTATCCCAAATTTTAATATGTTCTACTATAAAATCTTATCTATAATATATCCAAAATTTAGCTGCAAAGGAGATCAAAATCCTATTTAAAACTATCTCCCAAAACCGAAAATCAGCACAACAGAAAAACTGCTTACGACTCAATCTTGGAAAAAACGTAAATCCCAAACCACTCGCTGGATGCCTCTCAAATTTTAATATGTTCTACAACAGTATCTAAACTATATCATATCCAAAATTCAAGTCCAACGGATATCAAGAGCTTATTCAAAATCATCTCACAAAACAGCATCACTTGCTGTTTTCCCCAACACTCAACACGTATATAAAACTGAACTTTGAAATCCCATATCTCTCAAACCGTAACATGGATTCCTCTGAAATTTTAGTATGATCTACTATACTATATCAACTATAACGTGTCCGAAATTCAAGTCTAACAGAAGTCAATAACCCCTCCAAATTTATTCTACAAAACTGCATCTCAAGCAAACTTCCACAAACTCAGCCCATTTAGAAAACTGCATGAGAAGCCAACTTGATAAACTCATATCTCCTAAACTATAATTCAGAATAGGCTCAAATTTCAGTATGTTCTACACTGCAATACCGACAACAACATATCCAAAAACCAGCCAAAGAGAAGGAGTCTAACGTACCCAAAAATGGACCCGAAGTTGACTGCTCAACACTTCCGAAAATTCTGGAAAACACAAGAATCTGTACAGCTCTCCTACGGTTGTTCTGAGTAGGTTTAACAGACGAAACGGGTACACGTTAGGCAAGGAAAAGGTGGACTGAAGTGTAGTGTAGCAAGGGTTACAAGGGTTAGATGGCTTACATGACTGCACTGGTTCTATGGCTTGTCAACAGGGGCTGCACCTTCAGACTAGGACCAACTGCATCAGACGTTTCTGCGTTGAGAGACTACTGTTGTGGGCTGCTGCGCTGAAGAGGCTGGAGACGCTGGAGATGGCCGGTTCTGTAGCATTGAAGAAGCAATCCGCTGCAGAAGGAAAGGTGTGCAGAAGAGTGCTGAACGTGGGCGTGAAACTGCAATTCTTCTTCTTTCTTTTGGCGTGAAATCAGGGTTGTTACAGCAGCGATTCTCTTGCCTTATTTACGTAGCTGTTACGTGAGGAGCTGGAAGGTTAATCCAGCCGTTGAAGCTGCTCCAAGGGCTTCTCCTCATTGGGCTGGTGCGATCAAGGGAGTGGCTGGCAAGGAGGTGGGCTGGGCTGCTGGGCTGAACTGGCTGAAGGTTGGCAAGCTGGGCCGCAGAGGGCTGAAGCTGGCAAGCTGAAAGGAGATCACGGACTGGGCTGTACAAGGCAAGCAGTGGCCGGCTGGGCTTGTCACAGACTCGTCACAGACTTGTCTGGCCTTGTCACAGACTCGTCACAGACTCGTCACAGACTTGTCTGGCCTTGTCACAACTTCGTCACAGACTTGTCCAGACCTTGTCACAGCTTCGTCACAGACTTGTCCAGACCTTGTCACAGCTTCGTCACAGACTTGTCAACGACGAGTCATACTCTAAATTAGGGTTTGGGCTAAACTTATTATTTTATGTGAAGTCAAGGGATCGGAACTGGTAGGCTACGGAATAGACGGATACGGATCATGTTATAGTTTAGGATTGGTTATAATAATCCTATCATTTTATGTGAAGGTAAGCTACATAAAATGATAAAATTTTATAAAGATCCTATCATTTTATGTGAAGGGAAGCTACATAAAATGATAAATTTTATAATAATGTGTCTAACTAAGTAGACGGATATGGGTCAACTGATCGAGATCGGGTTTGTTACAGAAATAAACGGAATAAAAATTCCGGATATTACATCAGTACCCCCTTAAAATAAGTTTCGTCCCGAAACTTAAAAGAAGACTCGTAATGTCGGAGTCCATGCAAAAGAACTAGAGCGCCGGAAAGAGGTCACAACTGTCGAGTTCTAATTTGTTTCCGAAATAGCCTAAATAAATATTTCCGGGTATTACTTCAATCCCCCCTTAGAATAAGTTTCGCCCCGAAACTTAAAGTACGCCAGTCAGAAGGTCAACTCTCAAGGTACGAATCTAATGTATCAACTTGTTATCGCACAAGAGTCATCGTTTCTACATATAAGTATCCCGCATATCAAGGTCATCAATAACACACATCCTGACTAAGCACTCAAGCATGAATTAAACAAGCAGTCAGACAACATAACACAGATATAGGGTCAAGCCCTAGCTCGTCGTTTCCTAGATTACAACTATCTCCACAAAGGTCTCTGAAAGGTTATGTCTCATACTATCCATAGTATACTTGGTAGTCTCGTCGGCTTTTTATAAAACCACTAACTCTGAAATCTTTTCATGTACAGATCTCACAAGTGCCTACTACCACGTTCTAGTGTGGTAACTAGATATCTTACCGGTATCATCCGGATCCATTGTCCGATTCGCTAAGCCGATGTCCTAACTTTTGTCTCGTAATATACCTCTACTGAATCCGTAGAAAACTAGGGTTACACTCTCCAATAGGGTGAGGATTACTAGTCCATCAATCACTTATAAACCGCTTTACAGCTTCAAGTGGTCACATTTTGCAACTCACCTCCAGGTCCTTTGATGACTGTACAGAAAATAACCTAGTCAACTTTCTTCCCTTCGTTATGTTTATTTGACTACACATTCAGGCCAAAGGTCTTGGACCTCCGCCGGCACTTCGCCAAGTGCCTAATGCTCTTTGTATCACGACTCACTTGTCTTTTAATATGACCCAGTCATCTTATTCCTCAGGTAAGGAATTATCCCTTTACCCTTTTCCGGTCTAGTAGTGGAGACACAATCTAGTGGTCATCATCTGTATTCACTTGGCATTATTTTATAATATTTATGGATATCTAATATATTGTTAGCTCAACCTTAGGCTTCTCACGTATTTTTCAAGGTCTTGAGTGACATACAATATGTCCGGAATGACGGTATTAGATACAAGGTGATCTCACATCACCGTCATTTGCTCACACTACTCAATAGTTGTTAACATTGCATTGTGTCCTATAATTAGCCTCTTACTTAAAACGCAACCCGACTCCGTTCTGAGATAAAATTCTTCTTATACTCCACTCTTGAGATTATGTTTTCTATATGTACGAGTACCGGTCTGTAAGTACACTCCTGTAGCTTCCTTTTCTTATCTGTCTTTCGATTCAACTTGATAGTTACTCACCTTGAGCTTGTTAGTGCAGGCCCTACACAACACCTTTATTACTTCGTTACTTCCTTTCTCATTTTATCAAGAAACTCGTTCTAAAGTACCATGCTAGGTATTAAATTCCAAATTTACTGGTCTTCCAACATGTGACTAGGTCGGCATGCTTCACTTGGATCTATAATGGGGTATCACTCTCTTTCTATATTTCTACGTGCACATACTTTCTCGTCTATCTAGTTGGTGATACAGTTCCTCGACAAAAATTTTTGTCACTCCACGTAGCCTATTTCACGTTCCTTCTAAACGAAACGCATTTCACCAATTATCATCGTCTTAGACTCGACACGTCATTTGTTGTACTCTCGAGTTTCCGGTTCTGTGGGTTAGGACTCATCACGCTTTCGCTGCGCTACTTTGATAATTATGTTATCACCCGCTAATCGTAAGGACATTTTCCGTGAGTCCAAATTGATGGACCCAAAAATCTCCCTCTCAATTACCCCATAAGTCCTATCCGGATGAAATACCAAGTACCTTCCTTACTTGCCTTAAGGGACTAAGATAACGGTTGGAAGACGACCTCTTCCATTTACTTTTGGAATTCTTCTAACATGGATCCAAACTTCCTGACTCGACTGAAGTTTGATCTTAACCAACCGAGAAGTAACCTCTAACACGATTCTCTCTATACCTTTAGTTGTCTAAGTAGATTTTCGTTGTCTACTTGAGGAACTCCTCCAAAGCATCGGTATAGTTAATTCAATAATCCTCAATCACAGATATCTCTTCTTAACTGTACATAGTTTGTCAATCCCCCAAACAACTCTTGCACGTCCTCAGTTGATGTCGGTCAGTCAATAGTTGACTTATCTCCATTTCCGGGACTTACTTTTCTCATACCTCTTTTGCCGTTGAATTTCCTGGCGGGCACTACTTACTCGAGTTCATCAATTTATACTCCTTTAGCTCATTCTACATTACAAACTTCCAGTTCCCCCGTGAGCTAACTCCATTTCTCGCGTCTCACTGTGTCGTCCATCTGACATCAATGGTCTTTTCTAGGTCTTCCAATATAGCTTGTAATCAAGTCTACAAAACTCTCATGACCTTAACTTCCTTCCACTTGCTGTTTATCTAGTAGGGAATGCTACACACACTCTGTCTTGATTGACATAGAACTTTATCAAAATCATATACTCCTTACTCCTCTAGTTCTTCTTTTATAATCCATCTGTACTAACTGTGATATGCACCCTTTTCCTAGCCAGTAGGCAGTAAATTCTTCACACGCTTCCCTTGGTCTTCAATGACATAAAGGGGGTCCTTTCTGACCGTCTAGTCTTTCTTCTTAAGTTCTTAATTAGGAATCCTTGCTCGAACTCACTCCATGTTATTATTAAGGTGCTAGCACGCGGATCGATTTAGCTTCACATTTGTCGTTGTTGATCTCTTGAAGGGTCCTCTAGACGTCTATAAAATTCTTTCATCATTCTATAGTTATCCTCCCTCTCTGATAACCAGTACCACTGGTTGACCCGCACGTGTTATGTTTCAATTATTACTGACTGGTATGTAGTTGACCTTCCATAAGATCACAGACTTATTGTTCTTCTATCTCTTTTGAAGTTTGATAGACTTGGTCAAAATCTATCTCCTCTAGTTTCTTTGTTAATACTCTTTTAGTTTCTTCCACAGTTTGCACTTCTCTTGTTCTCTTATGAGGTCACTATACTCTTCTGAGTCTACTCCTAGCATTCATCTGTCGCCAATGAGTTCATCAAGTCTTCCACATTCGCTTGTAAGCGTGTCTTCGCGATTCTCCTTACTTTAATCATCATTTGTTTGCGGTTCTCTGGTATGAACCGTTAGTGTTGGTAACTTAAATCTCTTTGTAAATGAGAAATTATTGCGGACCCTTGAGTCCACCAAATCACTTTTCCACATTCTTCCCCTTGTTTAGTTTTGTCTTGATCATGTCGCCTTTATAAAAATTCGTTGTCTCAATTTTAGACTTCTAGTTTCTTGGATACTTATGTCGGACTTTCATTCAAAACTCTCATATCCTTGAAGGACTCCACATGCTTCCATGGTTACAGGATTTATTTCTCGTCATCAAACTCACTCTTTATCTTTGTACCTTTTAACTTCTCACAACTGGGTCGACACTCTATCTTCTTTGTACTCTCATGTCCATGCTTGCTTATGGCGGCGTCCGTCTTGATAGTCACGTCCTTTACACCGAAATTCTTGGTTGTACTCCGTTCTATATGATTCTTGTTTCTCCATTTTTATCTCCATTCTACGCTCTCGTCGTCTCTTGTATGGTTCTTCTAATTCATCTCTCGACTTCATACGACAAAGCCCCTTGCATGATTCTCAATTTCTTCTATCTAAGCTGACTCGGGAACTTCTTTCTCATCCGGTTGTATTGGCGGTAAAAATTTTCTAAACATCTTTACTGCTTTGCCCACCCGTCCTTCGGATGATTTATAAGTCACCAGGACGTCCATCAGAGTATCATACTAAATCTTGGTCTGAAACCCTTATCTTGTGTGGAAAACTCTTCAAACTCGTTACCGATTTATCATGAGGCGCTAATCGCTTCATGATATCACAACTAAAGAATACAAGATATCCTTTAGGATACTAGCATACTACACACACACAGATATATAATATACACTAAAACCTATCGATATAAGTCTATATACTAACTCACCTATCGTTCCAAGCTGCAGAGATCCACGGAGAACGATGGTGGTCCGACGTACTACTAACCCAACAACCCGACTATGCACGTGTGTAAAAACAGAAATCTGTTTTGAAAATCTTAGACCCCTTTCGGGTTCTAGTTATTTTATACATTCGGTCTTTCAGAAGATTTCAAGTGCCATTGTTGCCAACTCAGAGCTCTGATACCATGTTGTAACACCCCAAATTCTCGGAACTCGGGGAGCTACTGGTTAGGACCTCACAATGGGTCCCGACCTTGGTTTAACAACAACATTACTTGGATCTTACAACAAGGCACAAATGTATTTAAAACAGTTTCTAAAAACATAATATTTTTAATGGTATAAACGTACACATGTGACAGCCTTACAAACATATATAAAGATACATAACATGCATGACGTATGGAAGACTCCCCCGTCCCCATCTAATGAGTACGTGGACCCGGCTGACCATCCGTTCCGGATCTCTCTGCAACTGTCTATCTCTACAGGTCTACAACACGGATAAACCGTTAGCTAACTATCCAAAAATAAGTAAAAATGATAACAGCACAAACACAAGCAAAAACAAAATAAACAAACATCATGCTGGCACTCAACCGTTTATTATCTATTATTTAAGTGATTCACATTATTCAATTTAAGTTGTGGCATGAGAATTATTATTAGTTCTCGCCTCCGTTTCTTATCCAACTGGTGTAGGTCTAGCTGACTTCCATTGGTAGCATCACTACAAACCACGTATGGACTAGTCCCGAAAGAAACCCCCAGCGCCCCGCGAGCTACTGAGCAGAATGCCACCGCCCGTTACTCTTAGGCCAAAATATAGGTCGGTAATTATATATCACAACCTATCTCTCTAACATTTCAATCACACACCACCATCATCATTTATACTCATATTTAGCAGTCAGCTAAGTAAGCCCAAAGGACTTACCTGATATACAGCTCGACTCTTTGTAAACCACTCGTTCTGTAAACTGTAGCAACTCAGTTGCCTGTCAAAGGCGATAAGTGTATTAGCACACTCTCACGTAATTAGAAGTCCAAAGCTTCTAAGATCGAATGATGTATTAAGACATAACTAGTTACAGTGTTAATTTAGGGTAAAATGACCATTTTACCCTTGGTCCCGAAATTCTCGAAAAATCTAGAATTCATGTCTAATCTCCTATTTGAGGTTCTAAATTTATTTTCTAACTCCTAAAATTTTATTTGGTTTCAAACTGACATTTTTTTCTATGTTTCTATTTTCCGGAAGAATTGTAAAGGTCTAACTTCGGTTCTAAATATAAAACTCTTAACAGCTTATAATAATTCCGAATTAAATCTCTAGATCATCTATGAGGTTCTATCTAACTTTAGGAGAAAGAATTTCTCCAAACTGTTCATTCAACAGTTTTATAAAAATTCCTAAAGTTGACTACTCCCTTTACAAATTCTATACTTAGCCCAAATCTGAGTAGACTTTGAAAAAATCATAACTCCTAAACCACTCACTGGATTTATCCCAAATTTTAATATGTTCTACTATAAAATCTTATCTATAATATATCCAAAATTTAGCTGCAAAGGAGATCAAAATCCTATTTAAAACTATCTCCCAAAACCGAATTTCAGCACAACAGAAAAACTGCTTACGACTCAATCTTGGAAAAAACGTAAATCCCAAACCACTCGCTGGATGCCTCTCAAATTTTAATATGTTCTACAACAGTATCTAAACTATATCATATCCAAAATTCAAGTCCAACGGATATCAAGAGCTTATTCAAAATCATCTCACAAAACAGCATCACTTGTTGTTTTCCCCAACACTCAACACGTATATAAAACTGAACTTTGAAATCCCATATCTCTCAAACCGTAACATGGATTCCTCTGAAATTTTAGTATGATCTACTATACTATATCAACTATAACGTGTCCGAAATTCAAGTCTAACAGAAGTCAATAACCCCTCCAAATTTATTCTACAAAACTGCATCTCAAGCAAACTTCCACAAACTCAGCCCATTTAGAAAACTGCATGAGAAGCCAACTTGATAAACTCATATCTCCTAAACTATAATTCAGAATAGGCTCAAATTTCAGTATGTTCTACACTGCAATACCGACAACAACATATCCAAAAACCAGCCAAAGAGAAGGAGTCTAACGTACCCAAAAATGGACCCGAAGTTGACTGCTCAACACTTCCGAAAATTCTGGAAAACACAAGAATCTGTACAGCTCTCCTACGGTTGTTCTGAGTAGGTTTAACAGACGAAACGGGTACACGTTAGGCAAGGAAAAGGTGGACTGAAGTGTAGTGTAGCAAGGGTTACAAGGGTTAGATGGCTTACATGACTGCACTGGTTCTATGGCTTGTCAACAGGGGCTGCACCTTCAGACTAGGACCGACTGCATCAGACGTTTCTGCGTTGAGAGACTACTGCTGTGGGCTGCTGCGCTGAAGAGGCTGGAGACGCTGGAGATGGCCGGTTCTGTAGCATTGAAGAAGCAATCCGCTGCAGAAGGAAAGGTGTGCAGAAGAGTGCTGAACGTGGGCGTGAAACTGCAATTCTTCTTCTTTCTTTTGGCGTGAAATCAGGGTTGTTACAGCAGCGATTCTCTTGCCTTATTTACGTAGCTGTTACGTGAGGAGCTGGAAGGTTAATCCAGCCGTTGAAGCTGCTCCAAGGGCTTCTCCTCATTGGGCTGGTGCGATCAAGGGAGTGGCTGGCAAGGAGGTGGGCTGGGCTGCTGGGCTGAACTGGCTGAAGGTTGGCAAGCTGGGCCGCAGAGGGCTGAAGCTGGCAAGCTGAAAGGAGATCACGGACTGGGCTGTACAAGGCAAGCAGTGGCCGGCTGGGCTTGTCACAGACTTGTCTGGCCTTGTCACAGACTCGTCACAGACTCGTCACAGACTTGTCTGGCCTTGTCACAGCTTCGTCACAGACTTGTCCAGACCTTGTCACAGCTTCGTCACAGACTTGTCCAGACCTTGTCACAGCTTCGTCACAGACTTGTCAACGACGAGTCATACTCTAAATTAGGGTTTGGGCTAAACTTATTATTTTATGTGAAGTCAAGGGGTCGGAACTGGTAGGCTACGGAATAGACGGATACGGATCATGTTATAGTTTAGGATTGGTTATAATAATCCTATCATTTTATGTGAAGGTAAGCTACATAAAATGATAAAATTTTATAAAGATCCTATCATTTTATGTGAAGGGAAGCTACATAAAATGATAAATTTTATAATAATGTGTCTAACTAAGTAGACGGATATGGGTCAACTGATCGAGATCGGGTTTGTTACAGAAATAAACGGAATAAAAATTCCGGATATTACAGAGTATTGATAAAAAAATTTTTACAAAAGGCATTCTTAACCCGGTAGTTAGAATGTATGGGCAAATAAGAGTAAATCAAACTTTTTTTTTTTAATGAAAAATACATAAGAAATCCTATTAATTACTTCATCATAATCGATTTTTAGGTATAGTTATTCGATCATGGATCAAATAGAGAAGACGAAGAGAAAGGTTGAACGAAGGATGAACTTCAATGTGAATTATATACTCAACCTTATCGGAACATCATAATTGAATAGTGGAGAAAGATTGATTTTTTTTAAAGAAGATTAAAGATTTACTTAAAATTGGTAAGATTTGGGGAGGTTGATTTTTATTCGATTGCTTTTTTATACTGTTCTAATAATTAACAAATATGGGTGAACATGAATTCTAATTTATTTTTAAAATGTTTCAAACAAATACTGTACAGTAATATCTTATTTGGCTCAATTTTCAAAACAAAATAATTATATATATTTAGTTTTATAAGCATACTTCATACTTGATTTAATTAATTTATATTAATAAAAAAAATCAGGTTAGTTTGAGGTTGAACTTTTAAATAAGTAAAAATCTAAATTTGCCATGAAGATGGTTCAAAATATTACAAAATTTTGTGTACATGTTTTAACGTTTGAGTATGTTCATATTTAATTAAGTTGAATTATAAAAATAACAATATTGGTAAATTGAGGTTTAAGTTTGTATTATAGTAAACACTAATTAAACATACTTTATGTTAGAGTAAATAAAATTATACACCATTTTAGTGATACATTTACAATAAATTTTAGGGATACGGTGAAAAGTAATAAGGTAAATAAATAAGGTTTGAGATCAAAATTTGTGTAATGAAAACTACACAAATTAATTATTTTGAGTTATTATTCTAAGTTCAAATCAAATCGTTTGTCATCACGATGAAACATAAAACAAATTACACTATATACTAAATTTTGATTGTTTTTGAAACAAAATGTAAATAGTTATTGTATGTGCAACCAATCATTCAAATTTACGTATAAAAAAAAACGCAACTTCTCTCGTGGAGAAAAAACTAAAAAAACATTGTACTTGTGTTACAATGTGTTAGCAATAACAAAAATCTTTGGAAATCAAGCTCTTGTCTCCTATATTCAAGTGTTACTAAAAACCAATAACTTCATACAAACATGAGCTCCATACAAATTTTCATTTACCATCATGTTTCTTGATAATGTGCTAATCAACCTTGGCTTTTAGAACAATACCAAACGAAGATCCCAAACGGCTTATCATACCCAAATAAAAATCAAAATATAAAGTACTCATTAGAACAAACAACGATTTAGAAAATATTATTTACGAAAGAAACAGGATTCGAATGATCGGATATCATCCATTGTATCGGCAATACATCTATTAATTTGACGGGAAAAAAGACGATAATTTTCAATATACCAAAAACTCGTGGTCGAAGTCACCTTGGAAAGAGTAGGCACGGTGAAATCTCTCACAAAGAGCTCGAAGGGTTGAATTTTACCATCGTCGATGGTCTATATATATAAATTAATTTACATAATAAAATTTAAAATATTAATCTGTTGAGATATGATACGATAACGAATCAGTAAAATTGACTTCTTCATGTGAAACGAAGAGATAAGATCAAAAACGCTTAAAAAAACTATAAAATTTAAAATATTAATTTTAGGTTATTTAATTTAAAAAAAAGTTTAGACCGACATTAATTATTGAAAGAACATGTGACAATTAGCGTTTTCGTTTTAATATATATATATAAGATAAGATATAGATTTGTAGTTAAATAAATATAATTAATTACACATAATATAAATAATAGTAAAAATATATATTTTAAGAAATTATTTTGAAATTTATATATCTAAAAAATTATTGATTAACAAAATCTTTTTGTTTAGGTTATTGTTATTTGAAATAATTTTTTTTTTCAAAATTCCCATTACAAAATCTAGATGATCACGTAATTAAAAAAATGTGTTGATGATAATTTTTTAATTATTTAAAGTATAAATTTTAATAACATTGACAATTTAGTAAATATTTTATCAAAAAGCTGACGTGGCATCCCTCGTTGCTTGACACGTGGCATTAACATCCTTTGTTTTAGTAAGTTATATAGATTAATTATAGATATAAATCTTTAATATTTATTAAGTAAATCGGATTCTATTATTTAGGAGTGGTAATTTAGTAATCTCTCATAAATTTTTTAAGAATGGCATTTCAGTAAATATTTCACAAAAAATCCTATGTGGCATACCTAGTTGATTGGCACGTGGCGGTAGTGTCCTTTGTTTTAGTAAGTTACTAGTTTAGCGCCCGTGCCGTGCACGGGTATTTGAAAATATATTTCTTACAGTTTTTTTTTTGTATGAGTAATTTTTTATAGATTTATTTTTCTTATTATATTTTGTTAATTTGATTACGAATGTTTATGTTAAATAGTATACGCATATAAGAAAAATAATAACAACATAGTTGTTGACCCAGTTCGGGGCATACCAAGCCAGGAGTGTCCACTATCTCTGTATTATAAAAAATCACAATATTAATAATGTCAAAAAACAGTTAAAATTGTGTACATTTAATATAATAGAAATCACGATGATAACCTTTGACGGGAAACCTCGAGCACATGCGCGACAGTCCGATCCTGAAAAAGAGAAGAAGATAAACTTTATATAAGTGTAAGCTCAAGGACGGGTTATGATCGCTTGATACTATTGATTGAAAACGAAATAAAATGAAGAAGAAATTCTAACGTACCTTAAATTATGTTGCGAAAAACTTCGTCAAATACAACATTAGTTGTAGTATCTTGAACCTTGCCCTTAGGGTCACATATCATAATCCTTAATCCATCCCTGCTCGTCACTCTTGAGATAGCGACATATAATTGGCCGTGACTGAAGACCGGTCTAGGCAAATATATTCCAACCTGTGCAAGGGACTGACCTTGACTTGTATTTATAGTCATAGCAAAACATACCATAACTGGGAACTGTCTTCTTCGAAATTTAACAGGAATTTTCAAGTCTGTGGGTGTAAGAATTGTTCGCGGAATGAAGACCTTATGACCTATATTGTTCCTAGATATTATTTCTGCCTCGATGATTTGTTTTCCAAGTCTCCTAACTATCAGTCTGGTTCCGTTACACAACCCTGCAGACTGATCAATGTTTCTCATCAACATAATTGGAAATCCAACTTTCAGTCTCAAGACATGGTTTGGAAACCCAGAACACTTGATGCAGTTCAAGAACTCGCTCGAGTAGAAACCATCATCAAGAGAACCTTCGCTTGTACATATACTATCCGAACTCAAGTACTCTGTCACGTCTCCAGGTATCAATGATAGAATATAGTCATTAACCTTCTCAACAATCTCATTGGTAGGGGCGAGAATAGCTCTTTCTTGAAAGTAGCTCGGTGGATCCTGAATATTGTAACTCAAAGGATATACATGTTCAACAATAGTTGCAATCGGGTCACCTGTAGATGCAAGTAGGAGATCTTCGGGGATGGTAATCTGAGCTTCTCCATTAACACTTTCACCTTCCGTGCCATCTCCAATGCCCAATATCCAATCTGAAAACTCCTTAGCCTTTCGAGCTTCTAATTCAGTAACTCCACGTATAACCCTCATGTTTTGAGTTAATTTAAGCACCGTGCAGTGATCCCACAAATATGACGCATTGATTGCAGCAAAGACAATATCATGTCTACTTCCATGACTTACAACAGACAATATTTGTCTAAAATCACCACAAAAAACGACAACGTTACCACCAAACGGGAGAAGTGAGCAGTCTGGATTATAAGATCGCATGACGTCCCTTAAACTTCTATCGAGCGCTTCAAAACAACATTTGTTAACCATGGGTGCTTCATCCCATATTATCAGCTTTGTCTTTGACACTAACTCAGCCAGATCCGTACCTAAACATATAAGATTAAAACATTAATATATTGTTCAGTGTAATATGAACAATATATTAAAAAAGAAGTTTTAATAATTGAATAATAAGGTTTATACCTGCACGAATGTTGCATGTTGAACTTTCGTCAACATTTATTGGGATGCCAAACCTCGAATGAGCGGTTCTACCGCCTGGAAGCAAGAGAGCTGCATTACCACTCGAAGCAACTGTTAGAACAATCTCACCTTTACTCCTCAAACCAGCCGAAAGGGATCTCCATATAAAAGTCTTTCATGTTCCACCGTATCCATAAAGAAACCCCCCCCTTATCAGCGGACACAACACACATAATCTGATCATACACTCCCCTCTGCTCGTCGGTGAAACTGGAAACCAATCTGTCATGGTCCAAAGATAACTGAGATCGATCATAGTTTAGTTCATCTTGAATTAGTCTATTATGCTGCTCGTAATCAAGGCTTAATCACGATAAGGCAGACTTATTCGTCTTCAAACTGCCGCCGTTCCTCTGTAAAAGTTTCTCTATCTCAACCAAGGCGTAATTTTGCAGCACGGCATCATCTAATTGTAAATCTACGTACAAGTAAACCAAGTTAAACATGTTTACTTACCTAGTACAAAATATACTAAACAAATTGAAAAAATAATGCAAAACTCGAATTAAATTCATATACATGAAAGAAAGCATATCATTATTACGCAACACCCTTCTCTATCGTGCAAGAATATCATCAGATAAGTACTTCCATACTTCGGCCCAAACCAGATGAGGCGACGACATGCTACCTGAGAGATACAACATGACGAATAAATTTCGAAGATAACCAACAGTTCCCCAAAAACTTGCTTCTTTTATACCGTCAATGTATTCCCGGTCGTCATCCAACAACCCCATAGCATAACATGCTTCCCTAAATGTGGCATATAGTGTACTGTTGATTGTCCGAATTTCCTCGAAGCATGTAGGACCCTTAATATGATTCAGCAAAACCCTCAAGTAGTACCTCTCTCCAGACCCAGGTGCAACGTGGTATATCCTCCCTAGTGTATATCCCGCACCTTGTGCGGGTTTGTTAATAAAATAGCTTATCATATTACATTTTTTTACTATATTATATATTGTTAACTTTATTAGTTATATGTTATGAGCTCGTATAAATAACGCGTCAAGTGTTACATAGTAAATGAGACCACGTAGCCCATGTGTTGATCATTAATAAGTTTTATACTAATAAGTTTTTTTAAAATCTAATTTATTATTTAATAAATAATAATTTAAAGAAAAAGAATAATCATATAATTTAAAAATACCATAATCTGATACGAATTCAATTAGTAAAAAAAGATTAATTGACTTAATTTGTGATTTAGTAAAAAATTTAATCCGAGAAAAACATAAGAGCGCCACGTCAACATTAGTTTTGTATGTTTTAGTAAAATATGCAGAATATAGATGTATATTTAGTATATTGATAAAATAAGAATTACGAATTTAATAGTTCAACGGTCCAGAAATCAGTAGGTTACAAGGACCCACAAATTAGTAGATCACAAGGACCCACAAGAGCACAACGACCCACAAATCATTAGGTCACAACGACCCAAAAATCATTAGGTCAAAACGACCAAAAAATTAGTAGGTCACAATGATTACATACAAATACTAATCCGATATGATTAAGTATTATATTTGATTCTGACCAAAAGGTTCAGAAATGTATGAATTTTATAAGCCTCAAACACTCTACATCTATTTATAAATGTTTTCGAAGTGTCATCCTTTCCTCATAATCGATGTGGAAGAACAAAAATCATATTTTACAAAATAACTATGGTTTAATTAAAAAAAGATTTATTAGCTTAATTCGTGATTTAGTAAAAAGTTTAATCCGAGGAAAAACGTGGGGGCGCCACGTCAGAATTAATGTCTTTTGTTTTAGTAAAGTATATAGAATATATATGTATAATTAGTATATTGATAAAATAAAAATTACGAATTAAATAGTTCAACGGTCCACAAATTAGTAGGTCACAAACGACCCACAAATCAGTAGGTCACAAACGACCCACAAATCAGTAGGTCACAAACGAACAACAAATCAGTAGATCACAACGAAAATTAGTAGATCACAATGACCCCCACAAATTAGTAGATCACAACTCATAACGACTCACAAATCAGTAGGTCACAACGACCCACAAATAAGTAGGTCACAACGATTCAAAAATCAGTAGCTCAGTAAGTCATAAACGACCCATATATCAATAGGTCACAAACGACACACAAATTAATAGGTTACAACAACCCACAAATTAATAGGTCACAAGGACCCACAAATCATTAGACTATAACCTATAAAATCTTGGAAAATCTCAAAAAAAAAAAAAAGTTACGTACAATTTTGAATAGAAGTTTGTTAGGTTAGTAAAAAAAGCTTTCCTTCCACAAAAAATAAAGATTTATTGGCCTATAAAATCTTGGAGAATCTCCAACAAAAAAAGTTACGTATAATTTTGAATAGCAGTGTGTTAGTTTAGGAAAAAAAGATTTTATGCCTTAAAACAAAGATTTATTGGCCAAAAAATTGTGGGAGCTCCATTTGATTGCTGCTTCCACAGCGCGTCACGTCATCAAATCATGTACTCTGTTTTAGTATGTATAATAGATATAGATGTATATTTATTATATTGATAAAATAAGAATTACGAATTTAATAGTTCAACGGTCCACAAATTAGTAGGTCACAAACAACCCACAAATCAATAGATTTTAAGGACCCACAAATTAGTAGGTCACAAGGACCCATAAATTATTAGGTCACAACGACCCACGAATCAGTAGTTTACAACGACCCATGAATCAGTAGGTCACAATAACCCACAAATTAGTAGGTCACAACGACCCACGAATCAATAGTGTAACACCCCAAATCCGCGGGACTCGGGATGCTACGGGTTGGGACCTCACAATGGGTCCCGACCCTTAGCTTGACAACAATTTCACCGGATCTTGCAACAAGGCACAAATAAAGGCCAAAAACGAAATACATTTTTATGCAATGAAAAGAAAAACCCGAAAGAATACAACAAAGGACTTCAGCCGAAAATACAACCCCAAAGGCTAACACCATAAAACATACAATAATTACAATACTCAAACTCGACTCCACCCAAAAGTACGGATATGAAAGAACCCCAAAGGCTAACACCATAAAATCAATCGGAATGGGATTTTTGAAACGGAAAAACTCTCCTACTTTTTCCGCAATTAAAAGTACGGATATGAAAGAACGTATCCAAAATAATAATATACTCGGGATAGGTATTTTACGCCGTAAAATACTTTTAATAAAATATTTAAGCTAATAAATTATCGATAAAAGTTGAAAAATAAAAACACAAACGCGCCTAAAAGTCGAAAAAATAAATTATCGATAAATTATCCAAAATAATAATATACTCGGGATATGAAAGAACGTATCCAAAATAAGAATGGAAGCAAGCAATCCAACAGCAAGGTAGCCCCTTTATTACCCGAAGTTGAGCCTCCCTCAACACTTGAATACAAAAAAAAATTGAGGGAGAGATGCCTCTGTTGCGGATGGACCCGCTGCACCACCGGAGTCATCACCGGGAGAGCAACAACACCGCCTTCTCTCGCCTGCAACTCGCACCTCTCCTTACCTCTCTCTTTCTCGAAGCTCATTCGCAACAGGAGAAAACAGCCCTTCGCCTATTGGAGCCTTCCCTGCCTCGCTTGATCGCTCTTCGCTGTCGGATCCCTGGGCAGTCCTTCCACCGCAACACCACCGGGAAGAGAAGCCCAGTCTGGTCGGGACTGCCAACAAGACCGCCGGAGATTGAGAGCGCCTGCTTGCCCTGACTTCCCACCGCCTTCCCTTCGCTGCAGCTCCGCCTGCGCTCTCCACCACCGGGAGGGCCGCCAACGCCTGCGCAGCCTCGCTCTTGCCTCTGAAGCGCCGCCTCCTGCCCTGCCTCTTTCGCCTGCCGGAGCCACGGTGTAGCCGCCGACGCTGTGGCACCCTTCTTCCGCCGCAAACTGCTACGCGTTTCAAAAAGAGAGAAGCAGGGTTTCTTTCTCTTAAATATTGGACCCCCCCTTCTTTTTGGGTAATTGCGAGTTTGTACCCATATCTTATAATTGCAGAAATGGCCCAACTTTCTGATTGAAACATTTATGCCCCTGCTGGATTATTTAATTACAGATTTCAACAAAGGCTTTATTTACGGATCATATCCCAAGTTTATGGAACGTCATGAGTTGCCGGAAAAAGGTTTTCACGGACTTTCGACCAAAGTTTTAAAACGGATGTTATTCTTATAGTTTATATTTGTTCTATATTATGACCCATGTGTATATAATTTTATAATTTGTCCCGGAAAGGATTTAAGCGGGTTTTAACGTTGACTTTTAAAAATGAGTTTTTCGTTAGAGTTATATATATTATATATTCCGTTCAAATTTAGCATATGAGCTAAATTTGCTTAATTTTGGTGTTAGGTTCGGAAGCGTCCCGATAAAGGCCTAACGAGTCCAAAGTCGACATCCATTGATCGACTTCCGTCTTTTGACGTTGTGTGAGTATTCCTTTCCCTCGATTTAGTTATGTTTAGTATTAGTATCATGCTAGGTTGAATCTAGCATAACTTAGAGTGAATGCCAAGTAGTGGCCTTGAACCTTAGGTGAGTTTTGAGGATTTATGATTGCGCTAAGACTTGAGGTGTTTGGTTATCTTGTGAGGTTGTTATAAGACTTTAAGTTATATGCTTGATCTTGTGAGCATTCTTAGGCTCGAGGTTGGGGTCGTATGATCTTGTGGGATTTTGGGTTTAGGTTTGACTTATCCTAGTATGTTGTTATGAGTTACGATCTTGCGAGATCCTTGGGAGGGTAGATGCCCCTATGTTATAGTTTATGATCTTGCGAGATCATTGGTACTAGAAGTCTAAGGACTTCTAGCATGTGAGAGAGATGTTGATCGTGTGCCTTGTTTTGATCAGGCGTTGAGTGCCTTCCTACGGGAAGTTGTGAGCCGTGGTTATCGGGTTTATCTTTGGGACGAGGTAAGTCTCCGGACTTACTTAGCTCGTATTCTCTGTATTAGTTTCAATGCGTGTTTGGTGGTGTGTGCTTATTGTTTATGTGTGTGTTTATTGCTTATGTTATAACATCTAAACCGGTAATAGGACCACCGACTGTATATGTTTATATTTGGCCCAAGTGTATGATAACGGGCGGTGACCGCTTGTCCAGTCCAAAATGGGGATGACTGGGAGGTGCCTTGCGACCAGCCCATCGGGTGATGCTGATCCGCATCAAGTACAAACCCGTATGGTGAAAGGGGACAAGGGCGAGATCTTTAAGATTCTCGTGTCACAAAAGAAGTTGAATTAGAACGGGATATGACCTAATAATAAAAAGATAATAAACCGGATTGTGTGTTTTGGAACATGTTGTGTTTATGATGCCTTATGTGTGTGTGTGCCATTACCATGATTCTAATGCCGTGAATGCTAGCTAACGGTTTTATACCGACTGTTGTAGATTGCATTGCAGGTTAGGATTGCGGCCGAGAGATCCGGAAGAGTGGGCAGCCGGGGTTCCGTACATTTTAGGATTGGGTTTTGGGTGGAGTCGAGTTTGAGTATTGTAATTATTGTATGTTTTATGGTGTTAGCCTTTGGGGTTGTATTTTCGGCTGAAGTCCTTTGTTGTATTCTTTCGGGTTTTTCTTTTCATTGCATAAAAATGTATTTCGTTTTTGGCCTTTATTTGTGCCTTGTTGCAAGATCCGGTGAAATTGTTGTCAAGCTAAGGGTCGGGACCCATTGTAAGGTCCCAACCCGTAGCATCCCGAGTCCCGCGGATTTGGGGTGTTACAAATAGGTCACAATGACACACAAATCAGTGAGTCACAATGACACACAAATCAGTGGGTCACAATGACACACAAATTAGTGGGTCATAACGACCCACAACATATTGGGTCACAACTACCCACAAATTATTGGGTCACAACGACCCACAAATCAGTGGGTCACAACGACCCACAAATCAGTGGGTCACAACGACCCACAAATCAGTGGGTCACAACGACCCAAAAATCTATAGGTCACAACGATCCAAAAATCTGTAGGTCAAAACGACCCACGAATCAATAGGTCACAATGACACACAAATCAGTGGGTCATAACGACACATAAATCAGTGGGTCATAACGACACATAAATCAGTGGGTCACAACGACCCACAACATATTGGGTCACAACGACACATAAATCAGTGGGTCATAACGACACATAAATCAGTGGGTCACAACGACCCACAACATATTGGGTCACAACGACCCACAAATCAGTGGGTCACAACGACCCACAAATCTATAGGTCAAAACGATCCAAAAATCTATAGGTCAAAACGATCCAAAAATCTGTAGGTCAAAACGATCCAAAAATCATTAGATCAAAACAACCCAAAAATCATTAGATCAAAAGGACCTACGAATTAGTAGGTCACAACAATCCACTCTACATACAAATGCTAATCCGTTATAATAAGTATTATACTTGATTCTGACCAAAAGGTCCGAAAATGTATGATTTGTATAATCTTCAAACATTTGAGGTCTATTTATACATGTTGTCAAAGTGTCATCCTTTTGTGATAACCGATGTGGGATAACAAAATTCATATTTTACAAAATAATTAAAGTTTAGTAAAAAAAAAGTTATTTGCTTAATTCGAGATTTAGTAAAAAAATTTAATCCGATAAAAATATGGAGTCTTAATTTTTATTTTACAAAATAATCAAAGATTCTGATTATGATTTAGTAAAAAAAGAATTTATTAGCTTAATTCGTGATTTAATAAAAAGTTTAATTAGAGAAAAAACGTGGGGTGGCACGTCAAGAATTAGTGTTTTTTGTTTTAGTAAAGTATATAGATGTATATTTATTATATTGATAAAATAAGAATTACGAATTTAATAGTTCAACGGTCCACAAATTAGTAGGTCACAAACAACCCACAAATCAGTAGATTTTAAGGACCCACAAATTAGTAAGTCACAAGGACCCATAAATTATTAGGTCACAACGACCCACAAATCAGTAGGTTACAACGACCCATGAATCAATAGATCACAACAACCCACAAATTAGTAGGTCACAACGACCCACGAATCAATAGGTCACAATGACACACAAATCAGTGGGTCAGAACGACACACAACATATTGGGTCACAACGACCCACAAATCAGTGGGTCATAATGACCCACAAATCTAAAGGTCAAAACGATCCAAAAATCTGTAGGTCAAAACGATCCAAAAATCATTAGATCAAAACGACCCAAAAACCATTAGATCAAAAGGACCTACAAATTAGTAGGTCACAACAATCCACTCCACATACAAATGCTAATCCGGTATAATAAGTATTATACTTGATTCTGACCAAAAGGTCCGAAAATGTATGATTTGTATAATCTTCAAACATTTGAGGTCTATTTATACACGTTGTCAAAGTGTCATCCTTCTTTGATAACCGATGTGGGATAACAAAATTCATATTTTACAAAATAATTAAGGTTTAGTAAAAAAATGTTATTGGCTTATAAATAATAAAAATAAAAAGGAGATTTGACTATAACCTATAAAATCTTGGAAAATCTCAAAAAAAAAAAAAAAATTACGTACAATTTTGAATAGAAGTTTGTTAGGTTAGTAAAAAAACCTTTCCTCCTACAAAAAATAAAGATTTATTGGCCTATAAAATCTTGGAGAATCTCCAAAAAAAAGTTACGTATAATTTTGAATAGCAGTGTGTTAGTTTAAGAAAAAAAGATTTTATGCCTTAAAAAAAAAATTTATTGGCAAAAAAAATTGTGGGAGCTCCATTTGATTGCTGCTTCCACAGCGCGCCACGTCATCAAATCATGTACTCTGTTTTAGTATGTATAATAGATAATAGATATAGATTTTGAAAGTTGGTATTATTTTGGGTTGAATGTTGATAGTTGATATTATTTTGGGTTATTTTTTCTTAATTATATTAACAAATTTGATTATCGACGCCATATCCACAAGAACTCCACTGGTAGATGTAGATGGGCGAGAACAAATGAGGGCCTAAACTGAGTTCTTGGTGATATGGCTTCGGAAACTAACGGATGATAAGAGAAAAAAGGCCCAGAAGCCCAAACAAAAAACGAGGATCCGGCACCACCCACTCCACTGGAATCCTAGCGACTGGCAACTGAGCAACAGCCTCGCAAGTGTCACCCACCAGTCACAAAAAGCCAAAGGAAAAATAAATTAAAGAAGAACAACCATAGATTGTCTACAAATCCAAATCACCGCCTGTAAACAATCAACTTGCTCAACCGATCTGTACATCTACGTCAATTTTAATTTGGGTATCCTTTAATTTCTCCCCCATTTCAGTTTTTTCAAGTTTCAGTTGAGGATTCGGTCAAAATATCGATTAGTGGTAGAAGCTTTTGCTTTGTTATCGTTTGTTGAGAGGCGATACTGGTATTCACACCTACTATTTTGCTTACTGTTCAGGGAATATACAAGAAAGGAAAATGGAGGTTGGATTTTTGGGGCTTGGCATCATGGGCAAGGCTATGGCCATGAATCTGTTGCGTAGTGGATTTAAAGTCACTGTCTGGAACCGGACTCTATCAAAGGTCTACTGTTTCAAAAATCTTTGTCTTTATGATTATGGATTGATTTCAATTTGGCGGTGCCTAAGCATGTCTGTCCAAATTCTTTTTGTTTAGTACTGGACAAGTTATGATTCAGTATTCTGCCAATAATACTGCATTGTTTTGTATGTGAAAAAGTTTGTGTATTGTTGTCTTGAACTCTTTTTGTTTTGTTGTTTAAATCTCAAATTATTGATTGATGAGGTCAGCTGATCAGGACTTAGAAGTGAATTGGCTTTCACTTTGACAGAATAACACTCTCGATCTTTATGATCTGTGATACCCAATATTGCTGATGCATTATGATTTATGTAGTGGCCTTGTTGAGTAGGGATTAACTGAATTAGTTAGTCTTTTTGCTCCTTGATCATGTCATTTTTACTGGTTATGAATGTTCTTGGTCTATATACAGTGTGATGAGCTTGTAGAGCATGGTGCTTCAGTTGGAGAAACCGCGGCAGCTGTCATCAAGAAGTGCAAATATACAATTGCAATGCTATCAGATCCTTCTGCTGCTCTTTCAGTCAGTAGATTCTTCAATCTTAGTTGTATCTGCTAACCAGTGTGTTATTATTAAGTTATCTTGATTCACTTTTCCAAGTGTCTCCATCTTTTTTCAGGTGGTTTTTGATAAAGATGGAGTTCTGGAGCAAATATGCAGCGGAAAGGCTTACATTGACATGTCAACGGTGGATGCTGAAACTTCGACAAAGATCAGTGAGGTTTGAACAACCAAACAACTAATACAGTTATGTTTGGATAATGTTGACCCAATTACATCGAATATGATCCATTCTGGTCTGTATTTGGATCGGATTCGGCCATATTGGGACCATCTAATATTTCTTTTATTAAAACAAAAATAAACGGACTAATACATGCTGAACCGTATCAGACCAGACTGCAATGACCCGGTCCGTTACTCATGAAATTAACTGCCACCAGTCTGGATCCAGACTGTTTGGACACTGATAGTTGAGCCTATTGTTTCTGAGTCCTCTTGTCCTTTTCTTTTTGGAAGGAAACAAGAGAGAGAAAAATGAGATTGCATGAGTTGTCCTAATTTGTTGAGACACCTCATACTCCTCTGCAAATAGTCTTTTGAATAAGAACAAAGAGAGAAGAAGCGTTTCAAAGAAGTTTAGTGTAAAGCTGATCCATATTGGCTTATATGAACTATGAAGCTTCCTGGATGCATAAGTTTACTGATCTGATTTTAGTACATAAGGGTGTGCAAGGCTATCTATTTTTTTCACTTCCTGCAGTTGGGGGTGCTATGTTGTTGAAAATTTTAATACTTGCAGGCAGTTACCTCAAAAGGCGGGCACTTCCTCGAGGCTCCCGTTTCCGGAAGTAAGAAGCCAGCTGAAGATGGCCAGCTAGTAATTCTTGCTGCTGGAGACAAGGTATTTACTATAGGGGCACCATTCAGCTACTGACATTCCTATCACTAGGAGCAGCTCAAAATCTATTTCATTCAAACATTAAAGTTATGGTTTAGTTTAAAGTTTCTGATACAATGCCTGACTTATGAAAGCCATTGATAAGACAATGTCTCAATTCAAATGCTTATGGTGAAATGTTCACACGATTCCCAACCCCTTCCCTCATGAATTACTGCAAATTTCCTGGTTTCTTAGAGCTGGGAATTTTGCTATTCCCAAATTTCTGCACACATTACTTTCTACACCTGAAAATGAAGCATAGAACTTCTTGCTTTGTATCTTATGAAGGCACTCTATGAAGAAATTATCCCTGCATTTGACGTGTTGGGAAAGAAATCATTCTTCTTGGGTGAAGTTGGAAATGGAGCAAGAATGAAACTTGTTGTCAACATGATCATGGGCAGGTAAAATTGATCTCCCGCACTTGATAAACACTATGTTGATTGTCAGCACATTACCCAGATTATATTACTGTAATTTTCCAGTATGATGAATGCGTTTGCCGAAGGGTTGGAGTTGGCCGACAAGAGCGGACTTGATCCTCATGCTCTCCTCGACGTTCTGGTAAGAACGAAAGAGAAATCACATGTAGTGTACTAACCAAACAATCTTTTTTTTGGTTTTCTAACATAAGTGAACTCAATTTGCTGAACAGGATTTGGGAGCAATCGCAAATCCAATGTTCAAGATGAAAGGACCAAGCATGATCAAGAGCAACTACTCCCCTGCATTTCCCCTCAAGCATCAGCAGAAAGACATGAGGCTGGCCCTTGCCCTTGGAGACAGCAACGCCGTCCCCATGCCAGTAGCTGCCGCTGCAAATGAGGTCATCTCGCCTTACTAGCTAAAATTCACGTAAAGCTTCGTTTAAAGTTTGCTAACTCTATGCAATGGATCGGTTATTGTTAATGTAGGCCTTTAAGAAGGCGAGGAGCATGGGGCTGGGAGACCAGGACTTCTCGGCAGTGTATGAAACTGTTAAGACACTTGAGCGACCATCCTGATCTTGATCACTGATCAGATTCCAAATTCACGGCTGTGCTTGCGATTCAGGATGAAGCTGACTTAGAACTCTAATGTCACTAGAAATGAGGCAGTCAACATAGGCTGCCTCCAGTGAATCCAGTTTGAGACATCCGGTTGCTTGGAACTCTGTTTTTTGCACCCAAAAGATGCATCCTCTGTTGTCCTTTATGTTTAGACTCGGATTATAGACTCGTCATTGACTGCGTTAAAAATGTTGATAACGGTTAAATGGTAATGGATCACTCTATCCCAAGAGGGTTTCAAAGCACAGTAGGGATAGCCCTTGGCCAGACAATCATTTCGGCAGTTGAGTCGCTCGGGGCTGATTCCATAGGCGCATGTGCGAATGCACGGATCACTTGGTCTCCCTTCACTACTGCTTCTGCATCCATACATACTCGTTGTGAAAAAGTCTCACACTGTGATCTATTCCGACAAGTCATTATAACCCATCCAAAGTGTTTTACTTAGCTTAAATTTTTTAAAATTTACTATCTCGGATCAAGGTTGACTATTACGTGAAAAAGTCTAACTCACATACATGCTCGTTGTGAGATTTACATTCTCATGAAAAGGGTTTACATGAGTTGTGAGATTATAGTTCTCACACCGAGACCCGACATGAAAATGCAACTCTTAGCATAGTGATCTAACGTGAGAATGCAAATCTCACATTGGATATGAGAGTGAAAAGGCATCACATTTTATCTCTCAATGCACAATCTTCATATCACGATCTATTTAAATGTTGTGTGTTTATCGGTTTGACAAACCGAAATTTACATCACAAATTTGTCAACTTCAATCACTCACGTGCCATAATTAAATACAAACCCTAATGATAAATAAGCCTAAAGCCGACCACATTTAGTCCCCGTTTGGTTGTAACTCCGGAAGCAGATGCAGAATGAAAATGAATCTAGTCCGTATGTGTACCTTATTCATGACTTAATGCAAAATGCGTTTGATTCTATTCCAATCACTCCAAACAATAAGGACTGATTCCAAAAAATTTGATGAATAATGTTATACATATGAACTAGATTCGTTTCCGTTTCTGGAGTTGAAACCAAACGTGCCCTTATACAGCTCAACCCGATCCTAAACCAAGCCTAATGATGAATAAGCCTAAACCCAACCACATTTATTATGACCTTAACCATAAACATTAGGATTGGTATAAGAAGTTCGTAGTTCAAATTTCGAGTTGGCCTGTGTCAATGAACAAGTAACAAAATGTCTTTAACAACATAAACGTTGCAAGTATCCAAGGCAATGCTTCGGTTTCAAGTATACATGGTTTCCAAAGGGCCTTTTCGAGTAGGAATTTCATTATCGAAATACAAAGGAAAGTACAGAAGGAAGAAGATAAAATATCCATGGTTTTCACACAGATATATTTACAAGCAAATGCTGTCTATAGCTGAGCAATTATAACATTGCTCTATCAATTCCCCCTCTACTTCATGCCTTGGCTCTATAAAACCCTAGCTCCAAGCAAGAGCCTAAGACGGACATACTTTGATGCATATACGTCTGAGAAGAAACATCCTTCTTTCCCAGCTTTTTTGGGTTCTCATTTTTCCTCCTTATCGAACAGAGATGAAAATGGCCTCAAATACATTGCAAAAGCAAAAACAAAAACACAGGAGAAGCAACTCTACTAGCTTATATTCCCAGCAACTATTTACTCACCAAACAAAAAAGCTTACATCTTCAAACTCCAACACTAAGACTAAGCAACATTATACGATAATCGACCGTGCCAAAGGCCATATTTAGTTTCCCTTGAGAATACTTTAGCTCAAAGGACAAATTTCTGCTTCTTCTATGCTCAGGGTTCTTCATAAAACAATCACCTGCAAATTTCGAGATTTGTTTTGAGAATGAATCAATAGGATTGAAGCTCAATGTTTTAAGATAACAAGAAGCAACACCCAGATTCAAATAGTATATAAGGATCATGTATGTATTATACCTCTGACATGGTTGGTAGTATTGCTCAACAATGGACTCCATTTCCATTAGTATAAATTGCAGGAGCTGGACTGTTGACACAATCAGGAAACCCAAGTCGAGGAGTCTTTCGAATTGGGGATTCAATTTGTGGTCTCCTGTGTTTCTTTACAATAGGAGAAGGTAGAACTGAATCAATCCGGTCACTAGCTGCTACAATAAGACCTGTTTGAGAAGAATTGTTAGCAGAAAGTTATAATAAATAGGGCAATAAGATATGAAATTCAATGAATGGGAAAGAAGGGAAGATTCTAAATATGTATATCACACACCTTCAAACAAGGCAGAAGGTTTTCCTGGTCTTGAATTGAACTCGGGGTGGAACTGAACTCCTATGAAAAACGGGTGGGAGTGGGTAGGAAGCTCGACAACCTGTTGTATTGAGAATATAAGATTGAAACTATGCAAAGTAGTGACACTAATCTGCAAAACACTAGAGAATCCTAACCTCCATTCTGACGCCAGTTTCATCTTTGCCCGTGAACATCAATCCCGCACTCTCAAGTTGGTTCACGAATTCAGGATTAACCTACAAGAATAAAAGTGCCCTGATAGATGAGATTTAAGTGTCTAACTATACCGTAAAGAAAAGAAAAACGCATTGTGCAATATTTCGACAAACCTCATATCTGTGACGATGTCTTTCATCCACATAAGTTACATTGCCATACCTAACAAATTCACAACATCATCGTCAGATCTCATCCGAAACATATAGGTACATCTCTGTATTCCTGAACATAATTTTCATGGTCTTACAGCTTTGCAGCTTTGCTGTCCTTAACATGGAAGTATGTTCTTCTCGACCCAAGCCGCATAGTTCCACCCATATGCGTTTTTGAACCCTGCTAATACGATAAAGATGTTTTAGTACTTGGTCCAGATGAGGTAAGAAGAGTTTATTCCTTCACGCTAAAAGATGAGCAACAAACCTCTGGCATAAAAATAACATATGGATTTCGGGTATTGGGATCTAACTCTGTGCTGTTTGCATCATGTACACCAAGAACTGATCGGGCATATTCGATCACAGCTATTTGCATGCCCAGACAAATGCCGAGGTAAGGGATTCTGTTTTCTCTTGCATACTTGGCGGCAAGAATTTTCCCTTGAACCCCTCTACCACCAAACCCTCCAGGAACCAAGATACCATTGGCATTCTAGAAATTTTAAAAAAGCAATCAGATAACTGAAGCATGAAAGATTTAAAAGTTAACAAATAACAAAAACATTAGTTCAAAAGCTCAAAGATGGTTCCTTTGCTACTCTTTTTAATACCTCACCAAACCCTCCAGTTTTACTTTTACATTTTTTTTAAATCAGGAGTGACTATAACTATTTGTATTAATCCTTCTACAGAAACCACCTTATAACAGCTTTAGTTTGAGCATACCGACCTTGAGCAGACTCCATGCTGAGTTGTAGTTTTCTGGATTCTGCAATAAATAAACTTGTAAGCTACCAAGCATATCAAAACTAAATTAAACCCTCAAAGTATAGTCAGCCAGAGCATAAAGTATGAACAGGATGTGACAATAACCTCAGTTCTCATTTCATCTTCGAGATCATGGGCTGCAACCCAATCCACGATGAGCTTCTTACGACAAGCAACAGAGGCATGCAAAAGGGCCTGTACAGAAACAAAGAATATGATATCTGATTACGCTCAGGAAAATTGAACCAGCAATGTTAGAACATTCACAACAAATTGACTCTAAACTTCATGGTTTCGAAGTTCGATCATATAATTTTGAAAGTAAGTTGATACCCCATTTGATAGAAAACACGATATGAGATTAAATCAAAGGTATAAGAGATCAAATTTACCTTCACAATTGAAATATATGCATCTGAAAGGCCGGTATACTTTCCAACCATTGCAATTCTTACCTATAAGATTAAGAAAAAATAAATTCAGTTCTAGAAGCAAAGACTGCCACAAGGACACTTCAGGATAACAGGCTTTTCAAGTTAAAACCCACCGGACTTTCCAGTCTGTCAGAGAGTATTGCCCTTGCAGCCCACTCCTCCATTGCTGGCTCCCTAGCAACACTGCATATAGTGAAAAACCGAAACGGATCAGTAGAAGCACAGCTGATTGCAGCATCAACAAAAAAAACACAGGCACGGGAAAAACCTAGAAAGTCCCAGCACTTTCAAGATTGCTTCATGTGCCTTCTGATCCTGAACATAGGAAAATGGATGAATATGATCATATTGATCTACAAGAAGAGTAACTTCCACAAAAGGATATAAACTTACTCTTAGAATCAATGGAATGTGCCAAATGTTGGGAACATCATGTACTGACATTATATTCTGTGCCTGAGGACCATATTTGAAATAAATAAGACAAAATAACAACTTACTGAAATAAAATATACAAAGCATCAAGATTGTAAAGGTTTGTGTATTAAGATCACAATACCGGCATATGGCAAAATTGAGACAGCTTTGCCTTCACATTGTCATCTAAGGCCTGAAAAGTTTGTCAAAGGTTAATAATTTAAGTCAATTCCACAGCATAAAATGCAAGGCGACATAATTGTTCAGTTATGAAAGTGGGTAGCTCTGCACCGTAGGCTAAAGGAAGGTGACAGACCTTTGTGCTGCGACAAGCTAGGATATCAGGTCTCAAACCCAAGCTTCGCAGTTCACGGATACTGTGCTGTGTCGGCTTCGTTTTCTGAGCATTATAGAAGGAATTAGGATTTTTATCAGATAAACAGCCATGCAACCCCTTGAGAATCAGTAACACATGTACTTTAGAGAACAAAGGTACAGCATAAAGATGATATAATTACCTGCTCCCCAACAACATTTATCACTGGTACAAGACTGACGTGAATCAAGCAGAAGTTACCAGCGCCTATCATAAATGTATGGTTTCAGCATGTTAACGTTGTGTACTCTGTAAGTCGTAAAAAAGTTTTGTTGATACTTGGTTTATAGACTATTCTTACCTACACGGTATGAGAATTGTCCAAGAGCCTCTATGTACATTCTAGATTCAATGTCCCCTGCAAGGTAGATGATATCCTCAGTAACTAGGTTGATAAAAGGTTTATCTTATCACATCCAAATAATAAATGCAAAACACTTTACCTATTGTGCCACCTAACTCTATCACACAAACATCAGCTGGGCCGTCTTGTCCATCAACTGGAACATGTGCAACTCTTTCAATCCATTCTTGAACGGCATCAGTAATGTGAGGGACAATCTAAAAGAAAAAAGCAGAGAGTAAGATGTCTGATGCTTAAGTTACATGAAATAGCTAGTTAAGTGAGTAATCAGCAAAATTACCTGAACAGTTTTCCCCAAATAATCTCCCTTCCTTTCCTTTTCAAGGACAGACTGTTGCATATATAACATGGATTATAAAATTTGCCAATTCTATGAACGGGTAATGATCCATGAGTATAAGACCAGTAAATTCTCTTACTTGGTATATTTTCCCTGTTGTGATATTGTTATCACGGGTCAACTTGATGTCAAGGAATCTCTCATAATTTCCACAATCAAGGTCCACCTAAAACCACAAAAAACAAAGATATCCTTACAGAACAGAGGGAGGCTATATTGAAATCATACATGAAAGACGCATCATTGTCCAATTTCTTCCTCAACAGTGAGTAACTCAACTTTGTAACTGTCTTCGGATTAAACAGCTCTTAATTGTTTCATTTTTCACATTAAAATCCTAAGGAAAATAAAGGAATGCATACTCATCCACAAAAAAAAGGTGGGGTAGGGTGGGGAAGGCAAGGCTGATATGGAGCTTGAAGTTCAAGCATGGTGGTTACGGGTGTTTCATTTCTAACAACCAAGTGCTGAAAACTAGATCTTTCCCGCCCAGCCAAATTCCATTTGTTACATTTGTAGGTGTTGGTCATCATTTACTTCCTTTTTTGAAAAGGATTCTCCAATATTCACGGGAAAAAGGCCTTATGCAATGGCTCACTATTCCTTCCTTTGAACAAAAGAATATTAGCACCATAAATCCGTGAAGAAGATCACGATAAAATTAGTCTAAAGGAACTTGTCAAATCCACCAACTAAGTGCAACTCTGTTGACAAAGTAAGCAATTCTGTATCAACAAGAAACATACAAGTCCACATCAAGTATTTTGGATAAAGTTTTGAGTTTACAAAATATAATCTCAAGCAAGAAAAGATGTAGGAATAATAAATAAATAAATAAAGCAACAAAAAAAGGACTAATTGAGTTTTACCTCTCCACCATCATCCAAAACATAAACTTCACCATGTTCAAATGGAGACATAGTTCCAGCATCCACATTCAAGTAAGGATCTGCCCAACACAATGATTGATTTATAGGAATACAATATCTTAAGTGATAAATTACCTCAAATGGCATTTATGGAGAACTAGTATGCAGAAAAATATGGAGTATATAAGTAAAAAAAACTATTATAAAATACCCCAAATGAAATAAAAGAGACAGTGAAAAGGAATCAAAATATAAGAGAAGCTGGTACAAGAACAAACAAAAAGAACCCTCCCTATCCAGCAGAACAGACGAGTCGTTTGGCAATGTTTGTTTAACAGTGTGAAAAGAATGTTTTACTGATAACTCTTCGGATCTGGAAAGCAAAAAGAGCCCCGAATCCAGATTTGAGCGACAAAAAATTATTTTTTTCGCCAGCAATATATCAGCCTTTTCTTCGTTAAAAGGGAAAAATCAAATTTGGAGCCCCGATCTCAGACCAATAAGCATCAGAACCTCAGAAATTTATCTGGAGCAAAAAATCAAACACCTCGCGGACACTGTTCGTCTTTCCAAATCAAACCCAGAATGAAAACAACCCAAAAAAGGGCTTAGATTCGGACGACAAAATCCCATGAAATGGCAAGAAGGATTTAAAAAAAATCACCATTAAAAACCTAAAAAAAAAGAAGAAGAAAACGAAATATTGGATGTTTTGCCACTCTTCCGGCATACCTATTTTGATATGGGTAACCCTGAGTCCACAAGATTTCATAATCAATCCAATGCTACTGGCTGTAACGCCTTTACCAAGGCCACTCACCACCCCACCAGTTACCAATATGTATTTCATCTTTGTCTCTCTTCTCTTCTCTTTCAATATGCTCTCTTACAGAGAAACTTGCAGGTACGTCCGTTAGGATAAAAGGGGATAATTGTAGAGAAGAGAGCAGCAACGGCAAGAATAAGAGAGAAGATAGATAACGGAAGAGATATACAACAATAAACAATTCAATACAGAAGGAGCAGCTGGCGGGTGAGACATATTACATGAAGGCCTCTCCATTTTATACAACTTCAGGTTCAGGGGCATTTTCGTCAAGTATCGTTATATGCTAAATTACAAAACACCCCTCCCGGCTCAGTGCACACACTACACAGTAGCTCACTTATTATTTTATTTGAAAACAATAAATAAAATAAAAACGGAATAGGTTATCGGGTATTCTTTTAACCGGTTTCATCTTCAGGAAATTTTACCGATTTCAACCCGCGTTATAAAATAAATTGTTGGACGGTTTACGTTTGGTTAATTTCGGTTGTTCAAGTTTATTTAGGTTTAGACTTTAGAGTTGTTTGTACATAAATTGTTGTTATTCAAAATCCGGATATTAGGTCATTTAAATTCAATTACTTTTATAAGTTTATTTTGGGCCATCTTACATACACTCATTTACTTTACACCATAATATAGTCAAATCACTTACTTTTTACTTTTTGTATGTAATTATTAGATGATATATGTATGTGATTATTAAGTTATATTTAGTATTTTATATTTTTTTAATGTATTTTTATTATAGATTTTGATTTTTTAATAAAATATAAATTAAAATTATAAGTAAAAATAATATAGTTTTTATTTATAATCTTCTTTTTTTTTGGTGGGATTATTTATAATCTTCTATAAATTACATGTGGGTTGTAATTTGTAAACTTCAATAAAATATACATTAAAATTATAAGTAAAGGTAATATAGTTTTTAAATAATTTATTTAAAATATATAAAAATGTTTTATATTAACAGATGTTATTATGTTAAACATAAAAAATTAAAAAACTAAAAGAGTTGAAAAATAAAAGAGTTATAAAAATATAAGAGTTATATATAAAAATGTTTTATTATAAATCTTCTTTGGAAAATTTGTGAATTGCTTTTGACAAATAAAACTATAAAAGTCGGCTCTTTTACTCCTTTATATATTCTAGTAACTGTAAAATAGATTTCTATTATTGGTTATTTAAAAATAAATATACTATTTCCCTAACATAAACTATAAACAGTAAATAAACTTTCTTATGAGAAATTAGATTCAGTATGTTAAACATAAAATAGATTTCTATTATTTTAATGTTAAATTTTTACAAGTTCCAATGCGATTTGACTCTATTATAGTGTATATAACACATCCCTTTATTTTCTGTTATGTTTTTCGAATATAATACTTTGTGTGCTGAATTATGTAAAGTGTCCGCATATATTTTTTTAAGAGTTGTACTAATTTGTTCAAAATATATTCTTGCTTTGAATTGTAGCATTCTAGTTGTAATTTGTAGATAATAAATTTGACGTGCTTATTAGAGGAGATGAGATATATTTATGGGAGATAAGATGACATCAGAGCCATAAACTCTAAACCTAAATTCTAAAAAATCCCGCCAGTATCCTAGTTGTCTACCATTGTTCTCCGCCGCCAAATCCAGGAGAAGTTTTGTCGCCGGCGACAAGACTCCACCACGTTGTCTCACTCTTGAGATCGCGCGCAGTCTAGTCGAGTCATCTACCACTCGATGCCATGTCTGGGGAAGGAAACGAAACTAATAAACCAAGCGGGAACGATGTCGTACAGGCTGCTGCCATTGCTGCCGCCGTAAGTGCTACCGTTGAGGCGGCAAGGAAGTCCATGCTGGACACAGATTCACCATATTATGTGCACCCCTCTGATTACCCGGGGTTGAACATATGCTCAGTTATTCTCAAAGGGGATAATTATCCTGAATTAGAGTTGTGCTTTCGCAATGCCTTAAACGCGAAAAGGAAACATGAATTTATTGACGGCACCATAAAGAAGCTTGAGGCTGCCGGCGAATACCGAAAATGGAAAAGCGTGAATTCCATGCTTATCGGTTGGTTGATTGGATCAATGGATCCCTCCTCAAAGTCAACAATGATGTACTTTGAGTCCGTGCAGGAGTTGTGGGACGACATCAAGCAACGATTTTCAGTAAGCAATGGGACAAGGATACACCAACTGAAATCTGAACTTGCCAGGTGTATTCAAAAAAGAGATAATGTGGCAACCTACTTTGCCAAGTTGAAGAAATACTGGGACGAATTGGAAGGTTATTTTCCTGTGAGAGGATGCAAAAAGTGTGTGGGATGTGAATGCACTTGGAAGACTATTTTGACAACGGAAAGGAATGAGGAACGTGTGCATCAGTTCCTGATGGGTCTTGATGAGGCCTACAACACTATTAGATCATACATTCTGGCAGCAGACATATTCTCATCCATGACCAAGGTATACTCCATGGTCATTCAAGAAGAGTGTGCGATTGCTTCATCAAGGAGTCGAGAGAACAAGAATGAATGAGGAGCATTCGCTGACACCGGTCGTGGAGGACAAGATCGTTCGATAGACCGGTCAGTCCGTCCGTCTGATAGGGCGGGTCGCCAAGGGGAGAAACAAGGTGATCCTGGTGCATGCAAATAAATGGATGTACGAGAACGAGAGACAAGGACGTGACATCATTGCGGAGTGATTGGACACATTAAAGAGAACTGCTTCAAAATTAACGGATATCCATACTGGTGGCTTGGCAACAAGAAGAACACAATGGATAACCCACCAACTGGATGCGGCCGTGGTCGCGGACGAGACCAACCGGGTTTAGCCAACGCCACAAGCGGCACATAAGGAAGTGGTGGTTTTGGCACCACAATCGGTCACGGGGATAGGACATCATTCCCAACATTGTCTGACGCCCAATGGTCTACTTTAGTGTCCATGTTCCAACCTTCTGCGAATAATGGTAAGAATCGGCTCACTGGATCCTTGATAGAGGTGCTTCATTTCATATGACAGAAGATAGAAGACTACTTACTGATATACATGAGGTGATATCCTCATCTGTCTTGTTGCCCAATGGTTTGCTTACTAAAGGAAATCAAGCCGGGACATTGCTCTTGGCTAACGGTTTGAGAGTGTGAGATATTTTATATGTTCCTCGCTTAAGCTGCAATCACCTGTCCCTTTCGAAACTACTAAAAGAACTAAATTACTTTGTGACTGGTACTGATAAAGTGATTGTGTTGCAGGATCGTACTTCACAGATGCTGACTGGAGTGGATGAAGAGCGAAACGGGATATATTGGTTCCATGCGGGAGTGTCAATTGCATGGTCTCTGCATGTGGAAGACGAATCTCTTCCCCTTTGACACCGGCGTTTGGGTCACCCGCCGTCATCAATTTTATCTTTTTTTACCAAAAATTAGAGTCAATAATTCTGCATCTGTGACTCCTTGTGACGTATGTCATCGGGCGAAACAAACTAGAACAAGTTTTCCTTTAAGTTTATTGCATGGGTCTAAACCTTTTGAATTGGTTCATGAAGATGTTTGGGGTCTATATCGGACAAATTCGTTTTTTAGGGGCTACTTATTTTCTTACTTTAGTGGATGATTGTTCCCGGAACGTTTGAGTTTATTTATTACACAATAAAAGTGATGTTTCATCTTGCTTCAAAATTTATGTGCTTTGGCCGATCGGAAATTTGGTAGAGTAGTCAAGCGATTCCGTAGTGATAATATGACGGAATTCATTACTTTACGACCATATCTAAATACTAATGGGATCATTTTTGAAACGTCTTGTGTAGACACTCCCCAACAAAATGGAAGGGCTGAAAGGAAGCATCAAAACCTATTAAACGTTGCCCGAGCCCTATTATTTCAAGCCAACCTACCTACCACATTTTGGGGTGAAAGTGTTCTCGTGGCAATTGCCACGAGAACACTTTCACCGCACCTCATCCGTGACCCTACACCACAAAGCACCTTTCGAAATTCTCCATAGTCGACCTCCCATATACACACACATACGAACCTTCGGTTGCTTATGCTATGCCTCTCAAATTCCCCGATCCACGGATAAATTCTCTCAAAAGGCCAACGGGGGTTACAAATGTTCGACATCGAAAAACGGGAAATGTTTGTATCTCGGGACGTTACATTCTATGAGACAGTGTTCCCGCTCATAACTGTCAACAACCAACCCGAGTCACCCGACCATAATACGCAGCCGCCTACCCACACCTACACAGAGATCGACCCACTTTCACAATCGGTCGACCCAACTGGACTTTCGGTTGACCCGACCGATCATCCGGTCGACCCAACGCTGCCTCTAGTAGACCCGACCGTTTCCTCGGTTGACCCAGCGTGCCCTCGCTCGCCTCACGATCCAGCCTTGCCCCAAAATAAAAATCCTTTACACTTACCTCATGATGCTTCCTTGGTCCCTGACATTCCTGTTGACGCAAGGGGGAGTGCTACACCGGTGTTCGTGTCTCCACCACAAAATAACGACTCTCAACCAACCCGTCAAAGCACCCGAGAAAGCATATTTCCGGCAAAGTACCGTGATCTTGTTTGCAATACCATGTTGCTTCCACATACCCCGCTAGCTCCGATCTCACTTCCTTCGGTGTCTACAGGTACGCGATACCCTATCAACCATTATGTTTCTTATGATCGTTTTTCTTCTTCTTCACACGTTGGTTTGTTAGCCTCTATTGTATCTTTAGTGGAGCCAAAATCATTTGGGGCAATTTTGGTAACTAAGCCTTTTTGAAAAACCATAGTAGTAACTAGGCTTTTTAATGTTTCAATTAAGTAAATATACCCCAACCTTTTGTATTTATTCTCCAACTCTACACACTCTTCTCTCAAGGAGTACATTTACTAAATACAAAAGTAAAAAAAGCCTAGTAAACCAAATTGTTTCAATCCATTTGCTAAGGCGGTCCGCTATCCTGCTTGGAGATTGGCTATGCAAGCCGAGTTGGATGCTTTGGACCGAAATGGCACGTGGATTGTTGTTGATCTTCCCGCTGGAAAGATGCCCATTGGTTGTAAATGGGTGTACAAAGTAAAGCTGAAGTCGGATGTGGTCTTGAGAGGTAAAAAGCTCGTTTAATTGTCCTTGGTAACATTCAACAATCGGTATTGACTACAATGAAACATTTGTGCCGGTTGTTAAGATGGTGTTTGTACATTTGTTCTTAGCAGTGTTTGTGCTTCAAGGATAGGAATTACACCAAATGGATGTTCATAATGCATTCTTGCATGGGGATCTGAATGAGGACATTTACATGAAGTTCCCGAAAGGATATTCTGGCACGATTCCGGAAAAAGTTTGTCACTTGAACAAATCATTGTACGGTTTACGACAGACTCCAAGAAATTGGTTCTTTAAGTTGTCTGCGGCACTGCGGAGTTTCATATTTACTTGGTCCAAAGTTCATTACTCATTGTCCTCGCTAATACGTCCAGGTTTGATATTACATGTCCTCATCTATGTTGATGACTTGATTATTGTTGGCAATGATCCTGCAGGCATCCGCTCCTTGAAAGCCAAACTGAGCACCGTGTTTCATACGAAAGATTTGGGTCCGTTGAAATATTTTTTGGGAATCAAAATGGCTAGGTCTCCCAAAGGGTTGTTCTTATGTCAACGAAAATACACATTTGATATCTTATTTGAATAAGGAGTATTGGGACCAAACCATGTGACTTCCCTATGGAGTAGAATCATGCCCTAGCGACATCGACTACGCCCTTGTTCGACAACCCTGATCGATATCGTTGTCTGGTGGGTCGCATGATTTATCTGACTATTATGAGACCAGACTTATTCTATTCAGTTCACACGCTAGCGTAATTCATCCAAGCGCCTACACTTGATCATTAGGATGCGGCTTTGCGTGTCCCTCGATACCTGAAAAGTCATCCGGGGCATGGGATATTGTTACCGTTTTCTGGATCACTACAACTAACTGCCTATTGTGATTCTGATTATGCCAGATGCCCGTTATCACGTCGCTCGATCACAAGATATTACATATTATTGGGATCCTCCCTCGTGTCTTGGAAGACCAAGAAACAACCTACTGTGGCACGATCTTCAGCGGAAGCCGAGTATAGAGCCATGGCATGTGCCTGTTGCAAGTTGATCTGGCTCAAAGCTCTTCTAGCCTCCTTGGGGGTTGCTCATTCGGCGCCTATGAAGTTAGTTTGTGATAGTCAAGTGGCATTACACATTGTTGTCAATCCCGTCTTTCATGATCGAACCAAGCATATTGAGGTTAACTGTCATTTTGTCCATGATCTTTTGCTGAATGGTTCGATTACCACACAACACATTCGGACAGATTCACAACCGGCGGATTTATTGACCAAGACACTTGACAGAGCTCAATTTACACGGTTACTTGAAAAGTTGGGCATTTGTGATCTGCATGCTTCAACTTGAGGGGGAGTATTAGAGGAGATAAGATATATTTATGGGAGATAAGATATATATATATATATATATATATATATATATATATATATATATATATATATATATATATATATATATATATATATATATATATATATATATATGTGTGTGTATTTATCTTAGGTTACTAGTTTCTCTTCCTGTTTGTATAAATACTGGTTATGTTAATGAGAATAGCAAGCTTTTGTGTTCATAAGTTTCACAATGCTTTTATTTTATTATTTGAGTGGTACAACAAAACTAAGATTAACCGCACACGCACTTCGTAGTTGTGAAGGTCTAATGAAGCCATGATAATCTCTTCCTAGTGAGAACCTTGTTGTTTAGAAATTAACCGACCATCCACAACGATGGTCGTCGGACAAGCGGCCAATGAGGTGACCACATGGCAAATAGTATGACAAAAGAGTTGCGATAAACTAGGAAGTTGTGAGAGTTTCTCGTGTTTGTGAGTTGTTGCAATGCTTTGAATGTGAAGGGGAAAATCAATAGGGTTGCACGAAAGAAACTTAGACCTATTGGGAGGAAATGTTGGAGAGCCTAGATCTCTCAAATGATCATGACAAACAGACAAAGTGATAATAGTGATACAAACAATGAGAGATGGAGGAGGCACTTTGGATATGACATGACATAGATTACCGGTACCATTACATCTCAACCAAGTTGTCTCCGTTGAGATGTCCTTAAAAAAACAATGGATCAAATTCGGTGACACATTATCATCAATAATAAGATTTTTAGTAAGGTTTGGGGCAATCAATGTAATCTGTAGGTTAAGTGGTTCGGTTATATTGGGAATATAGGTATTTTCTTGAGCCAAAAAAGGAACATAGGATACTCAATGTATTACTATTAGAAGAGACAAAAGGGTTTATACATGATGAATGTGAGATTTGAGATGTTGCTCTAGTGTCAAAGTACCCCTGGGCTATTGGAAGCTCATGGAGTGAAATCTTTGAGCAAGATTAGTGAATTGATTTCCATTGTATGTAGTATTATAGCCTTTGATGGAACTGCATGAGCGGAAAGGTAGCCTGGGTAGTGTGTAGGAGGTGGTCAGGTAGTCAAAGAACAATGAGTTATAGGCTCGTCGCCGCTCGTGGTAGATAAACCATGTTGGGTGGAGGATTCCAACTAGATGGGGACTAACCATTAGTCGGGTAGTATTGTGGATGGTATATGACTATTAGGAGGATAAATAGTTTGCACATGATAAGCTCCAAACGTAAGCTTAGATCTCAAAATCAAAAATACAAAACCGATTTTAGAAAAGGATCATGATTGAATACGGGAAGTTAAAAAGTATTAATATATAATCAATTGTACTATCTATATATAAAGAGGATAAATAGTTTTAGACAAAGAAAGAAAGAGTGGATATATTGAAAGTTGCTTTTGTAGCAAATAGTAACCAATGTAAACAAGTAGCAAGGGGTACAAATAGACGTGCTTATATCCGGGCTCGGATCGGGCATTACAAAATATTAAGCCCGTTTATCCGGGCCGGGCTCGGCGCAACTATCGGGTCTGAAAAGACTGCCGTACCCGGACGGGGCCTGCGGGTACCCTTTTTTTAATTTTTTTTTTAAAAATATTAAAAAAAAGTTATTAATATGATTTTAAAAAGATATATATATATTATATTTAAGATATTTATGTAAAATTATATTAAATTTATTATAATTATACTAAATATTTTATATTTATACTTAATATTTATGAGACAAAAAATATAATATATATATTTTTAGTTTTTTAGTCGGGCCGGCAGGCCGGGTTTTTTGGCCCGACCGGACCTCTTCTTCTGTTCATACCCGCCCGTTTTTTCGGACGGGCGGACCGTACCGGACGGACCGCCCGGATTTTAACAGGTGTAGTAACAAATAGTAAAGGGAGAGTTTGAGAGGCAAAGATCACCACATCAATGCCAACAATGTGTTTCAAGTTATCATGCATCCTAATTTATCATAAAATCAAGTTACTCATAAGTTATCTAAACTCAGTCCTAGTAAGTTGTCATGTCTCTTTTGGAATTATAGCTAAACCTAGCAACATTTACATTTTGCTCCAATAATCAATGAAGTAACTAGATGACCTATTAAATAATAACTCTCATGGAAGAACATATTGAAACAATAAATCAATCACTACCCATGAATACATGTTGGGATCATCCCGATCCCAAAAATGGCAATTTAGTGTGATATAATCAAAACTGAATCAATAAAATAATGGATACCAAGAAGAATGACTTTGGAGGCAAACACACCAAGAAGATTATTAGGTAAAAACTGGATATAATGTTTTAGTATTAAGATCAAGTAAGAACATGTTTTACGGTAAAAATGAGAATGAATATTGACCGCACAATGCAACTCTTTTAACGGATATAATGTTTTGGTATATTAAGACGATATTTAATGAAATATTCATTGTTTCCATATGAGTTTAGTAATATACAATTTTTTAATTTATCAACTCGTGAACGTCAAATGTGTGCTCGGGCTTGAGTCGGGTTGTTATGATGCTTTTGTAATCGTGCTTATGAGTGGAACGTTGTGGATGGGAGCAGCACGAGGTTCTGAGAGGATATCTGGTTTGTTGAGGAGCCCCTAAGCCGTCACTTTGTGGTTCAACTCACGAAGATGGACTTACACTTGAATGTACATGACCTTTGGTTGGATAGGAGAGGGTGGAACTAGGACTACTTATGTAATAAAGTATTTCAACAGGTGATTCCTTGGACTTTCCTCAATATCTCTTGTAGGTAGTTATGACTAGTGTGACTGTGTTCGATGTTGCAAAACTACGTATGGCCAACTCAACACGAGTTCAGTGTATGATTTCATGTTCATGGCCAATGTACATGATGATGGTGTTTTCCATGGGTTGTTAAGGAAGGTGTGGACCTTGCAGGTTCTTGAACGCATTAGTTTGTTCTTTTGTTATAATAAGACAATAAATCTAGGTATACTGATACGATGGGCCATGGACCGAGCAAGACGAGCTCTTCCTCGATCGCTTTTTCTTCTTGAGTATTTGGCTCAAGAAGAGCTCGTCTTGCTCGGTCTTGGTCGGGTAAGGAGGGAAGCATATATTGGGCTCATGGTTTAATGGGCTTGGGTCGACAGGGGGTGTGGGGGATCCGCCCCCTGCAGCATGAGTATTCTATCAATTGGATTATAAATTATATGGGTATTAACATTGTATTCTTTTATCCACGAAAGTATATTGAAAATCCTAACTGCAAGTTCCATGCAACAAAACAAAATTTGTTTCCTCTTCTCTTGCTATTCCTCTGATTAACTCGTTCAAATGACAACAACTTTGGATGGCTGCTAGGGGTAGTTTAATGATTAAGAAGAAGAGGGTTACGAGGCATTTATCCCTGGACAATAATTGTGTATCTTGCCCAATGGTGGAGAAGTCTTTGTTACATACTTTTTTTTGGAATACACTCATGCTAAGGGAATGTGGGATTTTGTTCTTCCGGCGGAGCTTCAATCCACTTTCTTCGTTGTTGGTGAAAAGGAATGACTTTATGAGAACCTGCTCCTACTTTGGTGTTGATAATGTTCGATGGGATGTGATCTGTCCTATCACCCTTTGGTGTTTGTTGCTTTGGCGTAATAATAGAACGTTCGGTAACAACATGCCTATCCATGATCCTCGTGCTTTTATTTAGGTTAGAATGTTAGATATACCGAGACAATTAAGGTGTTTCCCAAACACCCCAATCATTGTCTATTACCGCCAAAAGAGGAGATTCTTGTGCACCTGTGCAGAGTTGAGGAGTGATGGGTGAAAGTAAACACGGATGGGGCTTCACAAGGCAACCCAGGACTCGCAGCTGTTGGAGGGGTGATTAGGAACTGCCATGGATCTTGGAAAGGTGGATTCTTGGCCAATGTGGGCATCGCAACGACCCTTGCGAAAGAGCTTTGGGGACTAGTTCATGGGATGTAGCTAGCTTGGATGGAGGCCATAGAAAAGTGGTGTTCGAGCTTGACTCGGCTCTCGGCTAGTACTTCACCTTGTTGATAAGGGGTAGATTTAATGCATTTAGCTTGATTCTACGGTGTCAAGGCTTATTTGCTCGAGACTAGACGACTCGTTTCGGTCATACGTTCCTGGAATTAAAAAGGGTAGTAGACTCGCTAGACAACTTTATCTTCTCTCTTGATGTTGGTTTACACGTTTGAGATGACCATCCGGTGTGTGTTAGAAAGTTAGTGTTAGAGATGATTTGATGGGGGTTAGTTTACTTCGTTTGTCTCGTATGTAATCCTTCTTTACTTTCAATAATACAAGGATCCTCCCGTGTGTCCACAAAAAAAAAAAAGAGTGAATTTGCTACGTAGCATTAGCTCACTAATATTGTATAGTATTTGTCCACCTCGCTAATTTTATTAGAATATGACATTATTTGAAAATTTTAGACTAAATTTCCCTCATATAATCAATTACAAAATTTGTATTTATTATTGCCTTTTAAATCATAATACACTCTAATTGTAAAAGGTGAATCATTAATGTATAATAATTTGAAATAACGTAATAAATTTTCAATCAAAATATCTTGTAAATTATTCTTGTAAATGATAAGTATTTTCTTGCAATTTTATAATTTTTACAAAAAATATAAAAAAAATAATAAACCTCATGGAGACTTGATGTCGGGTTGGTAGTCCCTCCCTCCCACCCTAATGCCCCCGGACAAGTTGGATCTCACAATTTAATCTTCTTTTTAAAAATTATACATTAACCTTAATTTTGACAATTCCATGTAAATCTTGTAGCTGCAAATATGCAATCATGTACCTTTATTGTGCATGTACTAATTTCTTGTAACATTGAAGATCGCTATTGTTATCTTATACTATACTAATCTATGTAGTTCATGTAACATGGTAGATTTATGAATTCATGTAAGTCATACATCATCAATTTGTTTGCAAATAACGCGTGAGATTCTTATATATGGCCCGTACATGCTTGAGCAGTTCAATGCAAATCATGTATATTCAATTCTGGTATATTTCTTGTATACATACTAGTTTCATGTAACAATATATATTTCGATGATATTATAAAAGTATTGAATTCAATAATATTATGTTCCAGCATGATTATTGATAAAATATTCTAGAAGTTATTTACCTTATTAGATTAGATTATTGTATTAATAATTTTTAGATTCTCTTGTAACTCAATTAGATAGAATTGAGATATGTTAATAGGGACAAATATGATATTATTGATTAAAAGATGCTATTTAGTTAATAAATTATAGGCCTATGCTATTTAATTAAGAAAGTTTATGTTGGGGTGCATTTTGTCTAATTCTCTCAAAAAATTAACAAAATATCTGGTTAATTAATATCCTAAAAGAAAATAGGCAAAAATGTTCTAAATAACACAACCTTTGCTACTGTTGTGGAAGGTGACACGAACTTTTAAAATTGCGGAAAAAAAAGACAACTATAGGGGGTGTTGCACTTTGTAGCACCAGTAATTAATTCATTTAAAAAATGTTGGACATTTTATATTTTGTTATAGTTTGGTAAGATATAAATTCAAAAAATAGTGAAAATTTGTAAAAAAAAATTTAGCGTCATGTTTGATATTTATGTTTTACATAAGAAAAAAAAAGTATAATAAGTAAAAAAATATTATAAATTTATAAGTTGGTAGGATAAGAATTTAAAATAGGAAAACATATAATGAAAATGTATACTTCTTTACAATAAATTACTTAAATTACAAATTATAAAATGAAAAAAATATTTTTTAAGCTTTTTTTATAGGTCATAAATATTTGTTTATGTTAGATATTTATATTTCATATAAAAGAAAGAAAAAAAGCAAAGCACAAAAAATTTATTCTCATTTTATAATTTATAGTTTATGTAATTTAAGTAATTTACTACAAATAAATTATAAATATTTATTATTTATTTTCCTTTTTAAAAATTTTATCCTATCAAAATAAAATGTATATTATTTTCCCCCCTTTTTTTGATTATTTGGTCTCATTTTTTAACAAATTATAAAAGTCTAATATTTGTTAACGGATTAACTACCGGTGCTAAAAAGTGCAACACCCCCCTATACTTCATGTTTTTTTTTGCAATTTTAAAAGTTCGTGTCACCTTCCGCAATTATAGCAAAGGTTGTGTTATTTAGAGCATTTTTACCAATAAAATATAACAACACACTTTGGAGATCTTAATAAATAGGTGGAATGATCTTTTCTAGATAAGCTTGGTTGTGTCCTCAATCTTATATATGAAAATTCTAGTTGTATCAACAAGATGTCGTGACCGTTGGTTGATTTTGTCATAATAAAAAAGTAGGTTTCGAAAGTTCATTGATTAGTACACCTTCAGAATTGGTAAGGTCAGGACCGTGGTCGTTTAGTAGGCATTTCAATAGATAACATTTGTTTGAGTTCTGGAAGTACCTGTTAGGTAAATTCCCACGAGGAAATCTTTTGATGGTATTTTAGCGATCTTGAATATAAACTCAAATAAACAATTAATATTTTAAAATATGGTTCTCATCTTCAAAACCTATGAATACTTAGGCACCTTAGGTCTTGTTCCGCTAATGGAATTATCACGGGATTATAATCCGCCTACTAGGTCAAGGCCGCGCGCGTTGCGCGCGGTTATAATAATAAGATGATGATACCTCTAGATTTCATGAAGAAAATTACTAATTAGTTGTATTGTAAGAGTGGTCTTTGAATAGGTGATGTTCTACCCTTATATTTTTAATATCATTACCAAATCAATAAATATGTCCCATACCATTAGAACTTGTGTTTTGAAGATAATGGTGCAAGATTGTCTCAAAAAAATTTATTAGGTTATTAAGTTCACATTTAATGGTAAAAAATTGTCTCAAAAGAGTCAATTATGTAAAAAAAAATTGTCTCAAAATAGTTTATTAGGTTATTAAGTTCATACTCTTGTCCATATTTAATGTGTAAAAAAGTTATGTGAAAGAAGTTTATTAGGTTATTAAGCTCATATTTAGTTTGTAAAAAAAACTGTCTCAAATGAGTTTATTTGGTTATTAAATCATATATAATTAAATGAGACAATTAGTGTAAAAAATTATCTTAAATTTATTTTGACCAATTGAAAGATGAAATAGTATTTATCAAAGATGTTAAGAACAACATATCATGTATAAGAGACCGAGAGCAAAATTAATATAAGTTCACAATATAATTGTTAACAAAATAAAAAAGTGATTGTTCGAATAATAAATTTTATTCCGGATTGTTCTAAGTTAAAAGGCTAGACTTGTAAATATTATTGTTAAAGTGTATTGTTGTGATGATATCGATTTTCTTGTTATGGTGCCAACAAAGTTAGTTATGATAATTGGACAATTAAAGAGATATAAAAAAATACAGTGAGAACAAATTAACTTATTCAAATTCACTATTGTTGTATTGTTTCTTGAGGTACAAATTTTTTTGGGTACAACTCATGCTACGCGAAGTGCAAAAGGTGTCCATTATGTCGGGTCTCTTAGACGTAACAAAAACTTCAATAACTGACTTGACAAGAAAAAGGGATATTAAAAGGATGACCGAGACTACTTTCTCTATCACGAAACAACTTCAAGCCAATTTGAAGGTTCGAAGAAGCAACAATGTGCACAACACTATTTGTACTCCAACCAAATGAACTGCATAGAAAAAAAACACATTCACATCCAAAGAACAAGTTAAGATAATTGTTTATGAACGTATGTAAGATAAAGTAATTAACAACACAATATTCTATGATGAAGGTATGCAAGAACAACCAAGTTTTACCTTGAATACAAACGGTGGTTATATTCTCCAGCCTAGAAAATACGTTTGAGAGAATCCTTAAAAAGTGAGTGTTCAAAACTCTTGCAAACACTATAATCCCACTTGTTCTTTCTATTGAGGAGTTTTTATAGGTATGAACAAGTAGATAAAATATTTTAAATATGAAGTCAATATTAGGAGTTAATTGGGTAGTTAATTGGGTAGTCAATGTTAGGAGTTACAATCATAGGAGTTACAAAAATAAATGCTTAATTTGGAGATTTAATTGGGTGGTATAAGATTAAATATGAACTTAATGTGAAGCATAATATGGTGTTAAATATGAATTCAATATTAAAAGTTAATTGGGTAGTCAATGTTAGTAGTTACAAAAATGAAGGCTTAATTTGGAAATTTTAATTGGGTGATATAGGCCAAAATATGAACTTAATATGGAACAAAATATGATATTATTATGAAGCATTTAGTGCTCTCAAAAATCTAAAATTATAGGTTAGTAAGATAAGATATTTTAAAATTTAAATGTCGTTGGGGTCTATCTCAATCGAAATTAAGACCAATCCTGCTCATAATCTTTTACAGTTTGCCCCTTATAGTTATATACAAATAAATATTTGTTTATATTCTCCTTCAAAAGAAAATCATCCAAATGTTCAATCATTATAATAAACTATTACATAATCTTCTCAAAAACAAAATAAAAATTTGTGTCTAAATATTAAAAAAAAAACTTAAAAACAGATCACCGCTCACTCCATTAACAACAAAGTCCATCTTTCCTTCAGCTTTCATAGTTGAAAGTGGACATTTAATTTTGTTTGAAGAGATACTTTCATGTTGGTTTACAAGTGAAAAAATTTAGAAGATTTGATACTTGTAAGTGAAAAAAATTTAAACACTTTAAGGACCCATTTGGTTTTAACTCCGAAAACGAAAACAAAATGAAAACGAACCTAATCCATACGTATATCCTTATTCATAAAATTTTTTGGAATCATTCATTGTCGTTTGAACTAATTGGAGTAATATTTAATTAGTTTTGATACCATATAGGCAAAGAAAATGGGGGAAGCTAAGAGTATCTTCATTCCAGAAATTGGGAGTTTCTTTAACCATTTTTTATCTTAAAAATAAAAATAAATGTCAATTTTATTATAGAACCAATGTGATGAGTGGAGAGAAGTATCTCAAATAAGAGATTCAAGCTGACAAGTTTCCTGCACAAGTCCACAAATCAAGATAATTTTAGATTTTATTTTTACTTTTTTGCATAAATGTAGGGAGGTAAGTGGCTATTTTATAATTTATATATAACAAAAATAATTGAAGAAACTTTGGTGAATTTTGAGATGGAGGAGAGAGGTTCTTAAAAGATTTTTGTGAATAAAAAATAATTAAAAATGTCAGATATGAAACAATGGTAAGTATCTGGGATAAAGATGCTCTAATGCATCTATATATACTACTAAAATAGAACCCTCTTAGTCCACATGCCAACACCTTAACTATGTCACCCAGGACTTTTTGTCAGATATTTACAATTTTGCCACGTTTTAATTACAATTATGTCATTATTCAATAAATGTTTTAAATTAAAATTAAAATATTTTTCATCTCATTATGCCAAATCAAAAAAAATAATTCCATCTCATCATGTTCAATATCTTACGGTTATAAAAATAAATTTAAAAAAATAATCATATCACCTAACCAAATTTAGAGATTTCAATGGATTTTGTTTGGATTCTAGATTTTACAAAATAAATCCGAACTAACATTTAAATCTTATGGGTTACAATATGAGATATAACAATATTTTATTTAAATATTTGTATTGTTGTTAATAAAGATTTTATAATTGTTTTATTAAATCGATTTTTTTAAAAAAATAATCGATTTTAAAAACGATTTAAAAAAAAAACTTTAATTTTTTAGTTATAGGTAATAATATTAAAAAATAAATTATAAATTTGTTACGTAAATTTTATTTAAAACACTTTGGCAATTATTATAAATTTAATAATTAAATTTTTGTTATATGATGTAATCATATTGATATTAATATATTTTTCTTAAAATTTAGAGCTTTTTTTAAAAAAATTGTAATTTGTTTGATGATAATTTTTCAATTAATAATTATTTTATATTTTTTACTATTTATTAAAACTCAATCCCGTACAAGGTGCAGGTATTAGACTAGTTTTGCACGAAATCACAATGAATGATTATAAAAATTTTCATGAACAAGGTATACATATGGACTTGTGAATTTCCATTCCATTTCCTTTTTTTAAAATTACAACTAAACAGGAGCTAATAATAATTCTTCGTTTGAGAACAGAATAAAACTCATGTTATGAATTGTTGATTCATGTCATCCTCAATCACCTCTACAATCTCATTTCTTAACATACAAATGTGCAACAACTAAGCGCCTTTACCGATATAAAAGTCATCACGAAAAGATTAATATAAACTTAAATTAAAAGACCTATTATATATACGATGCATTAAAGTCCAACAAATACAGATGAATAGAGCAGGGTCATGTACATGTGAGCGTTCATTCAGGAAGACTCAAACCCAACATATAAGATGTGGGTTCCATATTAAAATCGATTAAAAATAGTAGATTAGGCTCAAATGTCTTTACGTGGAAACTTATTATCTAAACCAGATATTATTTTCTCGGAATGGAATGAAACGAAATTGCTAGTTTTCTGCATAAAATTGGGACAGAATTAGGATGGAATTCAGATGGAAGCATAAGGGGGTCAAATTTTACTAAATTTGTGATCACACCTAATAACAAAACACAAATTAGAGTTTGAGTTGTCAATTTAGCCTTATCTCAGACCATATGAAGATATGAAACGATCGATTGAGGTTTGTCGAATATTAAAAATTGGAGAATCAAAATCTCCTCTTTTTCTTCTTTATATGAATGTTTGAGATGACGAAAAGTGATAAAGCAAGTGAGAAATGAGGCTAAACCGTGGTTTTCTTTCTTTACTTTATTCTTTTCTCACTTCAATTTCATTTCGTTCCATGATTTACACTTGGAGAGTATATGTATGGCATCCTGCAATGGATCGTAATCTTGTGGCTTTATAAAGTGATTCTCGTTTAGTTAATCTATTGACTAAACGTACTTATATACGGTAAAATAGCAACCACGTACATCACTTCAAAACAAACATTAAAATCCAACAATTAATATGTATAAAAAAACACAAAAATCATCAACATTGGAATTTCAAAGTAAAACGTAGATATAATTTCGAAAATACGATAGTTTTATGTAAATCTGTTTTGAGTCTTTAAATATTGCATAATTGATTCTTAAAAGTTAAATTGAAGATTGAGAGCTTTAACGAAAGAAAAGAAGACGGCAACGAGAAAATATAGGTGATAACGAATTATCTTCGAATTATGAAAGAAAAATCACATAAATACAGAATAAATTAACAAGAAAAATCGCTTGTGTGTTTGTTCAATTGTCTCAGGTTTTAGTCTAGTATGTCACGGTTTGTGGATTGAGGTTGATATACTCGAGGAGTTTTATGTATATCAATCATTTATGACACTATACATTGTATAATGATATCACCTCATCATCAAGTGACTCGATAAATCGGATTTTACTCAAATTCTCTACAATCATAATATTGATTGTCCTATAATCATCTATTTAAAAACGGACCGCTTTCATTCTCTCTCTTCACTTTTAGTTTCTACGTTTACTTTGTGTGCGTAACGTTCTCGTAAGATTATTTATAATAAAAAAAATGCATTCATTGCGAACCAGAACGTGGACGAGTATAGAGGTATCCTCCTTGTCTCAGTCTTCAACCCGTCGGAATATATACCCATCGAGTAAATATGTCAAAAACTCAGTCCTATAATAGAAGAAATTAAACAAGAAAAACTCATAGAATCATATAATAAATATGATTATTAATTGGCTAGTATTTGAGGTATGTCACTGTAAATTTCGACTAAATTTATAAAAATTTAACGGATAAATTTCACAAAAATCATAAACTCACCCTATGAGATAAAAATTAAAATTTTGAACCACACAAGGAAATATTCACATTTTGCATTAAGTCTTTCTAACAAATTATTTTTAAGAAAAAGTAGAAATGGACTTTTTATTTATAAGGTGATTTTTATAAAATTAAATTAATATTTTAATAAGAAAATTTATAATTGAAAAGATATTTTTAATTTTTACTAATAAACAATCTATTAATATCCACTTGCACCAATCAAGTCTATTATTTTTTTATTTCTTCTCAAACATAAAAATATACGACAAGACCGCATCACATAAAATATGAAAATAGTATAAATCATTTATTGAGACACGTGAGCGACACATGAAATTAAAACAATTTGCATGTGATGCTGTTGGCCTTATTGTAGGAAATTATATTAACATAGTATATATGTATTATATTGACATGTATTTTTCGGGATTTTCTTTACGAAAATGAATTAATAATGCCAATTAATATATTTTATAATAAGATATTTATACGATATAAATTCATAAGTTTGGCTCACTTTCTCATTGTAATCATTCAATTCCGGATTTAAAACTTTTTTGTGTGTATTTGATTTTATATTGAAATTTTGTTTTATTTGTCATCTTATTTTAAACTATATTTAACATCGATTTAGCTTTGATCACGGTAAAGGCATAGCGATGGATTTATAAGGTGCATACTACATCGTGTTGCGACCTCTCCGAACTCTTCAACGTTGAGCAGCGGCGCGTAGAAACTTCAGATTCGGTGTTGGGCAACGGTATCAAAAAACGTTAGATTCAAGAACATCCAATTTCATAATGTATTCACTGGATTTGAACGTTGTCTAACGGTCATAATTATATTCGAATGTTTTAAAAGTTGAGGATTAGAAACACTATAAAATACAATGTGCAACAAAGCTTGTGAATAGCCTATATAAGATTTGTCGGGTTTAGTGGGATGTGAAAAATCGAAGACGAAGTCACTTATCCAACCGATGGTTGCACATATAGTAATTCCGATGAGTTCATTCCTCATATCTAAATGAATTTGCAATATACTTGAATGATTTCGTGAACGGTTGGTTGATTAGTAAATCCATAATGTAAATAGATTGTGAAGGATTCACTATTATTGTTAGATTGTTATTTTATGAACGATGATTTATGCATGACTATAATGTTATTTTATGAATGTCACTTTTTAGTATTATAATTTTATTTACGAACTATATTGGCTAGTAATCCAGAATTATAAGTAGATTGTGAACAAATGCGTTCAGTTTGTAGAAATTAAAAGTAGTTAATTGATTATTTGATTAACGAAAACATACTCTACAATTTTGACGGAACCCGTTATAGTAATCGAGTGTATAACCACTAGAGTATATCTTCCACTTTAATTCAGAATAGAATCTTAACGAAAGAATTGGCGTTTTAGGGCTCCAAAGTGGTGACCTTTTTAAAATGTGCCCCTATATAAAATAATATAAACTAGTACAAAAGCTAGGAAAATTGGGGCACTATTGGGATCTAATTGAAATGATGGTGGCTGTACAAAAATTTAAATATGATTAGATATTTATTTTTCATATTTGTTTGGTTTTGTAAATAGATAGAGGGACGCATCATTTACTTTGTAAAGAGAGAGAAAAATGGATTGAGTATGTAACGAGAGAGAGGAAGGAGAGAGTGAAAAAATAGAAATAGAGGGGATATGGTGAAACGGAGATCCGTCGGTGTTTCGAGACAAAGTTTCCGGCGAAGATAAGACTATCATTTCGGAGGCCGACGAGAAAGAGGAGTCCAACGAGGCTTGGTTTCCAACTGCCGGAGTTTCGAGACAAAGATTCCGACGAAGATGAGGCTATTGTTGCGGAGGCCGACTATATAGACGAGTCCGACGAAAATTCTGACTAGGCTTGGTAATTTGGAACCAAATCTGTATTTTTTTGGGTAGGTTATTTCTACTATATTTTGGGTATGCTTTTGATTCGTTTTGTTAAGTAGTATTGGGTATTTTAAAATGTTACCCAAATTATTTGTACGGTTGGTCTTGTGACTTTAATCTTAAAGCATTATATAAGTTTGGTAAAATGTTACCCAATTTGACGAAGGTGACTTTAATCTTAAAATGTTAATTTCCGGGACTTTATTTCCGGGTATTAATTTTTCGAATTTAAGATTAGACTTTTGGTTTCGGAATTTAATTCGGAAACTTAATTCCGAACTTAAATTCTCAACCTTTCATATTTTTAGGTGTTTCATTTTCGGAACTTAAATTCCGACTTTATTTCCGTCATTTAATTTCCGACTCTTTGTATGGCCTTCATCCACTATATAAGGGGATGCTTGACTCATTTGTAAAGCATGTTCAATTTGATTAAGTAATGAGAAGTATTTTCCTCCTACTTACTTGAGCATCAATCTCTCTTCCAATCCTCTCAAAGTTCTTCTTTTGAATCTTCGATCCAAACTCAACCATATTCGAGGGTTCTTCAAGAACCAACTCAACCGACCCACTTCAAGGTTTGATCGATCAATCTAGACCGACTCAATCATACAACTTACGCCTCCATCTCTAAGCTTCCGCAAGTCATCTTCAATTTCATTCGCACTTCAACTAAGGAGTAGTTGAGCTTCAGCTTGATCTAGATCCGGAATACTTCATTGACGTGTCCAAGGACGCATCAAATTGGCATCAAAGCAAAGGGATCTAAGCTAAGTTATCTTTACTCTTGTTTTTGTGCGTTATCATATTCATCCTTTTTGCCTTTTGTTCATCATCATCTTCATCTTGTTCTTCGCATCTTCATCCACGTTCTTGAAATTTTTTTTTTCTCGATCCATTTTGCAAAGCAAATTTAGGAGATTTTTGGTTTGCCATCAAACCTTTAATCAAAAACAACGTTTTTCCTCACCCAATCCGACATTTTTGTTAATCAACTTCACCATTTTCTTGGGATTTTTTTGTTGACAAAATCGGATATCACGCCTTTTGATATTCCAAAAACCAAAAACAAAGCAAAAACTCTTCAAAAAACGGATTTGTTTCAAAGAAAAGTGGATTCATCTCTTGCATTCCAAATGTTGCATTCAAAAGTTTCAAAAAGAAACAATTTCACAAAAACAAAAGTAAAAGACGTCCGGCAAACCGGTCCATCCGAAAAATCGGATTTTTGAAAAGGTCAAAGACCAAAGCAAGTAAAACTTGCCGATAAACGATCCGTCCATTTCCTACCTCTCCATTTTCTTACAAGTTGCAAATTTTCTCTTGAATTTGTGTGCATTTTGGTTCAAATTTGTTGGATTTGCCTTCCTTGCCTAACCGCCAAACGGCTTTCCCAAAGGTAGAACCTTAACGCATTTGAACTTGGGTAACGTTGACTTATCTTGTCACCTTGCTCATTTGATTGCTTGCAATTTGTGTCCAATCTTGGAGTTATGACTAACGTCACAATGGAAAATTCTCAGGAATCCAGTGAAAGGCAAGAGATCACTACTTTGACCGAAGAAAATGCCTCCCTTAGGCAAGAACTTGAAGCTTTGAAGGCCCAAATGCTTACCCTTACGACCGCCCCACCGAATCTAAATGGAACCTTGGTTGATGCTTCCACATCCGATGGACGTCGCAAAGGCAAAGGTATATTGGGAGCCGAACCATCTAACGGTCGACGGCTTGCCTCCGTCATTGAAAACCACGAGCCCTCCCAAAATGACGGTCATGAGTCCCACAATGAAGGTGACGAGAACCCTGACCCTTCTCCAAATGATTTGCTATATGTTGAAACGGAGAATCGGCACAAACGCTATGAGCACAACCGACGTAAGTATGGCACTTCCCCTCCTCCATCTAGTGCCCAACGCACCAACCGTCCCTCCCGGGTTGATGACCGGTATCATCATCAAACAAATGATCGCTCTCAACGTCCCGAGAATGATCGGTCCGGCCAACGCCGCCAACGGCATAGCCGGCAACCGATCTATCATGATTATGACGAGTATGACGAAAGAGATGACTTTGATGAGTTCTCCGATGATGAGTCGGACTTGGAACGGGTGGCACATGTCCGTACATGGCACCCACCCATCCGAGAGCCTTTTGAGAACCAAGATCGAGGTGAGGAATGGTTGCCTCCTCCTAACCCCCAAAGGCGTGCACCACATAATCATGGGCGCCAAAGGCATAACGATGGCCACCGACGAGCCCATCACGAAGACGCCTATATAGCACCTTCGGATCCCTACCGAGCTCGTAGGGAAGGTAAGGTTAAATTTCCGGTATTTTATGGTGAATATGATCCTTGTGCGTTTCTTGATTGGGCACAGGATATGAAAAGAGCTCTCAAGCATTGCAATTATGAAGAGTATGAGAAAATCGAAGCGGCGACACTTTACTTTGAAGGTGATGCAAAGTCTTGGTGGAACCGGTACGAGACCAACCGTGAGAACCGAGGATGGGCACCGGTTGCGACATTTGATCAATTGATCTATGTCATGACTAAGAAGTACGTGCCCGATGACTTCAAAAATGACATGCGGTTGCAAATTGCCGAATTCCAACAAGGAAGCCTTACTCCGGTGGCTTACTTAGCCAAGATGGAGGACATGCATATGAAGGTCGGCATCTCGGCCTCCGCCTCCGCCCTTCGAACCAAATTCATGAGCGGCCTTAATCCATCAATTCGGCGGCCCCTCGAGATTGTCACATACAAGGACTCAGGAGCCTTATGTCATGCCGCCATGAAACTTCACAAGCAACAACTTGAAACGCCTCGATACTCAAGGTATAATTCTTCCACTAGTCAATACTCTTATACCACTAATTCTCGTTCTCGAGATGTTTCTAGTCCCCAAGATTCCGGAGCCGCTAAAGGATCACCACGGATGAGTCAACCCACCCGGCAAGCGGCTACCGAGAAACCACCATACCGTGGCACCGTTGCTCCACCACAAACGTCTCCGGGCCGAACCCAACAAGGATCTCAAACGGTGGCCCGTCCAAGAGAACCCGTGTGTTTCAAATGTAGCGGGTTTGGTCATGCCCAACGTGATTGTCCGAACACCAAGCGGGTGATGTTTGCCAACCCATCATATGACGATGGCGAAGAGGAATATAATGATGATATCCTCTTGGAAGATGACCAAGATGCTGACCCATACTATGGCATGGAGCCATGCGACGACCAACTTGCTTGCGGTCCGGCACAACCAAGTAAGTTTGCTCTAGTCTCTCGTCGTATTTTGGCTATCAAAGAGCATCTCCCTATTGACCAACGCGAGAATCTCTTCCACTCTCGTTGCTGGGTCAATAACACTAGTCTCTCTCTAATCATCGATGGGGGGTTCGTGTTGTAATATTGTCAACGAAAAAGTGGTGAAACACTTTAAGTTGCCTACAACCCCCCACCCACAACCTTACGGACTCCAATGGATTTCCGATAAGGCAAGTGACACCGTCACACAACAAGCGTGGGTGACGTTTTCTATTGGCGCCTATGTTGATAAGGTCCTTTGTGATGTTATCAAAATGGACGCCACACATGTATTGTTGGGACGACCATGGCAATTTGACCGTAAAACTTTTCATGATGGTTATCTCAACCGGTACATGTTCCAATATAATGGAAAACGGATCACACTTTTGCCTATGACTCCACAGGAAAATTTAGTTGACTATGCAGAACGAAAGAGGCAACAAGTGATCGATGACACCACTAAACCGCCGGCCACATCGGACCCTCCTCGCCTCTCTCCCGATGTTGTGGATGTTCATACTTCCGGATCCCGAAATTCCGGCCCTAAGGTTAATGCTACCGAAGCAAGAGGTAGTAAGAGCATTGTCCCGACACATTCACCTCCCGCTTCTACCATTCAAGGGCGATGTGAGCCACGAATCCTTTTGGCCCGACGACATGACTTGACACCGGTCATGGAAGGTAAGTTTTCTTGTTTCTTACTTGTCCCTTTTTGTTTATCTATTTCCCATGACCCTAGTAATGTGCCACACGAGGTGTCCTTGTTGTTGTCCGAATTTCAGGACATCTTGACCGACAAACTACCACCCGGCTTGCCACCAATCCGAGGAATTGAGCACCAAATCGATTTGGTGCCCGGCGCGTCTTTGCCCAACCGTGCCGCTTACCGTGCAAGTCCGGAGGAGACCAAGGAGCTACAACGCCAAGTCCAAGAGCTCCTAGACCGGGGCTATGTTCGTGAGTCCTTATCTCCATGTGCCGTGCCGGTCATACTTGTGCCCAAGAAAGACGGATCTTGGCGGATGTGCGTCGATTGCCGAGCCATCAATCAAATAACCGTTAAGTACCGTCATCCGATCCCGCGCTTAGATGACATGTTGGATGAGCTCCATGGCGCCACCATCTTTTCAAAGATCGACCTCCGAAGCGGGTACCATTAAATCCGCATGGCCGAAGGTGATGAATGGAAGACGGCTTTCAAGACGAAGCATGGTCTCTACGAATGGCTTGTCATGCCATTTGGTCTCTCCAACGCCCCGTCCACATTCATGCGCCTCATGAACCACGTCTTGCGCAAGTTTTTGGGTATTTTCGTTGTTGTCTATTTCGATGATATCTTAGTCTTTAGCAAGTCTTTGGATGCCCACATCGAGCTCCTTCGCCAAGTGCTCGAGTGCCTTAGACAAGAGCAATTATATGTCAATTTGGAGAATTGTGTCTTTTGCTCGGACACCACAATTTTTCTTGGCTATGTCGTGTCTAAGGACGGACTACGAGTGGACGAATCAAAAGTTCGCGCCATTCGGGAGTGGCCTACTCCTACTACGGCCACCATGGTTCGAGCCTTTCTCGGCTTAGCGGGTTTCTATCGACGCTTTGTCAAGGACTTTAGCTCGATAGCGGCACCGCTACACGAGCTTACTAATAAAGGTGTCACGTTTGAGTGGCGTGACACCCATGCTCGAGCGTTTGAGTCGCTCAAAGACCGTCTTTGTAATGCGCCACTACTCTAACTCCCAAACTTTTCGAAAACCTTCGAGGTGGAGTGCGACGCATCTAATGTGGGCATTGGGGAGGGTTCTCCTACAAGAGAATTGGCTCATTGCTTATTTTAGCGAAAAACTTTCCGGTCCCTCACTCAACTATCCAACTTATGACAAGGAACTATATGCTTTAGTTCGTTGTCTTAAAACATGGCAACACTACTTATGGCCGAAGGAGTTCGTGATTCATTCGGATCATGCGGCTCTTTCGTATCTCAAGGGTCAAACTACCTTGAGTCGGCGCCATGCGAGTTGGGTAGAGTTTCTTGAGACCTTTCCTTATGTCATTCGACATAAGAAAGGTAAAGAGAATATGGTAGCCGACGCCCTTTCTCGCCGATATATCCTTCTTGTGCATATGGACGCCAAGATCCATGGCTTTGCTCTTATCAAAGAGTTATATGCCACGGATCTTGACTTCAAGAATATATTTGCTCAATGCCTTGACCTCCGAGAGCATGAGTCTTTCTTTATTAACGATGGCTACTTATTCCGTGCGGGCAAACTTTGTATCCCGCGCTCGAGTATTTGTCATTTGTTGATAAAGGAGGCCCATGAGGGTCGTGGTCACTTCGGTGCTACCAAGACTCTCGCCGCTCTACAAGAGCACTTCTTTTGGCCCCGCATGCGCAAGCATGTGACACGGTTTTGCACAAATTGCATCACATGTCACCATGCAAAATCGCGCCAAGGTCCGGATGGATTGTATTCTTCTTTGCCTATACCAATGGGACCTTGGGAGGATCTTTCTATGGACTTTGTGGTTGGCCTACCCATGTCAAAACGAGGCAAAGACTCCATTTTCATGGTAGTCGATCGTTTTTCGAAAATGGCACATTTTATTGCATGTAAGAGCACACAAAATGCTAGTGAAGTAGCTACCCTTTTCTTTGACAATGTTGTGCGCTTACATGGAATACCGCGTTCCATCCTTAGTGATTGAGACGTAAAGTTTGTGAGCCATTTTTGGAGAACCTTATGGGGAAATTTGGAACCAACTTGTTGTTCTCAAGTAGCTATCATCCTCAAACCGATGGTCAAACGGAGGTGACCAATCGGACTCTCGGCGCTCCACTTAGAGCGACCCTTAGGAACAACCCACACAAGTGGGAGGACTTACTTTCTATTGTGGAGTTTTCTTATAACAGGTCTCGACACTCGGCAACAAAGCTTTCACCCTTTGAAGTTGTCTACGGCCTTAATCCACACACCCCGATGGACTTCACTCCGCGTCCACTCAAAGACGGAGAACACATCACCGGAGCAAGTCGTGCCGCTCACATCATTGAACTTCATGAGCGGACTAGGACACAACTCCAACGGCGTGCCGATCAACTTGCCACACAACGCAACAAAGGGCGCCGCCCAATGTCATTCGAGCCCGGTGATCTTGTTTGGCTCCACTTAAGGAAGGAGCGTTTTCCATCCCGCCGCAAAGGCAAGCTCTCGGACCACGGTGATGGACCATTCCGCATCTTATCCCGCCATGGCCCGAATGGTTACAAGTTGGAACTTCCGGACGACTATGGCGTGCACCCGACGTTCAATGTCAAGGACCTTGCACCATACATTGAGCCCCTATTTGACGAAGGTGAAACGGGGACGTTTCACATCCAAGATGGGGGGACTGATGCGCCCTTGACCCCTATGTCCCAAGACGAGGAAGACGAGGCACTTCGGGTTCGCTCCGATGGACCGCTCACCCGTTCCCGTGCTAAAGCAATCGCTCAAGCTACCGGCTCCATCATTAGCCGCACCGTTGCTTGTCACGGACCCTTTGGTTGCAAACCGTGTCTCTACGCCACTATGACTTGAAGCTTGTCAAGCCGGCACCGTTCCGGCGCATTTTCCGCATTTTCCGTAATTTAGCGTTTTGTAATAATAAGTCTTTTTATTTTCGGAATATTAATTTCTGAGACTTTATTTCCAGGTATTAATTTTCCGAATTTAAGATTAGACTTTTGGTTTCGGAATTTAATTAGGAAACTTAATTCCGAACTTAAATTCTCAACCTTTCATATTTTTAGGTGTTTCATTTCCGGAACTTAAATTCCGACTTTATTTCCGTCATTTAATTTCAGACTCTTTGTATGGCCTTCATCCACTATATAAGGGGATGCTTGGCTCGTTTGTAAAGCATGTTCAATTTGATTAAGTAATGAGAAGTATTTTCCTCATACTTACTTGAGCATCAATCTCTCTTTCAATCCTCTCAAAGTTCTTCTTTTGGATCTTCGATCCAAACTCAACCATATTCGAGGGTTCTTCAAGAACCAACTCAACCGACCCACTTCAAGGTTTGATCGATCAATCTAGACCGACTCAATCATACAACTTCCGCCTCCATCTCTAAGCTTCCGCAACCCATCTTCAATTGCATTCGCACTTCAACTAAGGAGTAGTTGAGCTTCAACTTGATCTAGATCCGGAATACTTCATTGACGTGTCCAAGGACGCATCATTTTGGGTATGACATTGACGTTTCTGGGTAAACGAATTTTTGGGTAGAAGGTAGGAAAGTTTGCATGTTGAGAATTGTGCATTTGTGCAGTAGGTGGAGATAAATATCAAATGTCAAATTGGGTATGCTTTTAGTATTAAATGTTACTTAAATTGAATAAAAAAATTGGATTGAGTATGTATACATTGGGTATGAATATTTTACAAAACAAAATACTACCCAATTTATGGGTATGATATTTTTTGATATTTTAGTTTTTTTGGTATGTTTGGGTTTTGGGTATGTGTGTTTTCGAGTATGTTTGTGTAGATTGACAAAATTATTTTGGGTAGGGCTGAGCAGATTGTGGTTCGGTTCACCGAACCGCAACCGAACCGCAAATTGCGGTCCAAACCGCAAACGAATCGCACTTAATCGGTTCGGTTTGCGGTTCACAAGTTTTTATTTTGCGGTTTAAACCGCAAAAAAAAACCGCAAGCCGCAAAAAAACCGCAAACCGCAAAAAACCCGCAAAACCACAAAAATAAACCGCAAACCGTAAAATAAAACCGCAACCAAACCGCAAAACCGCAACCAAACCGAAGAAAAAACGGCAAAACCGCAACCAAACCGCAAAAAAATCGCAGAACCGCAACCAAACCGCAAAGTGCGGTTCATTTGCGGTTCATACCGCAACCGAACCACAACCGCGTGGTTTGAACCGCAAACCGAACCGCAATTTTGCGGTTCGGTTTGCAGTCCATGTTTTTTAGGATTGCGGTTCGGTTTGGTTCGGTTTGCGGTTTTGCGGTTTTGAACCGATGCTCAACCCTAATTTTGGGTATGACAATGACGTTTCTGGGTAAACAAATTTTTGGGTAGAAGGTGAGAAAGTGTGCATGTTGAAAATTATGCATTTGTGTAGTAGATGAAAATATATGTCAAATGTCAAATGTATCAAATCAGATGAGATGCAAAAGTTAGTGGCAATGATTATTTTTAGGGCCTAAATTACAAAGATGGAAAAGGTGGGGGCCAAATTAGTAAGTGCTATAGCCCAAATGGCTCATTTCATCAAAAATGTCAATCTTAACTCTATCCTCCTAGGCAACCCTTGGGTAATTAATGGCTCATCAACCTTGCTTCTCAAACGTTGGCATCATGGTCTGAATCTCGACTACTCCAACCTCGACCCAATACCAGTCTGGGCCACTCTTCATGACTTGGATTATCTTTTTTGGTCACCTCATATGCTTGCCCGCATTGGATTGACTATTGGAATTCCCTTGCTCACTGACTCTTGCTCTTTTAGATTCGCCCGCATCCTTGTCAAAATCCAAGCTTCTAAGCCCCTTATCCGCGAAGTTCATCTTAAAGGTCCTAACAATGAGTCCATCTCACAAAAGTTCTCCTTCGATTGGTTACCTAAGCATTGCTCAAGATAGATGGTGTTTGACCATAGATGTAGACCCATTCACCACCCCAAGCCACCCGCAATTTCAAGCAAAGCTTCATGAAGTAGCTCATGCCCTAACGTTAAACCTCTCCTTCCAACCCCCAATGCCTCTCTCCGGATCCATAACCCTTCAACCTCCCACCAGTCTACAAACCATACCACACCTTTAAACCCACCTATTCCCTCACCTATACCCTTACCCACTCCGACCCAACCTCCTCTGGACGAGGACCAAGCACCACCCGATCTCTTTAACCCTACTCCGGAGACTAAACAATATTATTACATCTCCCATCTCTCCCTTACCCCAACACCCCTGAAAGCAACATCATCTTCTCCCTCCACAAACACTCCTAACCCCAACCCCTTTCACTCACGCAACAAGGCTTGCCTTGAGAACGATCCAATACCCTAATGATTATCAAAATCTGCTCTTGGAACATTAGGGGACTAAACCACCCTATTGAGCACAAAGCAATACAAGGCATTGTCAAGCGTCACAAGATCGATCTCCTTGTGATTATTGAAACCCGTTTTAAAAAGAACAAGGAAGATCGGATCGCTTCTTACATACTACCAAACTGGAAACACCTCTCAAACTCTTCCCTTTCTCACATCTGTCGCTTGTGGATTTGGTGGAACCCTTCAATCCTTCTTCTTACTCCTACCATTATCACTGATCAAATAGTTCATTGTAGAATCACCTCCACCACCAACCCTACTCCTCAATCACCCTCTTCTTAAATTCTCCTTTATATATGCTCACAATACTCCCATAAACCGTACTAGCCTATGGAACTCCATCTCCACCATCCAACTCCTCAACACTGATACTCCTTGGGCTCTCATGGGTGACTTCAACGTTACCCTTACCCTTGATAAAAAAATAACCAAAAACATACCCACTCTACCACATTCTTCAACCGAGCTTTCCTCATGCTTCAAACTTAACAACCTATCCAATCTCCCTTACTCGGGTAACAAATTTACCTGGAATAACAAGCAAATGGACTACACTACTTGGTGTAAACCGGACCGCATTGTCACCAATGTATCATGGACCTCATCTTTCCCTAAATCCTCCGCCTTCTTTGACCAACCCTATATATCGGACCACTCACCAACCATCTTCTCCCTTGATAACCCCAATGACTCTCACTTCCCTCACTTCAGTTTCAATGATGCATGGGTCATGCATGAGAACTTTATTTCTTGTGTGTCGAACACTTGGAGTCTTAACATCGAGGGTAATCCTATGTTCAAGCTCGTGAACAAGCTTAAGAAGTACTCAAGTTTAAACCTTAAGGCTATCCACTCGACCATTCAGGAGCATCAAAAACAACCCACTATCACCCAAGAAGCTCTCCAATCAAGTCCGCTGGACTCCAACCTTATTGAGAGTGAAAAGAAGACCACTCACTTTCTCAACTCATATCTCCCAGATGTGCAATGAAGATTGACATCACTAAAGCCTTCGACTCCATAAACCACCACTTCATACTCCACTGCCTTCGCAATAAGGGCTTTGCTGAGGTCTTTGTTCTTTTAATCGAAGAATGCATCACTACGACATCCTACTCCATCAACATTCATAGATCCGTCAAAGCCTACTTCAAGGGCACTAGAGAACTTAGGCAAGGTTGCCCGCTATCACCCCTCTCTTCGTTTTAGCTATGGAAGTCCTCTCCTCCATCATTACCTCCAACACCTCAAAACCTAACTTCAATACCCATCCCAAATGCAACAACCCTCACATTACCCACATATGCTTTGCCGATGACCTCATGTTGTTTTTTAGGGGTGATCTTCCTTCTATCCTCACCTTGAAGCAGATGCTGGACTCATTTGGTCAATTCTCCGGACTCCATGTCAACCTCACTAAATCAACTATCTTCTCGGGTGGATTAAACCCTACTACTAGTGCACACATCGCTTCAGGCTTCACACTCAGCTCCCTCTCTTTCCACTACCTTGAAGTTCATGTGGGAAGAAAAAGACTCAACATGATGGACTATCAACCGCTTATCACCAACATCACAAAGGAGATTCATTCCTGGAGTGCAAAACTCTTTTCTTATGCTGGAAGAATACAAGTCACTTTTACCATTCTTATGGCCATGCACAAATATTGGTGTTCTATGTTCCTTATCCCTCCCAAAATAATGATGAAGATCCAAAGCTTGCCTCGATCATTCCTTTGGTCAAGTAACTCTAGCAGAAGATCTCTTGTTGCATGGGACATTGTTTACATTCCAAGGAACCAAGGTGGATTAGGATTCAAAGAACTCCTATCCTGGAACAAGGCCTGTCTCTCGAGGCTTATCTTCGACTTGGACTCCAAAGCTTGCAATATTTGGTATGATTGAATCAAGAAGAACATCCTTAAGATGCACTCCATTTGGAACTGCAGGAACAACTACAATCATAGACATATCTGGAACATGATCATTAGTGTTAGAGATGAGCTCATTACTGCATACAACTCAAGTGGATCCTCTACTCCTATATTCAACATGAACGGATCTTTCTCCACTAAGAATGCCTATCTCACATTCAAAAACCCTGCCCCTCCTACCAATGTTGCTAACTTCAAAGTACTATGGCATGATCTAAACTTACCGAAATGCAGCTTCATTGCTTGGATCGCCTGCCACCGATAACTCCCCACCTTGGCCAAGCTTCTTCAGTGGAACATCATCACCAATGCTTCTTGTAGACTCTGCCAGAGCCACTTCGAAGATAAAGACCACCTTTGGTCAAGATGCAGCTACACCTCCTTAGTCCTTGAAATCATTTCTAGATGGACAAGGACTCCTTACCCTCCTCCTTACTTGCATAGTATCTAAACTTGGCTTAGGACGCAGCGCCGGAAAAAGCATAATCAAATTTCTAGTATAAGAATCTCCTCAATCACGGCCTTCGTCTACTTCACTCGGAAAGTAAGGAACAATCTCCTCTACAACAATGTTTTCACTCCCGCCACTACCAGCGCTAATGACACAATTATCGCCATCAAGAACTATGCAGCCCACCACTGGAAAGACCGTTCCATTGATTCGATCTCTTGGGCTAGTTTCCTTGGAATTCACCTAGACTGATTCTCTCTAGTCACTATTCACTTTTCTTGTTATCGTGATCTTGAAAATTTGATCCAATACCTTATGTAAATTCCCTCATCCTATTATTCCATATGCGTAAACTTTTTTTAAAAAAAAGAAAGAAAAAAAATTATTTTTGAGATTAAGTTGTCAAATTAACAAGGTAGCAAACAAATTCAGTTGAAGAATAGGATATAAGATATGGAATTTAAGGGATATGTATTACCATAATTAAAAAAATAGCAATATATATGAATGACATCAAGCATTTGCAAGTCACACCCACTCCCGCTCGCTCCGGTTAAAGTTGTCAGGTTTGCGCACACTCAGTAAAGCGCCTATAAATGAGACAATATTTGTAATTAAAATATTTATGAGTACTACTTTTAAAAGTATTTAGCAAGATCTATAATTGTGTAGTTTACTCAAAGTCGAGATTCCACTAGGAAAAGGGTGAAAATGATTCAACAACGCAACAACGAGGATACTTGGATTGGATGTTGAGCATGATCATGTGTGAAGTCATGCAAGGTGGTTATGCAAGACATATGTACGTCCAATCCATGCATATTTCATCAAACCTACTTGTTCATATTATTCATATGTTATGTATGAATTTATGTATTAATTAAGTAAATGTCAACAAGTCAACATTCAACCAAAAGATGAAGTCATTTCCACCCTTGCAATCAATATAGTTCAAGCAAGCTCAAATGCTCTTTTCTTCTCTCCATATGGACGTCCATCATCTTAATTTTCTTCTCCTTGACGAGTCATCCAAGCTTGAATGAGGAAACATCAAGAATAATTTCAAGCAAAAAGAAACCAAAATTTACACAGACTTTAGTTAATGCACCCTTTTGAAATTTGTGTAAATAACCAACCAAACCGGCAACCAAAAAAACCGTAAATAGTCGAATCAAATACCGAACCATTCATTTGAGTTTTTGGTTCGCTTCATTAACAACCATTTGGTTCAGTTTAGTCAAACCGACCAGTTCCGGCTCAACCCTAATCTAACTAAAATAAACCAAATCGATAAATTACAAAATTAAGTTCCGAATGAAAAACGTGTATCGAGTGCATCCAACGCACAATTCTCGTGCACTCGTCTTTTCCCTTGATGCATACATTGGTTTTGGTTGGATTTTTTTCCCTTAATATAGTTTTTTCCCTTTCACCTTAGCGATCGGGGTAACTAACAAAAGAAGATAGAAGAATAAGAGTGATACGTCTGTCAGCTTTTTCTTTTGTAAGGTTTCAACTTGAATGCCGTCGTCCGGTGTCAAAGCTCGATTATTTGAGTGCTACAAACCAATGTTGTTGTGGTTGTTGTTGGGCACCTCCGCTTGGTGCTAAAGTTGAAACTTGTCGGCGTTGTTGCATTGCATTGCACTTTGTAGATCGATGTTTATGTCCCTAAGAGCACCCCCAATAGCTTCTCCATTTTAGAAAATTTGGAGAATTTTAAAGATTTTTTGGTCCAACAAATTCTTCATTTTATTCTCCAAAATGGAGAATAATGGAAAAAAGTGGGGACTCTTCCCTAAATTTAAAGACATTCTTTTCCAAATAAATTGAAAATTTCTCCAAGATAGGGAATCTGTTGGATTTGACAAAAATATAAAGGGTAAATTTTTACTTTTGATTCTCCATTTTGGAGAAGAATTTAGGGAAACTGTTGGGAATGCTCTAACAATTCTATTTTAGCTCTTCGGTTAGAGCATGTGCAACAGATATTCCATTTTAGAGAATGTTGTGCTTTTGGGGAATTTTAGGCTTCTTTTGCATCCAACAAATTCCCTATCTTAAACTCTAAAATGGGGGCTTGTGAAAAATAAGCCTTCCTTTCCCTATATTTGCAGCAAAGGGAAGGTTCTCCAAATACATTCTATCTACAAAATTTGACAGGTTTTGTCATTGGTTTTTAAAATAAAAAATTACATATGTACATGACTCCCTATTATGGAGAAGCTATTGGATTTTAGACAAAAATAATTTAGAGAAAATGAAAATTATTTCTCCATTTTAGAGATTTTTTGAAGAATCTGTTGCACATGCCCTTACACTATAATATGCATGATTAGTGTTATCAAATTTATATGAATATTCAATTCTAGAAAATAAACAAAAACTTAATATTAAAACAATAATATCATGTAATAAAAAAAAAAGCTATAAGATTGAGGTAAATGGTCAAAATAAAAATGAAAAAAAAAGGTTTGGTAGGATAATCACTTAAAATTATGAAATTGAAAATCTAATCTCCTAATTTTTCATCTTTTGGTATTTACTCCTTTAGTAATTTTTGTTTTAAAAAAAAGTGGATTTTTCTAAATGAATTGTTGTTATCAATTATAATGTCATCAATTGGGATCATCATCTGTATTAATACAAATTGTATTGTGTTCGCTCCAAAGTGTGTGCAGAATAAGTCTTAATTTTTATAACAAAAAATAAAGCAAAAAGCGAACCCGCAGTGTACGGATCAATCGCAGTATTAGCAAATATTTCAGGTCAATCACAATGACTATGGTGAAATCAAGCACGGTATATAACATCAGGTTGTTATGCTAACTCGAGCAACAAAGAACAATGAATGATATAAGTCAGATAAGGGAATGCAGGTTCTAGAGATCAAAGTATACAATTGAGGTTTCGACTCAAGACTTTTCAAAGGTAAACCTGGACAGCTGAGGTTGCAAAGGGAAGGTATTTCTACGATTGGATAGATCACCAGGTAAGTCTCACCATCCACTATCTCAAACCAAAGATCCTATTACCGGGTAAGTCTCAAGGAACTAAGGAAAGGTACGATCGTTCAAACCAACACACTACCTAAGGGAACAGAATAAACCATCATCGGGTAAGTTTCAAGTTAACTCTCAAAGGTAGGATGAAGGCACACTCAAACCCTAACAAAGGATATACCTTTTTTATCTAACACTCATCATCATCGGTAAACAAGCAAAGGAATCACCGGGTAAGTCTCTTCCTAGGCTTGAATATAAACCAGGAAAGGTGCAACAAGACTAGGATTTGACAAACCATAACCTAAACTCAAGATCGGGCAAAGCAGTGGGCAATCTCGTGCAGTTCTTATCAATCTCGGTCGAGATGACTCCAAGAACAGCCCGAGACGGGTTTTGGTTTAGGGTTAACTAAAACTTTCAAGGTCCACTCGCGATAAAGGTTTATTCTTTCATCGTCTATACCACAACCTTCAACTAATCACTCTAGAATCGCAGGAGTTTTAGCCAACATTCATCATGTTCAAAGCAATAATCATATATTCAATCAAAGTATCAAGAAAAGGGAATAAAACACTCAACAAAGGTATCTCAATTATCCAAAGTAAACAATCAAAACAATCTATCAATAATGTGTTCCAAAAGAATGACAACAATCAACTATCAACTTCCCAAAAAAAACCTTACAACTTATCCTCCCTTCTTCCTTGAATTCCAAGTAATCCTTCATTAGATCTCTTGCTTCCAATAGTCGTCTTCCAAAAATCCTTTGATCCAAAAATTCTTTGATCCAAAGATCTACGTTGTTGGGGTTGAAAGCCAACTTCCGTGGGGCATCCTCTTAATGTTGAAGGCAATAGGATATTTATAGGGATATAAATCTAGGGTTTTACAAGCATGAGATGGATCGCAATTCAAAGATAAACCCTAGCCTAAAGATAGAATGCAACTTATAGATAAACCCTAAATTTTTGGGTAAAAAAAGAATATTGAGTCCGCTGGTATCAGAGATTACTCCAACGCAGTATAAGAGCCCACTCTGGCGTATCAGAGCCCACTTCGCAGTGTCAGCGACCACTCTAGCGCATTTCTAGCTCCCTTTTATCGCTCTTTTTTGTTCCGCATCAAGGCTTAATCCTTAAAAATGTCATTTCGCTCAATAATTCGTCAAATTACCTACAAATGCAATATAGCATTGTGTAGACCTTTATTCTCGCAAAGTAGGTGAATATAGCCATAATTGCCATGAATGTATGTCTATGCATGTAAAATAAAGAAAAAAATCTACATAAATGCATGCCTAAATATAGGTCATAATTTATGTCATCATATTAGCATCAATGGTACTATCATCAATTATGTTATCTTCAATCGTATTGTCATCAATTATATTGTAACTAATTTTATTGTCATCAATTGTACCATCATCGACTATGATGTCATAAACTACGTTGTCATCAACCCACTATCATGAACCAGATTGTCATTAATTGTATTGCCATCAACTCTACTATTATCGACGATATTGTCATCAAATGTGTTGTCACAAGTCGTATTGTCATTAACTAGATTGTCATCAATCGAATTGTCATCACCTAGACAATCATCAATTATATTATCATCAACGATAATGTCACCAATTATGATGTCATAAACTGTCTTCGTTAAAAGAAATATTGTTAACGGTATTATCACTAAAATATTGTCATCGACTGACACCAAGACACTATCATCAATATTGTTTCGCCAACATTTGTCATCAATTATTTATCAACAAAACTTAAGAAAATAAAAAAATTTAAAAAAATAAAAATATTTTGTTTTAAATTGCCGGTGGAAACCAAAACACAAAAAAGTTGAAATTTAGATTTTCAATTTGGAAACTTAAATATATTGTTTTTTTAATCAAATTATTAACCTTTACTTTGTTGATTTTGTGACTCTTATTACTCTTTATTTTCATTGGATGATAACTAAAATTAATTTTAAATATTATGTTAACGCTGCACACGAGGCTATTACGTGGCCATCAATATTCTGATTTTGTCATTATTTATTCACAATCTCATAAATATAAATTAATTTATAGTAAAAATATATATATTAACAATTTCAATTTTTATTAAACAAGTTATAAAATATTTTCGCTATACCACATCATAATTTTGCACGCTTCTGAAGTCATGAAAATGGGTGTTACAAGCGGTAAGTGTGTAGAGGGTTGTGCATCTGTACAAACCGAAAGTTTCGGTCCAGACTCATTCGAAAATTTTGATGAACCCCAGACGGTAGACTAACCCGGTCCTTAGACCAATTCAAATTCAGATTTCTTCCGCGGGGGCTCATGCGTTAATTCGTACGATATGAATCTGGAAACAAACAAGTCCGGATTTGGTTAATGCGCAATGTAAGGTTTCAGAATATACATTTTTAATTTTTAATATATTAACCGTCCGACTCGACCCACCATATTTTTGCCCTAGACCGGACAGTAAACTGAAGTTGACAAAAACAAAAACCGTTAACCGGATCAAATACTATTTGGGTACCGACCGGACCGCAACCGTCTGATTCTAAAATGCAATACACATCCTAAGTGTGTGCATCTTAAAACTCATTTTTGTGCGGATGTAGTAAAATTCTTGGTAGAAAAATCATAATATAATTTAAAAAGAGAAAATTACCTAAACTGTACCCCATCTTTTATGCTGACTAAACTTTAGTACCTCGTCGTTTAAACTATCAGAACGGTACCTCATATATTGAGTCCGACCAAAGATTAGTACCTGAATTACTGTTCACACGTTAAGTTAACAGATCGGTGGTAAATATATAAGGTAAGTGGACAATTTTGCCTAAGATAGGCGGATAAATTTGCCCCTGATATTTAACATCGATCTGTTTACTTAACGTGCGAATAGTAATCTAAATACTAATCTTTTATTGAACTTAATAGGTGAGGTATTATTCTGATAGTTTAAACGACGGAGTACTAAAGTTTAGTCAACCTAAAAGATGGGTATTGTTTAGGCAATTTTCTCATTTAAAAACGTGTAGTACTTTATGGTTTAAATGATTTATAATATAAATATTTTGTCCATAGTTAAATGAGATAGCAGAAAATGATGAATGAAATTGATGTATGTTTGGATTTGTTATAATAAGATTTGTTGGGTTGTTGATGAGCTTGCAATCCACGTTTAAGATAAATGTGTCGGATATGAATGTATGCAGCCTCAGCCTTTTTATTAGGTTAATTGGATAAGGATAAATCATCGAATAGTCTACTATACATTATTACAATGTCAAACTCTTCAATTCTTAATTAGCTTTTATATCAATATTTATATGCTCTTATCGTGTAATTTTTGAAATTTTTTTTTTTTACCATCAGAAGTGAAAATTTAAATTATTTCTTGTATAAATAAACCTCAAACAAACTAGTTTAGCGCCCGTGCCGTGCACGGGTATTTGAAAATATATTTCTTACAGTTTTTTTTTTGTATGAGTAATTTTTTTATAGATTTATTTTTCTTATTATATTTTGTTGATTTGATTACGAATGTTTATGTGAAATAGTATACGCATATAAGAAAAATAATAACAACATAGTTGTTGACCCAGTTCGGGGCATACCAAGTCAGGAGTGTCCACTATCTTTGTATTATAAAAATCACAATATTAATAATGTCAAAAAACAGTTAAATTGTGTACATTTAATATAATAGAAATCACGATGATAACCTTTGACGTGAAACCCCGAGCACATGCGCGACAGTCCGATCCTGAAAAAGAGAAGAAGGTAAACTTTATATAAGTGTAAGCTCAAGGACGGGTTATGATCGCTTGATATTATTGATTGAAAACGAAATAAAATGAAAAAGAAATTCTAACGTACCTTAAATTATGTTGCGAAAAACTTCGTCAAATACAACATTAGTTGTAGTATCTTGAACCTTGCCCTTAGGGTCACATATCATAATCCTTAATTCATCCCTACTCGTCACTCTTGAGATAGGGACATATAATTGGCCGTGACTGAAGACCGGTCTAGGCAAATATATTTCAACCTGTGCAAGGGACTGACCTTGACTTTTATTTATAGTCATAGCAAAACATACCATAACTGGGAACTGTCTCCTTCGAAATTTTACAGGAATTTTCAAGTCTGTGGGTGTAAGAACTGTTCGCGGAATGAAGACCTTATGACCTATATTGTTCCTAGATATTATTTCTGCCTCGATGATTTGTTTTCCATGTCTCCTAACTATTAGTCTGGTTCCGTTACACGACCCTGCAAACTGATCAATGTTTCTCATCAACATAATTGGAATTCCAACTTTCAGTCTCAAGACATGGTTCGGAAACCCAGAACACTTGATGCAGTTCAAGAACTCGCTCGAGTAGAAACCATCATCAAGAGAACCTTCGCTTGGACATATACTATCCGAACTCAAGTACTCTGTCACGTTTCAAGGTATCAGTGATAGAATATAGTCATTAACCTTCTCAACAATCTCATTGGTAGGGGCGAGAATAACTCTTTCTTGAAAGTAGGTCGGTGGATCCTGAATATTGTAACTCAAAGGATATACATGGTCAACAATAGTTGCAATCGGGTCACTTGTAGATGCAAGTAGGAGATCTTCGGGGATGGTAATCTGAGCTTCTCCATTAACACTTTCACCTTCCGTGCCATCTCCAATGCCCAATATCCAATCCGAAAACTCCTTAGCCTTTCGAGCTTCTAATTCAGTAACTCCACGTATAACCCTCATGTTTTGAGTTAATCTAAGAACCGTGCAGTGATCCCACAAATATGACGCATTGATTGCAGCAAAGACAATATCATGTCTACTTCCATGACTTACAACATGCAATATTTGTCTAAAATCACCACAAAAAACGACAACCTTACCACCAAACGGGAGAAGTGAGCAGTCTGGATTATAAATCGCATGACGTCCCTTAAACTTCTATCGAGCGCTTCAAAACAACATTTGTTAACCATGGGTGCTTCATCCCATATTATCAGCTTTGTCTTTGACACTAACTCAGCCAGATCCATACCTAAACATATAAGATTAAAACATTAATATATTGTTCAGTGTAATATGAACAATATATTATAAAAGAAGTTTTAATAATTGAATAATAAGGTTTATACTTGCACGAATGTTGCATGTTGAACTTTCGTCAACATTTATTGGGATGCCAAACCTCGAATGAGCGGTTCTACCGTCTGGAAGCAAGAGAGCTGCATTACCACTCGAAGCAACTGTTAGAGCGATCTCACCTTTACTCCTCAAACCAGCCGAAAGGGATCTCCATATAAAAGTCTTTCTTGTTCCACCGTATCCATAAAGAAAAAACACCCCCCCTTATCAGCGGACACAGCACACATAATCTGATCATACACTCCCCTCTGCTCGTCGGTGAAACTGGAAACCAATCTATCATGGTCCAAAGATAACTGGGATCGATCATAGTTTAGTTCATCTTGAATTAGTCTATTATGCTGCTCCATAATCAAGGCTTCGTCACGATAAGGCATAGACTTATTCGTCTTCAAACTGCCGCTGTTCCTCTGTAAAATTTCTCTATCTCAACCAAGGCGTAATTTTGCAGCACGGCATCATCTAATTGCAAATCTACGTACAAATAAACCAAGTTAAACATGTTTACTTACCTAGTACAAAATATACTAAACAAATTGAAAAAATAATGCAAAACTCGAATTAAATTCATATACATGAAAGAAAGCATACCATTATTACGCAACACCCTTCTCTGTCGTGCAAGAATATCATCAGATAAGTACTTCCATACTTCGGCCCAAACCAGATGAGGCGACGACATGCTACCTGAGAGATACAACATGACGAATAAATTCCGAAGATAACCAGCAGTTCCCCAAAAACTTGCTTCTTTTATACCGTCAATGTATTCCCGGTCGTCATCCAACAACCCCATAGCATAACATGCTTCCCTAAATGTGGCATATAGTGTACCGTTGATTGTCCGAATTTCCTCGTAGCATGTAGGACCCTTAATATGATTCAGCAAAACCCTCAAGTAGTACCTCTCTCCAGACTCAGGTGCAACGTGGTATATCCTCCCTAGTGTATATCCCGCACCTTGTGCGGGTTTGTTAATAAAATAGCTTATCATATTACATTTTTTTACTATATTATATGTTGTTAACTTTATTAATTATATGTTATGAGCTCGTATAAATAACGCGTCAAGTGTTACATAGTAAATGAGACCACGTAACCCATGTGTTGATCATTAATAAGTTTTATACTAATAAATTTTTTTAAAAATCTAATTTATTATTTAATAAATAATAATTTAAAGAAAAAGAATAATCATATTATTTAAAAATATCATAATCTGATACGAATTCAATTAGTAAAAAAAGATTAATTGGCTTAATTTGTGATTTAGTAAAAAAATTTAATCCGAGAAAAAACATAGGAGCGCCACGTCAGCATTAGTTTTGTATGTTTTAGTAAAATATGCAGAATATAGATGTATATTTAGTATATTGATAAAATAAGAATTACGAATTTAATAGTTCAACGGTCCAGGAATCAGTAGGTTACAAGGACCCACAAATTAGTAGATCACAAGGACCCACAAGAGCACAACGACCCACAAATCATTAGGTCACAACGACCCAAAAATCATTAGGTCAAAACGACCAAAAAATTAGTAGGTCACAATGATTACATGCAAATACTAATCCGATATGATTAAGTATTATATTTGATTCTGACCAAAAGGTTCAGAAATGTATGAATTTTATAAGCCTCAAACACTCTACATCTATTTATACATGTTTTCGAAGTGTCATCCTTTCCTCATAATCGATGTGGAAGAACAAAAATCATATTTTACAAAATAACTATGGTTTAATTAAAAAAAGAGTTATTAGCTTAATTCGTGATTTAGTAAAAAGTTTAATCCGAGAAAAAACGTGGGGGCGCCACGTCAGAATTAATGTCTTTTGTTTTAGTAAAGTATATAGAATATATATATGTATAATTAGTATATTGATAAAATAAAATTTACGAATTTAATAGTTCAACGGTCCACAAATTAGTAGGTCACAAACGACCCACAAATCAGTATGTCACAACGAAAATTAGTAGATCACAATGACCCCCACAAATTAGTAGATCACAACTCATAACGACTCACAAATCAGTAGGTCACAACGACCCACAAATAAGTAGGTCACAACGATTCAAAAATCAGTAGCTCAGTAAGTCACAAACGACCCATATATCAATAGGTTACAAACGACACACAAATTAATAGGTTACAACAACCCACAAATTAATAGGTCACAAGGACCCACAAATCATTAGATCACAAGGACCGACAAATCATTAGGTCACAAGGACACAAGCATCAATAGGTCACAACGACCCACAAGGTATTAGATTAAAACGACCCACAAATCATTAGGTTAAAATGACCTACGAATTAGTAGGTAACAACAATCCACATTCAAATACTAATCCGGTATGAATAAGTATTATACTTGATTCTGACCAAAAGGTCTAGAAATGTATGTTTTGTATAATCTTCAAACCTTATAGGTCTATTTATAAATGTTGTCAAACTATCATATTTTTCTAATAACCGATGTGGGATAAGAAAATTTATATTTTACAAAATAATTATGGTTTAGTAAAAAAAAGATTTATTAGTTTAATTCGTGATTTAGTAAAAATTTTAATCCGAGAAAAAACGTGGGGCGCCACGTCAAAATTATTGTCTTTTGTTTTAATAAATTATATTGATGTATATTTAGTATATTGATAAAATAAGAATTACGAATTTAATAGTTCAACGATCCACAAATAAGTAGGTCACAAACGACCACAAATCAGTAGGTTACACTGACCCACGAATCAATAGGTCACAACGACCCACGAATCAGTAGGTCACAACTACCCACAAATCAATAGGTCACAACAACCCACGAATCAATAGGTCACAACGACCCACAAATTCATAGGTCACAACTACCCTCAAATTCATAGGTCATAACGACCCACAAATTCATAGGTCACAACGACCCACAAATCAGTGCGTCACAACGACCCACAAATTATTAGATCAAATCGACCCACAAATCTAAATCAGTAGGTTACAACGATCCAAAAATCAGTAGGTTACAACGACTCAAAAGGTCTAGAAATGTATGATTTGTATAATCTTCAAACCTTGTAGGTCTATTTATACATGTTGTCAAAGTGTCATTCTTTTTTGATAACCGATGTGGGATAACAAAATTCATATTATACAAAATAATTAAGGTTTAGTAAAAAAAAAGTTATTGGCTTAATTCGTGATTTAGTAAAAGATTTAATCCGTTAAAAATGTGGAGCGTCACATCACCATTAGTAAAAAAGGATTTATTAGCTTAATTCGTGATTTAATAAAAAGTTTAATTAGAGAAAAAACGTGGGGTGACACGTCAAGAATTAGTGTTTTTTTTTAGTAAAGTATATAGATGTATATTTATTATATTGATAAAATAAGAATTACGAATTTAATAGTTCAACGGTCCACAAATTAGTAGGTCACAAACAACCCACAAATCAGTAGATTTTTAGGACCCACAAATTAGTAGGTCACAAGGACCCATAAATTATTAGGTCACAACGACCCACAAATCAGTAGGTTACAACGACCCATGAATCAGTAGGTCACAACAACCCACAAATTAGTAGGTCACAACGACCCACGAATCAATAGGTCACAATGAAACACAAATCAGTGGGTCATAACGACCCACAAATCAGTGGGTCACAACGACCCACAAATTAGTAGGTCACAACGACTCATGAATCAATAGGTCACAATGACACACAAATCAGTGGGTCATAATGACACACAAATCAGTTGTCACAATGACACACAAATCAGTGGGTCATAACGACCCACAACATATTGGGTCACAACGACCCACAAATTATTGGGTCACAACGACCCACAAATCAGTGGGTCACAACGACCCACAAATCAGTGGGTCACAACGACCCACAAATCAGTGGGTCACAACGACCCACATATCAGTGGGTCACAACGACCCACAAATTGTTAGGTCAAATCGACCCAAAAGTCTATAGGTCAAAACGATCCAAAAATCTGTAGGTCAAAACGATCCAAAAATCATTAGATCAAAACGACCCAAAAATCATTAGATCAAAACGACCCAAAAATAATTAGATCAAAAGAACCTACGAATTAGTAGGTCACAACAATCCACTCCACATACAAATGTTAATCCGGTATAATAAGTATTATACTTGATTCTGACCAAAAGGTCCGAAAATGTATGATTTGTATAATCTTCAAACATTTGAGGTCTATTTATACATGTTGTCAAAGTGTCATCCTTCTCTGATAACCGATGTGGAATAACAAAATTCATATTTTACAAAATAATTAAGGTTTAGTAAAAAAAAGTTATTGGCTTAATTCGAGATTTAGTAAAAAAGTTTAATCCGATAAAAATATGGAGTCTTAATTTTTATTTTACAAAATAATCAAAGATTCTAATTATGATTTAGTAAAAAAAGAATTTATTAGCTTAATTCGTGATTTAATAAAAAGTTTAATTAGAGAAAAAATGTGGGGTGACACGTCAAGAATTAATTTTTTTTGTTTTAGTAAAGTACATAGATGTATATTTATTATATTGATAAAATAAGAATTACGAATTTAATAGTTCAACGGTCCACAAATTAGTAGGTCACAAACAACCCACAAATCAGTAGATTTTAAGGACCCACAAATTAGTAGGTCACAAAAACCCATAAATTATTAGGTCACAACGACCCACGAATCAGTAGGTTACAACGACCCACAAATTAGTAGGTCACAATGACCCACGAATCAATAGGTCACAATGACACACGAATCAGTGGGTCACAATAACACACAAATCAGTGGGTCATAACGACCCACAACATATTGGGTGACAACGACCCACAAATTATTGGGTTACAACGACCCACAAATCATTGGGTCACAATGACCCACAAATCAGTGGGTCACAACGACCCAAAAATCTGTAGGTCAAAACGATCCAAAAATCATTAGATCAAAACAACTCAAAAATCATTAGATCAAAACGACCCAAAAATCATTAGATCAAAAGGACCTACGAATTCATAGGTCACAATAATCCACTCCACATACAAATGCTAATCCGGTATAATAAGTATTATACTTGATTCTGACCACAAGGTCCAAAAATGTATGATTTGCATAATTTTCAAACATTTGAGGTCTATTTATACATGTTGTCAAAGTGTCATCCTTCTCTGATAACCGATGTGGGATAACAAAATTCATATTTTACAAAATAATTAAGGTTTAGTAAAAAAAAAGTTATTGGCTTAATTCGAGATTTAGTAAAAAAATTTAATCCGATAAAAATATGGAGTCTTAATTTTTATTTTACAAAATAATCAAAGATTCTAATTATGATTTAGTAAAAAAAGGATTTATTAGCTTAATTCGTGATTTAATAAAAAGTTTAATTAGAGAAAAAATGTGGGGTGGCATGTCAAGAATTAGTGTTTTTTGTTTTAGTAAAGTACATAGATGTATATTTATTATATTGATAAAATAAGAATTACGAATTTAATAGTTCAACGGTCCACAAATTAGTGGTCACAAACAACCCGCAAGTCAGTAGATTTTTAGGACCCACAAATTAGTAGGTCACAAGGACCCATAAATTATTAGGTCACAACGACCTACAAATCAGTAGGTTACAACGATCCATGAATCAGTAGGTCACAACAACCCACAAATTAGTAGGTCACAACGACCCACGAATTAATAGAAATCAGTGGGTCATAACGACCCACAATATATTGGGTCACAACGACCCACAAATTATTGGGTTACAATGACCCACAAATCAGTGGGTCACAACGACCCACAAATCAGTGGGTCACAACGACCCACAAATCAGTGGGTCACAACGACCCACAAATCAGTGGGTCACAACGACCCACAAATCAGTGGGTCACAACGACCCAAAAATCAGTTGGTCACAACGACCCACAAATCAGTGGGTCACAACGACCCAAAAATCTATAGGTCAAAACGATACAAAAATTATTAGATCAAAACGACCCAAAAATCATTAGATCAAAACGCCCAAAAAATCATTAGATCAAAAGGACCTACGAATTAGTAGGTCACAACAATCCACTCCACATACAAATGTTAATCCAGTATAATAAGTATTATACTTGATTTTGACCAAAAGGTCCGAAAATGTATGATTTGTATAATCTTCAAACATTTGAGGTATATTTATACATGTTGTCAAAGTGTCATCCTTCTCTGATAACCGATGTGGGATAACAAAATTCATATTTTAGAAAATAATTAAGCTTTAGTAAAAAAAAGTTATTGGCTTAATTCGAGATTTAGTAAAAAAATTTAATCCGATAAAAATATGGAGTCTTAATTTTTATTTTACAAAATAATCAAAGATTCTGATTATGATTTAGTAAAAAAAAGGATTTATTAGTGTTTTTTGTTTTAGTTAAGTATATAGTTGTATATTTATTATATTGATAAAATAGGAATTACGAATTTAATAGTTCAACGGTCCACAAATTAGTAGGTCACAAACAAACTACAAATCAGTAGATTTTAAGGACCCACAAATTAGTAGGTCACAAGGACCCATAAATTATTAGGTCACAACGACCCACGAATCAGTAGGTTACAACAACCACGAATCAATAGGTCACAATGACACACAAATCAGTGGGTCACAATGACAGACAAATCAGTGGGTCACAATGACACACAAATCAGTGGGTCATAACGACCCACAACATATTGGGTCACAACGACCTATAAATCAGTGGGTCACAACGACCTACAAATCAGTGGGTCACAACGACCCACAAATCAGTGGGTCACAAAGACCCAAAAATCTGTAGGTCAAAACGACCCAAAAATCATTAGATCAAAAGGACCTACGAATTAGTAGGTCACAACAATCCACTCCACATACAAATGCTAATCCGGTATAATAAGTATTATACTTGATTCTAACCAAAAGGTCCGAAAATGTATGATTTGTATAATCTTCAAACATCTGAGGTCTATTTATACATGTTGTCAAAGTGTCATCCTTCTCTGATAACCGATGTGGGATAACAAAATTCATATTTTAGAAAATAATTAAGCTTTAGTAAAAAAACGTTATTGGCTTAATTCGAGATTTAGTAAAAAAATTTAATCCGATAAAAATATGGAGTCTTAATTTTTATTTTACAAAATAATCAAAGATTCTGATTATGATTTAGTAAAAAAAGGATTTATTAGCGTTTTTTGTTTTAGTTAAGTATATAGATGTATATTTATTATATTGATAAAATAAGAATTACGAATTTAATAGTTCAACGGTCCACAAATTAGTAGGTTACAAACAAACCACAAATCAGTAGATTTTAAGGACCCATAAATTAATAGGTCACAAGGACCCATAAATTATTAGGTCACAAGGACCCACGAATCAGTAGGTTACAATGACCCATGAATCAGTAGGTCACAACAACCCACAAATTAGTAGGTCACAACGACCCACGAATCAATAGGTCACAATGACACACAAATCAGTGGGTCACAATGACACACAAATCAGTGGGTCATAACGACCTACAACATATTAGGTCACAACGACCCACAAATTATTGGGTCACAACGACCCACAAATTGTTATGTCAAATCGACCAAAAAATCTGTAGGTCAAAACGATCAAAAAACCTGTAGGTCAAAACGACCCAAAAATCATTAGATCAAAACGACCCAAAAATCATTAGATCAAAACGACCTACGAATTAGTAGGTCACAACAATCCACTCCACATACAAATGCTAATCCGGTATAATAAGTATTATACTTGATTTTGACCAAAAGGTCCGAAAATGTATGATTTGTATAATCTTCAAACATTTGAGGTATATTTATACATGTTGTCAAAGTGTCATCCTTCTCTGATAATCGATGTGGGATAACAAAATTTATATTTTACAAAATAATTAAGGTTTAGTAAAAAAAAGTTATTGGCTTATAAATAATAAAAATAAAAAGGAGATTTGACTATAACCTATAAAATCTTGGAAAATCTCAAAAAAAAAAAAAAAAGTTACGTACAATTTTGAATAGAAGTTTGTTAGGTTAGTAAATAAAGCTTTTCTCCCACAAAAAATAAAGATTTATTGACCTATAAAATCTTGGAGAATCTCCAACAAAAAAAAGTTACGTATAATTTTGAATAGTAGTGTGTAAGTTTAGAAAAAAAAGATTTATGGCTTAAAAAATAAAGATTTATTGGCCAAAAAAGTGTGGGAGCTCCATTTGATTGCTGCTTCCACAGCGCGCCACGTCATCAAATCATGTACTCTGTTTTAGTATGTATAATAGATTATTAGTATAATTTTTAAAATCTTTACTTGATTAAGTAAAATTTTTACCATCAGAAGTGAAAATTTATAATATACTTTCAATCCAAATAGACCAATGTTTTTTTATTTAATTGCGGGTTCATTCATACACATCATACACTATGCTTTTATATTTGTATTTTGGATGAACAATTAAGTGTGCACGATTATATATGATGTATATTCGTGCAGTCGTGCACAATCTTTCATCCTATAATTGCTTATCTTAAAAATGTATAGGTGCACAAAAATATAGGGTGCATACTAAATTGTTCATCTTAAACACATACAGAAACTTAAGTTTATCACTCAAGTTGCATATCTTTATTTTCTTTATATTAATTACAGAAAATATAGTTGGACAAGGGGCTTCTTTGTCATCCATCAATCGTTTATGTTGCATTGTTTTGTTGTTCATCCGAATGAACAACAAGGTGATCCAAAATGTATGACTATAAAGTGTACATTGAGATAATAAACTTCTCACATGTAATGTTTAAAGATTATCAGCCCGCTATATAAGGTTCACGAGTCACTCTTATTTTCAATTGATTTTAGGATGAAATTGCTGACTTATATACGCTCGTACGTTACGATCCCCACTCTATAATTCGTTAGGCCTAAGATTATCAGCCCGCTATATAATGTTTTAAAAATTCTATTTTTGTATACGTATTAAATCAATCTAAATTAGGCCTAAGATATGGGTAGGTAGAGTTGTTGAGTATTGAATTGAGTTGTATTCACGGTAGCCAGCAGCATACTCCATAATGACTTGGCAGGTTACGATTGCTGATGTGGCATAACATCAATAGCTGCTAGTGGATAACAAATCTTCACACTACGTCATCGCCGGCGATCACTATTGACGATTGCGACTCTGAACAAGGATCTGCCGCCATACACCATGTCAAGCAATTATTTTTAGTATTGACATTTTATAAAAGCAATAGGGTATTTATTTATTTATATTTTGTACAAAAAATAGACGTGAAATGCTCACTTGACAAAAATATATTTTTATTAAAAAAAGTAATTTAAATATATCAGATAAGTTTGGTGAATTAAGAGACCAAGAATAGTAATAAACTCTTTGTTGTATTATTAAAAAGATAAAACAATGATACACCGTAAAGGAAAAAAATATAAAATTATCCCGATTAAAGATGGAAAATGTAAATGAAAAAATAAGGACGATGAACAAATACTAAACCTTATCTAAAACAATCCACGCCCAAAAACGACTTCAAACAAGATTATATGATTGAGAATAAAATGGAAAGAGATCTTATATCGATTTTGTCTTATTCCACTAATCCAAATATCTTCAGATTATTACATATTTGTATGTTAATTCTATTAATAATTATAAAACGAATTAGCTCTATATAGTCAAACTATTAAGCTAAGGCAGATTACACATTCAATTATTTTATCATATATTAACACATTTAATCATAATAAATTGTGTTATTAATTTAAGGTGCAACTTTTAATTATGTTATAAAATAATACATACAAATATATAATTCGATGTATTATGTAGTCATAATGTTTTGATAAAACTATGACTTATGTATTTTATAAGATAAAATATATTGTTAATATAATCGGGTCTTACAAGGTCACATCTATTGAGTTGATAGATTAAATCCTTTAATAAAAATTATATATATAATATGGGGTATATATTTATCATATAATAAAGTGTTATCTTTTAATAAATATTAATATTAAAAAATATTATTATTTAGAAAATAATTATATCTACAAGTAACTCACTTAGACCTGTAAAAAAACGGGTTTGGGTCGGGGCATAACTAAAAACTCTACCCGCGAGGTGCGGGCCGGGCTGACCCGGCTCGTCCGGGCCACAAACGCTGCTCATGTCCACCCATGTAAAAAGCGGGCGGGTTGTCGGGCCGGCCCGGATGACCCATTTGTACTTGATTGTGCATTTTCTCATGAAATTTATCGTTCAAAACAAGTAAAATAATGTATTTAACACCCACTTTCAATCCAATTATGCTTGCATAATGCACTATTAACAATTTCAAGTTCAACAATAATCAGCACACAAAATTGAATGAATCCAAATACCTAAAATAACAAGTATCATTACGGTCAAGTTAGCCATGCAATCTAACTTGTATTACAAAGGAGAATAACTCGTCAAAATACTCCAAACAAACTAAATGAAAATCAAAGTAAACAATATAAATTATATATACATATATTAAAAAATTATATGTATAGAATTATATATGGGCCGGGCCGGGTTAGCCCGCGGACCAAAATGTTTACCCGTCCCACCAAGATACGGGTCGGGCCTGGTCCGAACAGGCCAAACTTGTTGCCCATACCCATGTTTTTTCCGGGGCGGGCGGGCGGGTTGGACGGTCCGGCCCGGATTTGTACGTCTAAGTTCACTACACCGGGTATGCCACAAATTAATGGAGTATGTCAAAGGAGAAATAGAGTTAGATACAATCCGGTCAATGGTGAGTTTTGATGATCTTCCTACGTCTTTTTAAGGATACACCCTCACTATTGTCGTATTCACACTAAACAAAATGCCGTCCCGCTCAATTGATAAGACACCCTATAAGCTATGGTACGGAAATGTTCAAATCTTGTCTTTTTTTAGAGTATGGAGTTACGAAACTTACGTAAAACGTTTACTATCACATAAGGTAGCACCCAAATCAGACAAGTGTTATTTTGTAGGTTATTCCAATGAAACATGGGGATATCGCTTCTATAATCACGATAAGAACAAGGTGTATGTTGCTCGGGATGATGTCTTTTTGGAAAAGGATTATTTTTTTCAAGAAAACAAGTGGGAGAAATGTTCAACTTAATGAGATTCAAGTTGAGTAGCAAACTCAACAAAAAAAAAGAACATACATGATGTCATTGGAAAACTTGACTATATTGATGTTATTGCCCAAAGGCTAGAACCTCAAATTTAAGACATTACTCAAGTAGATGACAATCCGATAGGACCATATGAAGATGTGAAAAATTCCACACCCAAAATAACTCCTAAGACAACAATAGAGATCTAGTAGGGTAGAATATTAACCTACTCATTTTAATGACTATGTATTGACTACTGAGATTGATGTTAAACTTTTAGAGAACGGCAAGCCCGAAACCTACAAACAAGATATGACGATATTAACTCCGAACAATGGCTAACAACCGTGAAATCCATGTTTGAAAATCAAGTATAGGACTTGATAGATTTGTCTGATGGGGTAAAACTCATTAGATGCAAATGAGTCTTTAAGTTAAAGACGGATAAGGATAGAAATGTTTCAGTCTATAACGCAAGACTTGTTGCCAAAGGATATAGACAAATTCATGGTATTGACTAGAAATAAACATTTTCCCCGGTTGTAATAATCAGGTCCATTAGGATTATCCTAGCAATAGTTGCATATTATAACTATGAAATATGACAAATGGATGTCAAGACCGTTTTTCTAAATGGATATTTAGAAGAGGATGCATATATGATACAAATTAAGGGTTTTGAAGATTCAGAAATTCCTAGGAAGCTATGCAAGCTTAAGAAATCCATTTATGGACTTAAGCAAGCATCTAGGAGTTGGAACCTTTGTTTTGATGAAGTGATCAAACAGTTTGACTTCAACAAATATGAAGGGGCCTTGTGTTTACAAGAAGTTTAGTGGGAGCAAAGTAGTCACCCTAGTCCTATATGTGGATGACATATTACTCATTGAAAATGACATTCCAATGTTGAACAGTTAAAGAATGGCTTAAGAAGTGTTTCTCAATGAACAATCTAGAAGAAAGCGGATACATATTAGGCATCAAGATCTACAGAGATAGATTTAAGAAGCTTATTGGTCTTAGTCAAGGAACTTATGTAGATGAAGTCCTTGGTAGATTAAATAAGATGAACTCGAAGAAAGGGTACCTACCGATGCAACATGGCTCACATCTCAACAAGACCCAATGTTCTGAGTCACCTGGTGAGATTGAAAGGATGAAGAAATTTCCATATGCTTTGGCAAATGGATCTATAATTTATGTTATGACTTGTACCCGTCTAAATGTTGCATATGCTTTGAGTATGTGTAACAAATACCAATCTAACCCCGGTGAGGCACAATGGTCCGCAACAAAGAGCATCCTTAAGTACTTAAAAACAATTAAGGAAGATTTATTGGTTTATGGATGCGATGACGACTTAGTCGTCAAAGGCTATATTAATGCGAGTTTCCACACATACATAGATGATTTTGAATCACAGTCTGGATACATCTTCATTCTAAATAAAGGAGCAGTCAGTTGGAAAATCCAAAAGCAAGGTACAATAGCATATTCTACATCGGAGGCAAAGTATATAATTGTTGGTGAATTGGCTAAGGAAGTTGTATGAATTAGGCAGTTCATAATTGCGCTTGATGTCATTCCTCGTACTTCTAGGGCAATTGACGTCTATTGTGACAACAATGACACAATTGATCAAGCTAAGGAACCTAGCCCTAGCTCCAAGTCCAGACATGTTCTACGGAAATACCACATTATCCAACACTATGTTGATAAAGGTGACGTGAGGATGTGCAAAATGCACACACATGATAACATTGCAGACCCGTTGACAAACCCCATGAGTAGGCCCAAACATGATAGTCATACTACATCCAAAGGACTCAAGCACATTAGAGAGTTCTTTTGAGAAATTTGTGTTTGATGGATAAACTTGTTTATCAATTTTGTGACATTATCTTTTGATTTATATGAGCTATTCATATTCTTATTTGATTATTGCGTGAATATTAAATAAAATACCCAATCAATTTTATAGTTAACAAATGAGCTCATCGAAACAATTTTGATGAATGAAACCTTATTAAGTGAACTGGAATTATACAATTGTTTTTAAAGTCCATAGTCCAAGTCATTAACAGTGATACAAATGACAATATAAAAAGCTATATTGTGAGATCGATTGATAAACACATGTTTCATGGGTTACAATTAGCACTTAATGAGTTGTTAATTGCTAATCTTAATCAATGCAAACGGCCTATAGTAATTACATGGTTACTAATGCATGCAAATGGGCGAGAAATATAATTGGATTGCAAATGAAAAAAGTTAGTTTTCATTTTGGACGTGTCTTTTGCATTAGATGTTCTCTCCTTTTGATCTCTTTTATAATGTTTGATCCTTACACTAACATTTCACCACTAAATTTAATCTAGATCTATATCTGGATTGACCAACTAGAGAAGTCGCAATTGAAGCTCTCGATCTCTCCTTCAAAGTAGCGGTTCATGTATCAAAATATTTTTTTCTTCTTCTTATTTTATATCTAATATATAAAAATGCGGTCCTAATTTAGATGTTTTTAAGACCGTTTACTGAAATTCCGCTTTTACATATCTAAAATCTCAATAAAAAGAAAAGGAACGCAACATACACTCAAATCATAATCCAATAAGTATGGGTTGTCACTATACATGTTCGGAATTGTTCAGTCCGTAAAATTTATATAAATTTTCCACCAAATATTTTTAGAAAGAATTGGGTGAAGTAGACTTTTTTTTTTTTTGTAGTCCCCTCAAATTTTTACCATTCTAATTGACTTACCATTATTACTCTATTAAGGGTTTATTTACTTAATGAGTTTATACTACTATGAGTACTCTTAATAAAGTATTAGTGGTATAAGACCTAGTTAGCCATTTTACACATATTATTATGTAATTACTTAACGATACAAACACAAAATACACAACTTAGCATAAATGCAAATGATTTTATACATAACTACGTAAATCTTCATTTGTAATTGTGAGAGTAATCGTCAAAAAAAAGCAAATAGTATTTAAAACCTTCCCTACTAGGAATAGGAGATGTCCAAAGATCACTATGAATAATGTCAAAATGAGCAATTGAACGAGTTGTAGAACGATCAAAAGGTAATCTATGATGTTTTCCTAATTGATAAGCATGACAAAGAGGCGTCATCGTTGACTTATTACATTTAATGAAAGAGGAAAGTCTAAGGTAATCTAAAACTGGAGCGCCGGGATGACCAAGACGGGCATGCCAAAGGCTGGACGACTCGACGAAAAAAGCTTGATGAACACGAGTGGGAGGACGGGTGACATGATAGAGTTTCCCGGAACTATTACATCTCAGACGTGTGATCCCCGTGTGTAGATCCTTCACAGAAAAACCAAAAGGTCAAATTCTACCCAGACATTGTTATCAGTTGTAAACGTCTAACATACATTAAATTTTTGACTATTTGTGGCGCAATAAGGACGTTGGATAGGTGTAGTGGTGATTTTGTGGTGGGGATAATAGTATTTCCAATGCCTGTAGATGGAACACGCATACCATTCCCAACAATTATCGAATTTAATGAACCATTATGTGCAAAAGACGAGAGAGAACCTGAATTATTCGTCATGTGAGATGTTGCGCCAGTGTCCATGTACCAATAGTTGTCCGTCGGATTTAACGTCATAGATGCAAACGCGTTATCCACTGTAGTTGGCTGATTATATTCTGCAAAATGGGCTTGCTGAGGGGGTTGTGTTGGTCCTGACCCAAGTAAACTGGGCTGCTGATATCCAGAAATTTGAGGAAAAGGGCAAGGCAGACGGGCTGCTAGGCCCATCTAAAACTGTGGGGCTGCTGGTCCCATCTGAAACTGGGTTGGTGGGCCGCCAGAAGTGCGCTGGGGAAAGGGATACCATCCTTGGGGTCGCCAGCTATAGCGCACGGGATGCCCTACACCGCCGTCAACCTGTTGTCCGCTTCCTCCGGCCGGTCCATTGCCGCCGCCGCCAGTCTGGCATTGTCGGCCCTTTCGGCCACGACCAAGCCGATTGGACGAGGATTCCGGTGATGCAGCGGAGGTGCCGTAGTTAGGCAGCGAAGAAGAGCCGGATGAAGATGACCAGGCATCCGTGTGTAAAGCAGTTTGCGAGGAGCCGAAAGCAGTTTATGATGCCATTCGAGTTTCTTCGAGCTGTAACTGAGATCGAGCTTTTGTAAAACTCGGAAGAGGGTCGGATTGTTGAATAAAACTCGCCGCAACATTTTACTCAGAAGGTAAACCCGAAATAAGTTGAAGAACAAGACGGGTTTCAGGAACCGGTGAGCCGACCCTTTTGAGTTGATCTGCTAGAGACTTGAGTTGAAGACAATAAGCATTAATCGAAGAAAATCCAGATAACTTACAATTCGAGAACTCATGTTCGAGGTAGACGACTCGAGTATTTTTGTTATCTTGAAAAATATCTTTGACTCGTTTCCTTGCCTGAAGCGTGGTGTCGTTAGAGTCAAGAATTTGCAACAGAATATCCCTCGAGACCGTACTGTAGATCCATTGAAAAACTGCAGCGTCAACTTGGAGCCATAACTAATCGTCAATATCCGTCGGTTTGGGAACCTTGGCATCAATATGATCGAGAACGTTGTGCGCCTTCGCAGTGACGCGAAAAAGAGCAACTCAGGAAGCATATGGAGTGTCATGATCAAGGACTAGGGCAATGTTATTCTTGATGTTGGAGATTCCGAGGGCGGAATGGAAGGAAGGTTTCCATTCTGCAGCCATCGAGGAACGTCGAGAAGGGGAAAACAAGGTAGATCGGCGGTGGTGAAGCCGGCCTTAGGGTTTGGGAAAATAGCAGAAGAGAATTAGAGGAACGAGAAGTCTGATAGCATGTGAGAATGAATATGAATTCTCCTTAGGGTTTTCATTCATCAGACGGCTCATATTAATAATAAACGGAGTTTACATAATTACATAATGACAACCTATATTTACATATTTATATAAACTATTAGTAATGACCTAGATACTTTTTTGTAACTACAGATATATATTTTGATAACATGTTAATATAATATATTTTTAGTTTAATCCAAACATTAAACTAGTATCATGGATGAATAAAAATTAATAACTACGTAGCTAACAATAACGTGATTCTTAATAATCGACACTTGCTAGTGTCTTTATCCGTATCTACAATTGCTATCTTTTTTTTGTTTAAAAACGTATTTTGTTTTTAATAATATTTGATATTGGATAAGAGAGGTGTGTCTCAACTACTATATGTTGCACCCACGTAAAATATAAAGGGGTATATAGTAATCAATTATATTTAACATTTTACAGCCGCTTTTAAGTCGTATAAAAATGGGCAATTTTGGTAACTAGGCCTTTTTGAAAAACTAGAGTAGTAGCTAGACTTTTTAATGTTTCAATTAAGTAAATATTTCTATTTTGAGAAAACTACACAAATCACCCTTAATAATTACTTTTTTTTTTCAAAGAATCACCCTTTATAATTTTTTTTAGCATAAAACCACCTTTAATATTCATATATTTGCAATAAATCACCCATTATAAATTGTTTGGCATAAAACCACCTTTAATTTTACGAGTTTGCTACTAACAACCGTATATTGTTTTAAATCACATCAAATAATTTAAAATTGAAGCATTGACAAGCTAAATTTTCATTATTGTATTACATTAATATTAATATCAATATCATAAATAGTTTCAAACTTTTAATAGTTTAAAATCTTTTCATTTTAAATTTTCATTACTATTTTGGAAAATTTTTAACCATTATTTTTTTTTTCAATTTTTTAAAATAAAAATAATGGTAACAACGTGATTATTGGTCAACTAAAACAAGTGAAATTTTTAAAAAATAAATTAAATCCGGTAACAAGTCATCAATTTAGTAAGAATTGAGGTTGTAATGAAATTGATTTTGTATTCGTTAGTTTGTACCTTGTATGTAGTTTAATAGTTTTTAAAATTAAATTATTTTTGTATATAGGTAATAACTTATATTAATATTTTTGATTATTTTCTATTATAAATTGTAATATTTAACCAAATTATTGAAACTATTAATGGTATTAATATAAATGATGGAAATTTATCTTGTCTATGCTTTAATTTTAAACTATTTGATTTATTTTTAAGTAGTATAGGGTAGTTAATTGCAAACGTTTAAAAATCAAAAGTGACTTTATATAAAAAAAATATTATAAAGATAGTTTATTGTACATAGATGAATATTATGGGTAATTTCATGCTAAAATTTTGATAAAAATGAGCCCTTTCAAGATAGTAATTATTAAGCGTAGTTTTATGTAGTTTTTTTATTTTTATTTTTTCACAAGTCCGAACTGGGGACGTGAAGGATATTCGCACGTGGCGTGGGGTCCACCTTTTGACAGGGGCGCGTGCCGCCTGATTAGTCTCCGGCCGGTCGGCCTTTTTAGACTCAGTGGTACGCAGTTGACAAATGACAAGCCTACAGTTTCAACGGACAATTTTATATGGTACAGACTACACTAAGTGGTAACCAAGATATTTTTTTAATTGTTTTTTGTACACATATTTATTTGAAGAAACAACAAGAAATTATTAAATTTTGAAAAACTAGAAGCTGATAGAATACGTGAAAGATTGATTTTTGATAGATTTTTAGGGGGATTTTATCAAAAAAAAATTTAATAAAAAAAAATATAATTGATGTTTGATGAGGATAGATTTTGTGGTAGTTTTTTTTAGGGGATTTTACTAAATATCAAAAAGATAAATAATTAAACATGTTTTAGGGGATAAAATTGTAAACAAATTTGTAATCTACTTAAAAAAAACTCTCAATGGCTAACATTTTTAAAAAAATGACAAATAATCTATTCAATAAGCTTCATAATACAAATAATCTCTACACGCCAAACACCATGAGCTTTTAAATTATAAAAAATCTACACAAAAAGCTACGTAATATTACACGTCGAACACACCCTTACTCTTTATATATATATATATATATATATATATATATATATATATGTATATATATATACCTGATGGTGCCCCGTGGTTCGAGGTATTCCGGATTTTGCTCAAAAATTTTTTTCTGGTTTTGATCCTTGCGTTTTAATATTTTTTGGAAATGCCCAATTTCATTTAAATTGTACAAGAATGTCAACTAAAATACTTTTTTTAAAACTAGAAAAACTTCTTTTTAAAAATAAATGATAAATGAGGCTAAATATTTTGCACATAGATCTTTTAAAAAATATAATTTTAAGTTGACATCCCATTACAATTTAAACGGAATTGGACATTTTTCGAAAAATATTAAAACACAATGGCACCATCCAAACTAAAAAAAACCTCTGAGCAAAATCCGGAAAACCCCTGGCTACATGGACACTATCCAAAATTTTCCCTAAATAATAAAACGGTATGTGACCCCTTGGACTTGTGTGCGTAGGTTCACGTGACATGCATCCTCTTTAGATCTTGAACCAACCAGATACTCTTTTATTTTTATGAACAACATGATTTTGGACTGTTTTATCATAAATATATAAAAACAAATTTATGTAAGTATGGATTTTCGAACCTCAGTTGAAAGATCACCTTACCCTATTACTAGTAAGACAAGTTGAACATTTTTTTTTTCATTACAAACAAGTAGAATTGTGTAAGAGGGTTTGATACATGTCATTAGTTATTTACGTTATATTGTGTTTTTTTTTTTTAAGTATTTACAGTTTTACACTATATTGTAGATCTAAATGAATGAACAACGTACAAAAGGATGTAAATGAACACAATCATGAGATGCACGATCGTGCGTGAAGGGCTCACAATCGTGCACCTAAGAACCCCTCGGAGACAGGAGGCAAAATCAAGATGATTGTGTTTTAGATTAAACGCCCCTTAGAGCTTTTTACTCTCAGGAGCAATGGGCGTAAGGCTATGCAAAATCGGATCGGACCGGACCGGACCGGTTATGGTCCGGGTTACGGTCCAGGTTTTTTCGAAAACCTGGGTTACGGTCCGGTTCCGGTTTTGGACCGTATAAAACCGTAATCCGGGTTGGACCGTAAACTACGAATATCCGGTCAAGTCTGGTCCACTCCGGTCTGAACCGCTCCGTTCTGGTCCAGTCCGATCCGGGTCCGATTTTGGACCGGAAAATCTCACCAAAATTGCACAATGTAGGTACAAACTGGTCCGGTCTGAAATATTCAAAATTTCATAATTTAGGTACAAACCGGTGTAACCCGGAACCGGACTGTTACGGTCCGGTCCTGGTCCGGTCTACGGTCCAGGGTTTTATCAGTTTACGGTCCACCGGTCCGATCCAGACCGTATGCACAACCCTAAGTGGGCGTACGTCTCTCATTCCCATTGGCAGTGGCCCCATAGTCCCATTAAGAGAGAGCTCTATGCTCCAATGTAATGCCAAGTTAGAGTGCTGCTCAAACAATCGTAATTTTAGCTGTTGAATTCGAACGTTAGATTTTATTGCTATTGGAGGATTGAAATTATATATTCATGTCAAATCAAGACACTTTTCACACCCCAAATCCAATTTTTTTTAAAAACGCCGTCATACGAATAGGCCGATGTTAAATCTGACGGTGAAAGCGTAACTCTTCTGTTTGACGATAATAAATGTATAGTGATCTGGATGAACTTGTTATGAATCTCCAAGTAAGTTGACTATTTCATTTAATGAGATTGATTTTTCTCTATTAACATTCTCAATTTATAGATGTTAGAATATAAAACCAAAACTTTAGAATTAATATTTTATTTCAATTTAGTTTGGATCTTATGAAATTTTCTCGTGATATCGGTACAAAATTTTCGTCCATGTTTAAGCTGAACGTATATTTTCACGATATAAATAAATTAGTTGGTTGATCTCGATTTGTGACGAACTCAATGAATATGGTGTTGGTTACAGACAAAATATTAGAGGTGATTGCCACCAATCAAGAGTTAGGCCTTATATGCACCTTGGAAGTCGTGTGTCTAAAGGTGATATATATTCTGTGCACGTTCCATACAACATGCAACATTGGACATTGAGTGGCGTTCGTGTTACGTTCGAAGGATGTAGAAGGCGTATTTGTATCTCATTGTCATGTATGTGTTGTTCGAATCAAGATTCAGTGCTAGCTACGAGCGATGTTTGACGGAAATGAGGGTACATTGGCAATCATGACCGATGTTGATGAACTATATACGCCCAAATGACATGACTCACCCATACAAGGAGGCAATCAATTGTGTTTGGTGTGACTTGTTTCATCATTTCGGCACAAAGATGACAAATGCGTAATAAAAAAATTTCATCATTTGTTTCTCATATGTATTAAGTTTGTCTTTTAATATATATATATATATATATATATATATATATATATATATATATATATATATATATATATATATATATATATATATATAGGTTGACTCCCATGTAAACAACTTTTACCATGTAAAATGAGAACAAGTTGTATTCGTTAGATCGTTAAATAGATAGTTGAGATTAGGCGATATTAAATGGGGGAAAATCGCGTGATTAGTGGAAGAAATATTCGGCGGTATAGTCACATATATTCGGCAATATAGTCACATATATTCGGGGTTTACATGTTCACATAATAAGAACTGTTTACATATGAGTCATAATCTCTCTCTCTCTCTCTCTCTCTCTCTCTATATATATATATATATATATATATATATATATATATATATATATATATATATATATATATATATATATATATATATATATATATATATATATATATATATATATATATATATATATATATATATATATATAGGGTGTGGTCCCCATGAGAACACCCCTAACGTGAGAACATGAGAGCAATCGTACACCGTTGAATGTGAATATTAAGGGTTGAGATTTAGAGTAGATATCAAAAATAATAATAACTACGAATAATAATAATTAAGAATCCAACAATAACTACGAATAATCCACTCAACCAACAATAACTACGAATAATACATTAAACCATATGGCACATTCGTAACAAAACTAATAATAATTACGAATCTGTTCTCATGTTCTCACGTTAGGGGGTGTTTACATAAGATCTATACTCTCTCTCTCTCTCTATCTATATATATATATATATATATATATATATATATATATATATATATAAGTTTTCCATTTTTATGTGTGATTCCACATAAGTTATTGAAACATACTTTAGGCTCGAGCGTTAGAGGATTCCAATTGGTCTTTGATAACATCCACTTGATGATCATGGACCAGATCCAAAATATACAAGCTTCGATAAAGATGTCGTGATACATGCGAATACCAATTTTTTTTACTTGCTTAAGGACTACATTACCAACGAGTGTTTCACGACCACACTTCACTCATCCGGAAAATCTGGAACGGAATGCACCGTGAGAGCTGCTATTGGTTTATTGTGGGATAACTACACTAAGGCTAAGAAGATAAGATATGATGGTGCATTTTGGGATATGTACTAGAGGGAGGTTCATGGAGTTTCATGCATTCATGACTTTATGGTAGTCATCTGAATTCGTAGACATATAAAATTGGATTAGGTACACCATTTTTGGAAGCAAGTTCATTGTATTTCAACTTTTATCCCCTAGGATGACATTGATGATAATGATGATTCCATGAACTCAAACATATTGTCATTGAACAAGTTTAGGAAATAATGGTCTCGAACACATTCAAGGCCGACGAGATTGAGGGAATGACAACAACGTTTAAAAACATCGAGAATCCGAAGATTACCACGATGAAGAAGCCGACAATGAAAGTTTGGGCAAAGGGAAGACCGCCCATCCCAAAATTGATAAGAAAGAGAACCGAGTTTGTTTGAGCATTTTGTCCGACGTGGTTGATTGTGGAAGACGATCTAAGAAAACATGAATCCCCACTATATATATATATATTTCATGAATATTGATATATGATAATGATAGGTAACCATAAAAAATTGCCTTGGGCATAGAAAAACCAAAGTTGTGCTTTTCAACTCACGTAGTTCTCAATCCAGCGGTTCGGCGAGTATAGGTAAACCTATGAAGCATTTTTGGAAGCAAGTTCATTGTATTTCAACTTTTATCCCCTAGGATGACATTGATGATAATGATGATTCCATGAACTCAAGCATATTGTCATTGAACAAGTTTAGGAAATAATGGTCTCAAACACATTCAAGGCCGACGAGGTTGAGGGAATGACAACAACGTTTAAAAACATCGAGAATCCGAAGATTACCACAATGAAGAAGCCGACAATGAAAGTTTGGGCAAAGGGAAGACCGCCATTCCCAAAATCGATAAGAAAGAGAACCGAGTTTATTTGAGCATTTTATCCGACGTGGTTGATCGTGGAAGGCGATCTAAGAAAACATGACTCCCCACTATATATATATATATATATATATATATATATATATATATATATATATATATATATATATATATATATATTTCATGAATATTGATATATGATAATTATAAGTAACCATAAAAAATAGCCTTGGGCATAGAAAACCAAAGTTGTGCTTTTCAACTCACGTAGTTCTCAATCCAACGGTTCGGCGAGTATAGGTAAACCTATGAAGCATTTAGAAATACGGAAAAGACCAAGAAATCCTCCATTTTGGCCTTCATTTTTGAAAGGTTTAAAGACCAAAACATTCTACGATGATTAGAAATCCTCGAAGCTTTGATAGACTAGTATTCTCAAAACCAAGCTCTTTTCAATAAATCCAATAAAACAAACTTTACTTTTGGCCTTTCACGTGTTTTATCGAAACCAATTAAAAACACCACTTTTTTCGAAGATAATTAAAAGGTATGAATAAAGCACTTTGAAAAGAAGCAATACCATAATGTCAATTCATAAAGATATATGCAAACAATAAATTAAACCAATGTAGGGATAATCTAATGCTTAGATCAAGAGAAAGTTTAGCCAAGCACGACTGAATACAAAGCAAAACAATGCACTAAATCAAGAAGACGAATCTTACAAGTATTTGGTTGCAGCAGGACAAACCTTCAAAGCAAGCTAACAACTATCTTGACGGAGAAAATAAGGAGGAATTAAAAGACAACTGAATTCAAGAGGAATCGGTGTATCTAACCCTAAGATTGGGGTATGATTATATAGTGGATAAATCGGAGTCTAGGGTTTACACAAAATTTATTCTTGTCAATTCGGACATCATCCTTGATATTGTAGACACCTAGTGTCTTGGTGCAAGTCTTGACGTACTTCTTTGTATGCTCAACAACTGTTACAAGGTAGTCTCAAGCTTCATCTTTATTCATTTTATTGAATTCATAGAAATTGGTGGTGTCCACTAGATTCCTTGTGATGTCATTCAATCCACTATAAAAATATTCAAGAAATGCTCATTTTTTAAATCCATGGTGAGACATGAATGCAACAATTCGTTGGACCTTTCCCATGCAGCGTGGATGTTTTCGCCATCGTCCATATCAAAGTATGATATCTTCTCCCTGATCTCAACAGTCTTGTGGGAAGGAAAGTATTTTCTCAGAAAAGAAGTTGTCAACCCTTCCCATGTAGCGAAAGTACCAAAGGGATGGTTTTGCAACCAATTAGTAGTCTTTCTAGTCTAAGAGAAAATAAATGCCCGCAATCTCAAAGCATCGGGGGTAATGCTCTCATAGTTTTAAGTATTTACAATGTTTTCAAAATTTTGCAGATGTTGATGCGGATCCCCGTTCAACACTCCTCAAACTTGAATGTTCTGGATCAATCTAATGATGTCCGTGCAGAGGTTGAAATCTATCCTCCAACTGGATGTAACAAAATAGGATGGTTGGACATCCATTGCCTAGGATTCATCCTAGTGTCCAACGTATGAGGGTGACGAGCCCTTTCAGGAGCAAACGCGACATTTAGCCTAGTGATCTCAGCTTGCAGATCAACAATAGGTAGTTTATTTCCATGATTCTCCATTATTATTGCAGTAACAACAACTTTCTTGGTTGATTTTTGTATGTGGAGGGTGCGTTGAATCTCGTTTTCTAAAGGAACAAGTTTCCTTGAATCACGGATCCTACATATTCAACAATCTAACCTGAGGAACAAAAACAACAACAAAAAGTTCAACAAAAAAACTAACTTGAAATAACTAAGAATTCATGTCAACCAATTAGTCTACAATCCCCGACAACGGCATCAAAAACTTGATCGTGAAAGTTTTACCGAAGTAAAAGCAACCTTCCCTGCAAAGATACGAGATAAGATGTAGTATAACCGGGTATCACATTCACAGAGATTGTGTTTGATTTGGATGACAATAATAATTAATTGTTGGACGTGAAAACAAAATAATAAAGCATGGGTAACAAGAGAAAACAATTGTGATGTAGCACTGTAGCAACAATGGATGGAAGACGATCTAAGGAAATAAGAATCTAACTATAATGAGTTAATATATATATCATGAACATTGATATATGATAGTTGCAAGTAACCTTTTAAAACAACCTTGGGCTTAAACAAATCAAGATTGTACTTTCCAACTCACGTAGCTCTCAATCCAGCGGTTCAGCGAGTATAGTAAAACCCATTATGCATTTAGAAATCCAAAAAAGACAAACCGATATGGTGCAAGGATGTCCACGGTAAGCTCTAAGTGAATACCTTGCATACCTATAATACCACATGATGAGGATAGTTGTATGCGAGTCGGTGCAAGGATGTCCATGGCAAGATCCACCGCAATGTCTCCTTCTTAGACTCGAACCGATATGGTGATGCACGAATGGAAGAGAAGGGGTTTAGTGATGGAGTGGATGCATATAGAGAAAGGAAATAGACGTGTTGGAGGAAGGATATTACTCACCTTCGAAGAATAAGAGCTAGAAGAGCCAGTCTAGGATGTAACACACTCAGGTTGGATCTTTGATTGGAGATCAATGTTACTCACAATCAAGATCAACATAACTAAAGAGATTTTATTATCTCCTAGCAACAGGAGTGTTGACAAGCGTTAAATTCTATGGTTGTTGTTTTTAAGCTTATCAAAGTTAATTCCAAACTTAATACTAACCAATGTATAGTGATTAAGCAAGGGTCGAACCCAAGAGAGTGAGAAGGTGATTAAAACGCAGTTTAGATTTAATTATCAGTTATTAATAACCAAAGGGGGTGGTGGATTGTAGAATGTGACAAGACAAAACACATGTAAATGAAGCAATGATGGTGATAAAGATATTTAGACACACTACACTAGGTTAGATTTCCGCTTCTATATAACTTGGTTGGTTCTTTTTAGAAGCTTTGTACATTTGTTCTCATCTTGATCAAATTTATGCATTAAGCCAACCGACATTAACACAACTTAACAAGTTGCTAATCCGTACACCTACAAGACCAAACAACAAGTTAGCATTCAACCAAAGATAAAGAGATAATCACAACCCATTTATCTTATTATGTAGTTATATTCCTTTTACACTTAGATAATCACAACCTGTTCATACCTAAGAGTTTGCTACCGGATTAATGACCCGAATCCGGAACCAATTAACCTTAGACAACTTAGGTGATCAAACTAAGTGGAAAATAATCATGCAAACTAAGTTAGATACAAGGAATATAACACAAATGTAATACTTATATTAAAAGAGACTTACAACCAACTTATATGAAGCTTCAATCAACCCAATGTAGCAAAGAGACTTAGCACTCCATACAAATGACAAAATAACAAAGACAGGCTTTGTAGGAAAATGAGGTGATTCTAACATCAGCATGAGACCTCTATTTATACTAAAAATGACACTAAATGGGAATATATGAGCTGTGTAAACAGTCGCCTTAATGTCCATAAAGGTGGGGTTTAAAAAGTCAGAGTAATGTTGTTCGCTCCAAAAGGTTAGGGGTGTTATACGAGCCGAACGAGCCGAGCCTTAGCATGCTCAAGCTCGGCTCGTTTATAAACGAGACGAACCCAAGCCGAGCTTTTGACGAGCCGAGCCCGAGTAGCTCGCCTAAAATAATGCTCATATAGTGTTATTTTAGCCGAACAAGCCGAGCTTTACCCGAACGAGCCGAGCTTTGATATGCTCAAGCTCGGCTTGTTTATAAATGAGACGAGCCCGAGCCGAGCTTTTGACGAGCCGAACGCGAGCCGAGCCCGAGAAGCTTGTCTCATGTATCAGCCCTACAAAAGGTGTGTGCAAGCTTTATTATTTATAACCCAAGAAGTATGCTTGAACAATATGCGAACCTGCAGTATACGGATCAATTGTAATAAAAGCAAGAATTCCAGGGGTCGATCACATGGACTATGGTGAAACAAAGTACGGTAATCAGGTTGTCAAATAACCACAAGCAACAAATTAAAGCAATCAAAGATGATATAAAAGTCAGATAAAGGGAATGCGGATTCTAGGGATTAAAGCATTCAGTTGTGGTTCCGACTCAAGATCTCAAAAGATAACGTGGACAAAGTTGAGGTTTGCAAAGGGAAGGTGTTTCTAAGGTGGGAATAGATCACCGGGTAAGTCTCACTACTCACTATCCCAAACCAAAGCTCCTATCACCGGGTAAGTCTCAAGGTACTAAGGAAAGGAACTATAATCTCAAACCAACATACCACCCAAGGGGATAAAATCAACTTTTACCGGGTAAATCTCAGGGTAACTCTCAAAGATGGGATGGAGGCACACTCAAACCCCAATAAAGGATAAACCTTTATTACTTACACTCATGATCTTGGGTAAACAAGCAAAGGAATCACCGGGTAAGTCTCATCCTAGGCTTGCATTGAACCAGGAAAGGTATAACAAGGATAGGATTTGGCAAACTGAAACTCTTAACTCAGATAAGGTTCAGAAAAGGTTCACCTCGTTCAGTAATATTCCATCCCGGCCGAGATGTTCAATGAATGACCGAGGTATTCTACGGTTAAGGTGAAGGATCGAGCTTTCAAGGTCTTGCTGAGATTAAAATCATTCTATCATCGTCTTTCCCACAACTTTCAGCCAATCACCCTAGAATCGCATAAAGAACTTAGCCAACAATCATCATGATATCAATAATCAAATATATAAGAAAGGAATCAATATTCAAACAAGAAAACCTTAACACAAAGGTCTCAATAACTGAATGAATCAAACAAACAATCAGCGTTCCTCAATCACAAATCAGAAAAGACAACAAAACCAAAAGCCAAACTAAGAAGATCTTACAAACTCCTTCAAAGCCAACTTCAACTTGATTCCTTCCTTCCTTGAACTTCAACCTTAAAAACTTCCTTCAAAACTCTTCAAACTTCCACCAGAAAACCCTCCAGAAAATCAGTGATCCGAAGATGGCTGAATCGTAGAAAATCCAAACCTTTATATAGGAGAATTATCTTCCAAAGATAAAATATCCGAAAAAGATAATTTCCTAGAAATATATCCATATCTTCCAAAATATATCAGCCAAAAATATTATCTTCCTTCTAAAAATCCAGCCAAAAATATGTGATATTCTCTTTCTAAAAATAGAAGATCTCAGCCAAAAATAAAGATCTTGTCAACGGTGAGGTGTTCGCCTCGGTCCAAACGCTCCTCAAGATCACCTCGGTCGCGGTGATACTATAGCTGACCGAGGTGAATCTCAGCTGAATGTAAATCATCTCGAATCTGGTCCAAAAATCAATCCTCTAAATCATTTCATGCTTCCTGAGATCTTCTTATAACTCTTCAATGCTCCAAAATGTAGCTCCAATGACTCCTTAGCTTCCTTACCTCCATTTCGGTCCAAAACGTGCTATTTTCCCTACAATTACAAAGAAACTAGGTGTAGACCTCGATTCCCGCAAAGGTAGACAAAACAATAATATAATCAAAGAATATACATCCATACATGCAGATTTATGAAGATAAAATGTCTAAATCAATCCCAAAATATAGACTATAATGCATCCTATCAAATGTCATATGTTGCACAACCGCGGTCGCAGATCTGGGAGCCACGGGGGCGGTTTAGTGCAAAACGCTCCATCTTCAACTTAGCCGCGGGGCGGCTTGGGAGTTCCGCGGGGGCAACATCATTAATGCTTGGGGAACGTCTGACACTTGATATTTTGACGCTTATGTATTCAATCCACATGGGCGGCCCAGTGTCACCGCGGGGGCAGTGACACAGCTCTTGAACTTCTCTAGTCCGCTGGCAAGAGGCGCAGGGGCGCCAGCTTTGATCTTTAGGCGGAGTCACTGCGGGGTGGGTCTTGGTAGCCGCGGGGGCGGTGACAACCTTGCTCCTGTACGCTGGCGAGGCGCAGGGTGCGGTGTTGGGTGTATCGGTCACCGCGGAGGTGGTGACATATTGCCGCCGGGGCGGCTGGTCGATAGAAAGCCGTCTTGGCTGTCTTCTTTGATCTTCTTTCTCTTCCAAGTGTTGCTAACTCTTTGGATATCTTCATTTATGACTTCTTCAGTTGGATGTACATACTAGCAACACAAAACAACTAAATGAATCTAAAATCATGCTAAAACTACCTAGATATGATAGCGATTCCATCACCTATCAAGTACCCTAAGAGAAAAACAAAGCAAAGAGTTTTCTTTTGAGGTTTAACTTGTCTACTAACAAAAGAGATGTCCCCTCTATTTTAAATACAAAACAAGGGAAAACCCGTCTAAAAGGAAAAACAAGGAATATTCTCCAAATATCCAAAGGTTCATAAAGTTATTAAAACGCCCTTAAAAAAATATATCACCCACTACACACACGTCGTTTTCAAAGACGAACACGACACAAGCCGTCACGAGTCATAGCGGCAACGTCATGAACCAACAAGGGACTCAATACTTCCAAAGCAATTGGCCTTGGCACTCCAAAAGCCAATAAGCCAGATTTGACGTCATCATGTAAAGCACGATCTCTTGCCCGAGTTATTCGTCTCAAATATGGTTGAGCATCGGCGTTGTTCCTTGGTGTCATGTAAGTATCATCCAAAAGACCCTCTTGGTGCTCACATGGATATTTTCCAGTTTGCTCGGCGTACTTTGAATCCATGAACCTCTGATTAGTGGAAGCCTCTTTTGAAAGGTAGTCCAAAGAATCTTAAGCAGCGTTCGATGGAAATGCTCCATAGTCTTGGCATTGGTAGCATCACTCCTGATCTTGTTTTGAACTTGATGCGACGTAGTCACATCAGGGTGAACCTAAGAAGTTGGCTTCATGTAATCGGCTACATTGTAAAGAACCGGCTAAGGAAAGATCCAAAAAAGGGGCCGACGATGGAGGTTTCACTTGGGGTAAAGGGGGACTTCGAAAGTTCATGGAGTCGTGTGTATTGGGGGTGAGGAACGTGTTAGGAGACGGTCATTGTAGATATGAAGCCATTGCTTTTGCTTTGGGTTTTCCAAATGATGATTGCTTGTCACAAGAAAGGAGATGGTTGTGGAGTTAACCTTGAGGAAGACATTATGATCAAAGGTGAGCATTTCTCTCAGTTTTATATATCATTTATGATATTATATATCTATAACCTAATTATAAATCTTAATCTACATGGATGGTGATATTCGCAACGCTTGAGAATGTTGTTAAGAATGTTCATCGGATGAGAAGGAGTACATGCCCACATAACCATTAGTTGGAGACTTGGAGTTGTCGATTTTTGCATGCGTTGCCGCCACTTATTATCGTACTGTCTTGGTATTCCTCGATCACCACCGTAGACTTACTACTAACGATAACGATCATTGAAGACTATTTCTGCCTACAAAGATCCGGTGATAGTGTTGGAGTCAAACGAAAAACATTTTTTTAGCAGTTTGTCCATGTTTCACCTTTTGTGAGTTCATTGTAAATAGTGATTTTGGCTCCAAAAAAACAAAGTTTGCGTCTTGATGGGAATAACACGTTTCACCTTTTTTTAGGTTTGTCTCAAAGAGAATTCTAATTACCCCTACAGACCTCATGTTGTATAACCATCACGATCCCAACATTGATGGATGTGATACATTGTTCATTGAAAGGATGATGTGTTACATGTAGTTTTATCTTATTGAGTGTCAAACAAAATCTTGTCCTACCATTGGCCTTTTTTAGTTGTTTGAGCTTATGTTTACTTTAATCATGATGCATTCAGGTATTGGAACTATGTTTACATTGTTATATGAAATTTAGTTTGATAATTTTACCTTAATCAATATTAATATAAAATATTGGATACTAAAGCATTGATGACATGAATTATGACCTATATTTTGAAATGCATTTAGATAAATTTTTCATGAATTTTGCATGCATATACATGAATCCATGACATTTAAGCTCATATTTGCATACTTTACTAAAGAAGATGTCTACACGGATTCTTGTTGCATTTGTAGGTAACTTGGCGAAGTTTGGAGCAAAATGGAACATATGAGGATTAAGCCTCAATGCGGAATATGATGGAGCATAAAAAGAAGCTAAGGGAAACACGCAACATATACAAATCTCGTTTCACTCATTGAAATCTCGGCCGAGATTGTTAACGGGCTAATCCGAGATTTAGTGAAAACGGCCCAAAAGGCAAACTTTGAACCCTAGATCCTTCTATAAGATATTGTGGTTGCAGCCATCAAGGGGGACGATCAGATAACCATTAGAGATCGGCATTGAGATAGAGATTACATTGAGAGATTAGATCATTAGTAACAACTACATTGAGGCTTGAGAGAGATATTGTGAAGATTTTTGGAGAGAATACTTAGATTTTAGATTTCATTGCTTTCGAACACAAGATTGGATCTTTAATTTGTTATTGCTTACACTACAAATTTGGATATTGAAGACCCGTAGCTAAGTATTTCTTACCTTTCTTTTGGATTTACACAGTTTATGAGTTTCTTGATTTCATATATCTTTCTTGATTTGAATATGCGTGTCGTTGGCTAAAACCCTTGCGATTCTAGGGTCATTGATTGATGGTTGTGGTTGAGATGATGATAGAATGAGCCTTTAAGTTTAGATTGGACCCTGAGAGTTGTTTTTACCTTCGCAAATACGAATCTCGTCCGAGATTTGAGCAAGAACAACCCGTGGTTTCTTTTGTTGATCCTTTGATGTTATATCCTTAAGATTCGGTTTTAGATTGCACAAATCCTAGTCTTGTTGAGCCTTTCAAGCTTATATCCAAGCTTGGGAAGAGACTTACCCAGTGATTCCATTTATTGGTTGCCAAAGATGATGAGTTCTAGGTGGGTTTGAGTGTGCCTTCACCTTACCTTTGTGAGTTAACCTAAGACTTACCCGGTAAAGGTTAGTTCTATTCCCTTATGTTGAGTGGTTGGTTTGAGATTATAGTTCCTTTCCTTAGATCCTTGAGACTTACCCGGTGATAGGAGCTTTGGTTTGGAATAGTGGATAGTGAGACCTCCTCCGTGATCTTTCCCACCTTAGAAACACCTTTTCTTATGCGATCTCAACTCTGTCCATAGATCTTTAGAAGTCTTGAATCAAAAATCACAATTGGATACCTTGATCTCTGTGCATTTCTCCCGATTATTGCATATATTCATATAATTGCTTTTCATCTTTTCCATTATTTGATAGTTGCAATTGTCTATCTAGATTTACGTTTACTATATAGTTTCGCCATGGTCCCTGTGATCGACTCTGAAATATTTGTTTTTGTTGCGATTGATCCGTACACTGCAGATTTGTTTATTTGCATGACTTATATATCTAGTATAAATTTAAAGCTTATTTTCTTTATATTTCACACACGTATAAGACCTAACAAGCATAATAATGAAATGGAATCAACAAATGTCGAGTTTATTAATTAAAGAAAACCAACATGTGTCAATATTCAACTTAAACCAACATATATCCAATATATAATCACTACTAGATAAATGACCTATTGTAACTAAATATTTGTAACAGAATTTTTTATTGTGTTACTATAACTAATTGGCAATGATTTTTGTAATGGTTTTACGAGATTGACTTACTGTAATGCCATGTTTGTAATGGATGTTTACTTATGTTACTATAGGTGTGCTAGGGTAATGGTCATGTGTAACGGTTATAAAAAGTTACAAAACTAATCCCTAATGTAATGATAATTGTAATGGTAGGCTCCAAAATATTTGGGCGCAAACTTAAAAAAATTTCCCGCTTGCCATTGGGCGCAAAAATGAAATTGGCTTATCAGATACACCACATCAAATTTTACGCTCACCTTCGTTGCCCTCTTTTCGTCCTGAGAAGAAACCCTAGTTTCAATGGTTCCCATGGCAGAGAAGGTCTCAGCGGAGGAGAAGCCAAAGGCCGGTAGACAGATGGAGGCAAGCAGGAGAAGAGAACGAAGAAGAGCATGTGAGCCGCGGAGCTTTCAGAGCCGCCATTCTTGTTTGTTACAAGCAAGAGAAGAAGTATAGACCTCCTTCTTCCTCGAATCACCGCTACCTTGATTTGAAGAAAATAATTAAAGACAGCTCGCCAAACAGAGAGATGTCAGCGATCCGCTCACCATGAGGTGATTACCTTCCTTCCTCATTTTGTATTCTCTCCATTATTGGTCTTGGCTTTGTTGTAATTCAACTTGTTAATTTGTGGAAAGGATGGCCCTAATTGCTCGGATTCAGCACACCTACAATGTTGAATTCTTGAATCTTTTGTAGAGAAGGTGAGATTTGATATACCTTCAGCTCATTGTGTTTGTTGTTTCACTGAACTTTGCGTGCGATTTTTTTTTTGTCTATTTTGGTATTGTCTATTGTTGTTGTGGTGATTAGAAGGTTTACTTTGGTATCTAGGTTGTTATGTGTGCATTGTCACGGGGTAATGTGAAGGGGGGATATGTGATTTGCTTAATATACACCATGTATTTCACCTCTTGCACTTTTAATCTTATAGTGTTGAATTAATGAAAAAGGCCAATGAAGTTAAACCTGATTTTCCTGAAGAGGTTAGTGGTATTACTCGTTACTTAGTTCAATGTATTGTCTTCATTTTCTGATTTAATTGAGGCCGAAAGATGTACTTCTTGACTATTTGCTCTAATTCCAAAAACTCTATAAATGGTTCACCCAATTGTTGCTGGCAGTTGAAAACCTGCATTTCACATTATGTAAGTCATAAAGACTTAAAGGATCTTCAGCGAATAGGCTCCTAGAACAAGTTCTTTGCTTCATGAATTATTTGCTTATCAATTCTTTTGTAATGTACGTTCCAATATTTTCCTCACCAAAGATCAAGATATTTTTCTAGGTTGGTACATATGGATGATTATGGATTCAAAATTTCTTTTACTTAATTATATTTTCTTTCGGAATTTATCTAGTATGGTTTGGACAGATATCAAGAGCATCCTTGATGGAAGAATCTAGTTATATTGTTAAACCATCTGCATAGTAGCTTGATGATTTTCTTGTATGGCTATCCCTTGAAGCTTTCGATTATTGTCGGACATTTTGAAATGATAGCTATTGTCCTCCCGATGATCAGGTAATTCAATTTGGTTCCTTAAGATTTAAAATGGGCTCAATTAATCTTCCATGTATCCTATTAGATGCTCTTTTCATTTGTCCCTAGGATTCAGCAGAAGCCAACAGTGACATACTTGAGTAATTCTAATGCTCAACATAAGTCTTGGCTTCCTTTATACTACGACTTGAGTTGCACTGCCTACCGATACATTTGTTACTGCATGTGAGTGTCATATAGGTAATAGTTTTAACATATGAGGTTAAGAGCATTGACATCTCTGGTTTACCTCAAAAACATTAATTATGTGAATGAAATTGAATTTATTTAATAATGAGTATACTGCAGTTTCAAATTCTCAATGTATGTTTGTGTTTAGAGTAATTTGTGTGGTGTTGTGTAAATATAAAGCAAAACATGTAAAACAGACGCTCTACTTATGATCTCTTGAACAATTAAGCTGATTTTTTGGTTGATCCCTACATGATAATGGAAAATCAAATGTTTGAATATAGTTATGAATGCAAAACCAAACAAAAAAGCTTAAACCTGGTGATAGATTTCGCATCAAATTTAAGGGATTTTAGAGGGGGAAATAATCCATTTTTATTTTATCAAATTAAGCAACCCTGTAGTTTAGTAGTTTAGCTAGTTTTAAGCTAGTGTAGGAGTTATACTAATGTAAGATAGTGATGTTGCTAGGTATAATAGAATCTAATGTTCATTCAAAATAAATAGGAGGATGTAATTTTTGTCCACCATCAATTATACAATTTAAAATAATAAAATTCTACACAGTATACACATAGAAAAAATGTATAACCAATTTAGAAGTAAGCTATAATGAGGGAACGTAGGATCTTGAATCCACTTGCCTTCTTGCTTTTAGCTTAACAAAGGGCAGAGTATATCTTAAACAATCAATCCAATTGCAACCTTTGATTCACTCAAATATTATAGCTGGACAAGAAGTTTAAACAGTCGACCCTTTATCTCGATGATTTGTGTTTTACTACTTTATGCACTACCAGAGAGCCTTTGCTTGAAAAAAGAATATCATATCAATTTATGTTTTGTGGGCTTTTGCTTCCAGTTGTTTAATAACTATAGTATGTGATGAGTGCAGATGTGGGTATTATGTAGCGAGTTGGTTAGCTTCTCTGTTCCTAAGCTAGTTGAGCAGGTATATTCTAGGTTGCAATGGATGGGTTGTGATATAAAAAATATATGAAGTTGGTTGCTTTAAGATATGTTATAGCGTTGAGATAGTGTTTGATATATATAATATTTTTTGAACTATTGCAGGACGAAGATAACAAACGATTAAGTTCAAGCCGGATTGATGGCTAACTTAACTTTTTGTAAGTAATTTTTGGGTTGATTATGTGATCAACGGTTAGGTGTTTGGGCAAATATGGAAATTTGTGTAATTAGGAAACTAGTATACCTTTGTTGCCCATACTTTTGACAAGTACTTCGTATTATTTTGGGAATGATAATGCACACTTTATGCCTTCGTATTATTTATCTATGGATTATCATAAGTATTTTGTACTAAATTTGTATAATTTATAAATTATCTAATTAATTGTACACATCAGGTATTGTGGTAACAATTGTAGATCATATGGCAATGGTTCTATATGTAAGGTGATCGACAATTATCTACGTTTTGTAACGGTTGTCCCTTGGTAACGGGTCTATCAATATTGTAACGGTAAGATCTATTGTAATAATAATTTATTTTTGTAATGGTTTCACCTATAGTAATAGTTATGTGTCTATTGTAATTGTTTTGGACTTGATTCTTTAAACCGTTACAATAGAGTTCATCTTCGTTGCTACATACCTATTGCAAGGCAGGCTATTGTAGCGGAGCATAATCCATTACTAAAGCCTTACTGTAACAGTTTTGAAGCCTTAAGTAACTAATTTTAACGGTTACAACAAACCATTTATTTAGTAGTGAATATTCATAGCATAATAATTAAGAATTAAAAGTTTTTTTAAAAAAAAAGATTTTAGGCCCCACTCCCAACTCTGTCCGGGATCCTGTTCCGGGGGAGTGCGCCTCGGAGTCCTAGTGGGAATGCATCATGTCGTCCTCTTGGTTGTTTCGTATTTTTTTTGTCTAACCGAATAACATCATTCTACATATATGATTTAAGGTTTAAAGCTAAGAGAATTTCTTAATATCTTGTACCATGTTAGATAAGGGTTGTTAAACATTAAATAATAGATTTGTTCCGAATACCATTTTCGGAGAATATCGATCCTTGTTTTAACTCTCGGTTCAGAATTCCACAAAGTTTTAACTTTGTCAAATAATTTGTATATAATTGAAAATATATATTTATATGTCAAAATTTGTATTGCACAAACTAAACATCGACATATGGCAACCAAAAATTGTATTAAACCTACTAATTGTCTATACGTAACTAGCACTTTACGTGTCCGTTTGGTTAGGGTGTCCGTTTGGTTAGGGATGGAATGAAAAAAGAATAAAATAATGTTAAGGGAATGAAATGAAATGGAAATAATTACATTACTTTCATTTATTAAAAGATCTCTAATATTCAATTTTAGTCACTAAATAAACATGTTCTATGATCGATTCATAATCATTCCGCTTCCGTAAATAGTTCTTAACCATTCCAAGCGGGCCCTAAATGTCCACATTTAACAAGTTACATATGGATAATAACTTGTATAATGATATGGATATTTGTATGTAACAAGGTAGGCATTTATATCATTATTAGAGAGTTTTGATTATTTACATAGTCTTAAAAGATTTTTGTAATATTAAATTTAATGTATATGTTTATATAGAATTCAGTAAGTTTATTACATTATTTTGATTCAACATATTAGTCCAACTTTCTACATGTGTTAAATATAATTAAGAAAATGGTCAGAAAAGCTCTTTAAGAGCGTCGGCAGTATGGGAGCAGTCAGCAGTGTGTAGTCGTCGAGTGCAAGGAAAGAGGTTCGGACTGACTGATGAACCGCCAGATGTGGGCTCCACGGGTGACTGGGAAACACGTGTTCATGACGTGGCAGCGCCGCAAGCGGACCCCACGGTGAACCTTAACATCAACGTGACCCTCATTTCGAAAGTTGGGTTATTGACGACCGTTCGCACGTTTACGTTGTAAATATTGTACAAAATACATTTTTTACGGTTGAATAAGAAAAATCTGAAGATAAATGGCATATTATTTTTGAATCTTATTAATATGAGTTTATAATAATTTCAATCTCGTATAAAAGCGTATATTTATTTTTATTAAAATAAAAAAAAAAGATAAAATGTAGGTGGTGGAATCTTGAAATTGATGGGCGGAAGTTGGCATGAGTCATCATCGTATCACAATCTAGTCATATGATTTGGACATGTAGAATGCACACATCATCTTGCTTTTTATTTTCGATTTATTCTAATTTCATAATTAAACTTTGATTAAAATTAACAGAGGAGCGGATTTTCACTATTTCCTTCTTTAAACTATAAAACAGTCAATGTGTTTTTAATTAAACACCACGTACATGGCATACAGAGAGTGTCATTTATAGTTAGCTTTTGCACAAATTAAATCATGCATATATTTTATTATTATTATTATTATTATTATTATTATTATTATTATTATTATTATTATTAACACAAAGGAGTACAAAATAATGTTCGGTGCATAGTTAACGTACACATAAGTTTATTTAAATTAACAGATAATACAAAGAGTATACCACCAATATGATATATCAGGCTTTTTATCTATAATTCTATATAACAGGATATTATTTTCACATGACTTTTCAAGTTTAACTATTTGGTCTAGTTTAACCATCATTTTCACACGACTTTTCACGTTTAACTATTTGGTCTAGTTTGTCGTATCGTGCACGACTAAAGTACCAAGGAACGATTCAAGTGTAAGAGTTTCTTTCAGTACAATATTACGGATAGATGAAATGTATGATGGTAAAATATGAGTCGTCAGTTAATAGAATATGAACTAAACGTTTAAGTTTTTTTTGAAAATAAACTGATAGTTCAAAAAATATATAAATTAATTTGACATTTTAATAAAAAAAATATATTATTTTTTATTGGAAAAACTTATAGTTGTTACGATTTTTGTTCGGATTGTTTTAGTAAGTTAGTATGTGTTTAGTACATTAGATTTGTAATTGTGATTTTGGAGTAAAAGAAGTTATATATTGATTGATAATAAAAACACCGTAGTGGAATGTGTAATGCATTTAGTAGAAATAGTTTTACAAAGGTTTTTAATATAGTAAAAGACACAAAAGCCCTCCCTCCATTCCACATGTGTGTCACGTGAGATATTATTTGTTTCGCAAATAGGATAATCGAAGGGGAACGAGTAGATCTAGGGTATCAACACATTAGTCAGCTATTATTCACAAAAGAAGATTAAAAAAAAAGCCTTCAATTGTACAAACGAATAGAGGAAGAAGAATTTTACGGCATATCTAGGATCTCGGAGATTTATTCGTTTGTATGGAAGAAAGAGGAGGGAGAAGACTTCAATTTCGTTCTTGTTCGATTATTGCATGAAGAAGTTGTAGCAGTCATGGTGATGTTTGTCATATTTGGATGGAGCAATGTGAAGGGTAGAAACTCTTCGTTATTGAAGTATCAGATCTTTTAAAATAATGAATGTTAGATTTCTAAAATATTAGCTTATATCTATTAACTAGTTTATATCCCGCACCTTGTGCGGGTACATTTAAATATTAATTAATCTTCACATGCGCATCTCGGAAGATCTGTCTGCGAGTAGAGCTTTCAAAAGAAAGCGGAAGGGACTTTTATAAATAGGGAATAGTGAAAACCAAAGTTGTTAATATAATAGTTATTGAAAACAAATTAAGGAATGAATAAACAATAGCAAAATGAGTGTGATGATTAAAAACGTAGGCATAACCTGAAAATTTAGACGAAACAGCTTTGAAAAATCCGATCTTCAAATCATCACAATTCTGAAAAAGATGAAAAAATATGATCAATATTGGAAGACAAAATCTGTCAGAAAAAAGATGAGGTATTATCTACATATATAGCGTGAGAGATAAAGCGTGGAGGAGAACTAAAACGTACAGGAGAAGTTTAGGTTTTATGAATAGCCAAGTAAATTGTGAAATTAATAGATTTTGTTAGATTTTGATATTTTTTTAAATTGATAAAACGTACAGGAGAAGTATATAACTTGATATACTTAACTTTTTGGTTTAATTTTTTAAAAGATTAGTTAAAAAATGATTTGTTTTAGATTTTGTTTTAGTAAAAAAGATTTATTGACTTAATTCTTAGTTTAGTAAAAGATTTAATCCGAAAAAACTTGTGGGTGCGCCACTTCAACATTAGTGTAGTGTACTTTAGTAGTATATATAAGCAGAAGCCTCAATTGCCACGTGTCAACGCCACGTTTAGCGAAACCCCAAAAAATTATTTTTAAATAGTGATTTATAATTTTTTTTTAAATATTTAAAGTTTTATATTTGTTAATCAAAGTTATACCTACACTTTTTTATCTACAGTTTTGTCCAATTTGTCACCAAAAGGGATAAATAATTACTTATCAATTCATTCATTTATATATATATAGGGTGTGGTTCCCATGAGAACACCCCTAACGTGAGAACATGAGAACAATCGTACACCGTTGGATGTGAGTATTAAGGGTTGAGATTTAGAGTAGATATCAAAAATAATAATAACTACGAATAATAATTAGGAATCCAACAATAACTACGAATAATCCACTCAACCAACAATAACTACGAATAATACATTAAACGATATGGCACATTCGTAACAAAATTGATAATAATTACGAATCGGTTCTCATGTTCTCACGTTAGGGGGTGTTCTCATAGGATCTATACTATATATATATATATATATATATATATATATATATATATATATATATGTTGACTCCAATGTAAACAACTCTTACCATGTAAAATGAGAACAAATTGTATTCGTTAGATCGTTAAATAGATGGTTGAGATTAGGCGATATTAAAGAAAAAAAAACCCGTGTGATTAGTGGAAAAAATATTCGGTGGTATAGTCACATATATTCAGCGGTATATATCTGACTCATATAATATATATTCGATGGTATAGTCACATATATTCGGGGTATATAATATATATTCAACATACACAAGTAATACATAGTCTACACAAACACAAGCAATACATGACGTAAATACAAAATTTTGCTTCTTTGTTCAATACTTCCAGTTATGTACATATTTCAACATGCATCACCATGTCTATAAGATATGGAAAGTAATGACGTACATATTTTGTAACCGTTTCGACATATTGAAGACACATTTAACATATAAAACGTGGGTACACAAACTGAATCGTCTGAATGCAATTATTTTCCACAAATTTGTAATGGCGTACGTATTTTGTAACAGAACGCAAGGATGAACAACCGCTTTTAGAAGACGAAGATATGACGATATACCGTATTTACTTACCCGTTTATGGAGATATTTACGGCTTATGGAGATATTTAGTTACCCGCTTTATGACAACTAATTGCTTATTAAACGGAGAGAGAAAGACATTAACTTATTCGTTTTTGTAACAATTAACTTTGTATTAAATGAAGAGAGAAAGATATTGTCATTTCCTTAATATCCATTTTAAATATCTTTTTTATATAATTTAGAGGGACCTAGTTTGTACACATTTTTAACTTGGAATCCTTTGTATGCTCATGGTTACAAAACCTACCTACTCTCCCATTTTAACCTTGTTTTTAATTACCTATGACGAAATCACAGGTGTATACATTTTTATCGACCGAAATTGGAGCCTAACGATCTTGAATTTTATTATTAACGATGGTTAATTTTTTTTTTATCATGATCGTTTTCTTTAATAAAGGTTAAGGAAAATTACAATTTAATATATAAATACCGGCCCAAATAAAGACTAACAAATTTTTAATAAGGACTACTTTTAAAGATAGTAAATATTAAATAACGACCAATATAAAATACTAACAACCGTTATTTTTAATCGCCTATGACGAAATCGCAAGTCCGTGTATTTTAACAAACAAAATTGAAGCCTAATGATAGTTAAAAAAAATTTATTATTAAACGTTAATTTTTTTTATCATGATCGTTGTCTTTATTAGTTGTATAGATAAGTGAACATGTTTTTTTAACGAGATTAAATTTGTAGAACCGAGATGCTTTGTGGTTCGAACCAACTAGGAACGGAAGTTATAAAGGCACGACGATGAATTTTACAAATGTCAACCGCATTCACAATGCGTAACCGTGATGGTTACACATTGTGAAGAGTGAAAAATATCACGGTTTCGGAACCCGTAACCGTCCGAAACCGATATGATTTTTCTTTGTGAATTCTACCAAAAAAACTGCTACTGACATGGTTATGCGATACGTGACCGTGACAGATGTCATAAATTTTTTTTTACCTTTTTGACACGGTTACAAAAGTCGGATGCGTGATGTATTCAAAATGCATTTTCCGTTAACATTTTATTAATGATGGTTAAAACTTTTTTTATAATGATCGTTTTCCTTAATAAAGGATAAGGAAAATTACAATTTAATATATAAATTACCGACCCAAATAAAGACTAACAAACGTTAATAAGGACTAATTTTAAAGATCGTAAGTACTAAATAACGACCAATATAAATGTAACACCCCAAGTTTTGGAAACTCGAAGCGTTACGAGTAAGGACCACAAAATGGGTCCTGACCCTCAGAGTAGCAACGACACAACGAATCTTACAACAATGCACATACGAATGAAAACCAAAACTCAATATAAAACCAAAGGTTTAAACAAAAGGAGCGTAAAAGACTCGCAACCGAGTTCAAAACAAAAGAGAAAAGCAACATCATAAACCCGATCCTGTCCTATAATCTACGGGAACCCGGGCTGACCACACCATCCAGATCACTCAGTAACATCCTGAACCTGCGGGACATCTACAACATCGGTATAAACCGTTAGCTAACATACTACATATCAGAAAGACAATAACACAAACACACATAAGGTAAAGAAACACATAACATGATCACACAACATCCGGTTTTTATCTTTCATTAGGTTATCCCAATTCTAATTCAACTTATGGTTGTTACACGAGTATTGCTACGATCTCGCCTCCGTCCCCTTTCACCAACAGGAATAGAACGTATGCATCCTTCTGTCACCCGCTGGACTGGTCGCGAGAGCACCTCTCAGTTTTCCCATTTAGAACTAGACAAGCGGTAACCGCCCAGTTATGATACACTTGGGCCAATTAAGGTATAACAAAGGTCAATTATATTCCGGTTATTTGTTATAAATGGAAATCAACACAAACAAACCAATACAATCAAACCAATACGCGGAAAGAAGCTAAGTAAGTCCAAGGGACTTACCTCACTCGAAGGTAATCTCAACACTTAGCAAACACTCAAGAAAGCTTCAAGAAAGGGACACAAGGAAGCCTGTTCACACAAGCATCACGAATCAAGAACCGAAACAAATGCTAGAAGTCTATAACTTATAGTCTCCATGATCTCTAAGAGATCTACACAAGCTAAGGTCTCGACCTTAGTCTTACAAAACACTCAGGAAACAAGGAACATCCAAAAGGGACAAGGAAAGGAACAAGGAAAGTAAGGAAGGAAGCAACTCACAAGAACGGGAGTTACTGTAGAAGAAACCGCGGGGGCGGCTGGACAAACATAGGGGCGGCAACACTCGGGGGCGGCACAACAGAGGCGCGGGGGCGGAATTTGTGCCAGAAGCGTTGTCGACTCCTTCGTCAGCAAGGAACAGAGCAAAGGTCAAAGCTTGTTTTTATCAACACACAACCACGACACAACTCAACCAAGGGAGCCTGTAAACATCAAAGGACATCAACGGAACGCTCCACAAGAATCAAGGGTCAAACTTGATTCTTGGAGAATAAGAAAAGAGGAAATGAAGAGAGAATGAAGCAGAAGGAAAGCATAATACAACATCACATGAACGTGTGAAAGAAACATATAAGAAGGAACTTACACGTTCAGCAAGATCACAGGGGAAGTAAGGGAAACGGTTGCAGCTCTCAAGGTTGAAGAACGAATGCAAGAAACGGGAAAAAGAAGAAAAGACGGGAACATATAGTAGAGGTGGAAAAGATAGAAGGAAAGGACGTCTAGGGTTAGGAAGAAGATAAGGAAGCCGGCCCATAGATAGAAGATCGGATATTCTATCCATGGAATGAAGATAAAATGAACGAAAACAAATCGGCACGATCTGCAGTGAATCCGCAGGGGCGGATCGCCTCAGCCGCAGGGACGGTGATAGGCATCAAGGCTGTTGGGACGACCTTCTTCACCGCTGGGGCGGTGAAGGTCAAAACTAGGATCTTACAATAAAATACTAACAACCGTTATTTTTAATCACCTATGACGAAATCTCAAGTCCGTGTATTGATAGCATGAATTATGGTCTATATTTTAGGGTTTGTTTGGACGTTTTATCTTTCATAATCTGCATGTTTGTATGTACATTATGTGATTTTACTACCATTTCATCTACCTTTGCGAGAATCGAGGTCTACACCTAGTTTCGTTGTAATTGCAGGTAATATGGTACGTTTTGCATCAAAAAGGAGCGGAAAAGAGTCATGAGTCATTTGGAGCTACATCCAGGGAGCATAGCCATGGATTAAAGATTTACTTTGGAGCAGATTCGAGAGATTTCACATTCTGTCGTGAGTCACCTCGGTTGACCATTGATTCACCTCGACCGAGGCGATCCAGAGACACCGACTCGACCGAGGCGAATACCTAGGACGCGGCGAGAATATTTTATTCTTGGAAGAGATCTTTTAAATTTGGAAAGTGATCTAATATTTTTGGGCTGAGCTTCTGGAAGGAAGGAGATATGCAGAATCATATATTTTACCTATTTTTATGGGAATATATCTTCTTAAGATTTATTATCTTTGGAGGTTTATTTTCCTATAAAAAGGGTTGGATTTTCACAAATTCAGGAGGCCGCATACAATCCGATTGACAGCTGAAATCACGCAGCAGCCGCAGTACACTCCAATTTGGGAGTTGTTGAAGAACCTTTTTGAAGGTTGAAGGAAGGTTGAAGATTATAGCTTTTATAGCTTTTGAAGGGTTTTGTAAGATTGTCTTCAATTCCCTCATTGATTGTCTTGTCTTGTTGGATTGCTATCCAAGGAACGTTTTTGTTGTGATATTTGATTCAGTTATTGAAGTCTTTTCATTAAATTCTTCTTGTTCAAATATTCACCTTCTTCCCATATATTTAATACTTTCATTATGATGATGAGTGGCTAATTTCCTTGTGTGATTCTAGGGTGATTGGCTGAAGGTTGTGGGAAAAACAATGATAGAACAATCTTAGATTCCAGTAGGATCCTGAAAGTTCGAGTCTTTAACCTTAACCCTAAGCATCTTGTTCGGTTGATGAACATCTCGGCCGGGGTGGAATTCTTCTGACCGAGGTGACTTATCCGACCTAAAACAGAAAGTTAAGTGTTAGAGTTTGCTAAATCCTATTCTTATTTCACCTTCCTGGTTCAATGCAAGCTTAGGATGAGACTTACCCGGTAATTCCTCAGTTTGTGTATTAACGATCATAAGTATAGGTAATAAAGGTTTATCCTTTATTGGGGTTTGAGTGTGCTTCCGTCCCATCTTTGTGAGTTAGCCTGAGACTTACCCGGTAAAGGTTGATTCTATTCCCTTAGATGGTGTGTTAGTTTGAGGTTATAGTTCTTTATCTTGATTCCTTGAGACTTACCCGGTAATAGGAGTTACGGTTTAGGATTAGTGTGTAGTGAGACTTACCCGGTGATCTACTCCACTTAGTAACACCTTCCCCACGCAAAAATCTCAGCTTTGTCCGCTTATCTATAGATCTTGAGTTGGAACCACAACTAGATGCTTTAATCCCTAGAATTGCATGTTTGCTTTATTGACTTCTTATTCATCTTTGATTGTGTTAAATTGCTCTTGTGGTTAGCATTGACATTAGCATACCGTGTTGACTTTGTTTCACCAAGTCCCTGTGATCGACCCCTGGAATTTTCTTGCTTTTACTACGATTGACCCGTACACTGCGGGTTCGCATCCTTGTTTTAAGCTTAAGTCTAGGGTTATAAATTTAAAGCTTGCACACACCGTTTGGAGCGAACAAGTATTTTAACAAACAAAATTGAAGTCTAATGATAGTTAAAAATTTTTTTTTATCATTAAACGTTAATTTTTTTTATCATGATCGTTATCTTTATTAGATGTATAGATAAGTGAACATGCTTTCTTAACGAGATTAAATTTGTAGAACCGAGATGCTTTGTGGTTCGAACCAACTGGGTTCGATGAATTTTACAAATGTCAACCGCATTCACAATGCATAACCGTGATGGTTACACATTGTGAATGATTGAAAGAAACATCACGGTTTCGAACTCGTAACTGTCCGAAACCGTGATGATTTTTCTTTGTGAATTCTACCAAAAAACTGCTACTAACACGGTTATGCAATACGTGACAGTATCAGATGTCAGGAATTTTTTTACCTTGTTGACACTATTACTAAAGTCGGATGCGTGATGTATTCAAAATGTGTTTCCAGTTAACATTTTATAAATCTACCACCGTGTACTAAAAATATCTTGTTGGAAAAAGGGACGAGATTGTGTCTATCGTTGTGGATGCCTTGAGTTTGGCAGCACCATTGATCGATTGTTGCAGAGCTCTTGAGTTTGCCAGCACCATTTGCATGCAGACTTTGAAGCCCTATGAATATTGGTTTCTCATCACTTTTAACTTTGAATTCGATCGTTAAATATGATTACATAAAAATAAAATGAAAATATAATATTTTTATATAAACTCAGTAAATAGTTATTATATCAATAATATAATAGATCATATCGCTAATATAAGTTCTTGCTTTCTACTGAAAATTATGTTTTTATACGATCCTCTTTATATATGATTGTATTCTCAGGAAAACTATTATTAAACTAGGATCAATTTTAGCCCCTTATCTCTCCTTGATTATTTAAAATTTTACCATAATGAAAGTATGTGTCTAACACATAACACATATTTTTTTTTTCGAATTTATTTTAATTAATTAATTTTTCTACTTTTTATATATTTATTGTTTGAATATTATTATTCTTAAATTACTTTTTGAATACTATATCTGAAAAAGTTATGCACCGATTGGTACAAAGTTTTGCACAAAGTGGTAAAAGTATTGTATCTATTAGAACAAAAAATGCACATAGAGGTACAAATAATGAGCATATTGGTACAAAATATGATACATATCATTTCTTTTGTAACGATGTGGATATTAAATGTTCTCGCATCGATAATAACGAGATAACTTCTAGTGTATAAAACCTCACTATACTTATGTGTTGGATTCGGGCCCAGCGACTCACGTCATATCTGACCCAACGAAAGCCTTTGTGGTATAAAAGTAGTTCAATCTCTCGGGTCCTGCCTTATTAGGCTTGCCAACCTTAATACTCTAATTGCAGACAAGTACAATCATAGTCCGTAGGCTAGCCGGCCTTAAGGCATATTGTCTAGTGTCAACCGAGTCAGACGATTGCATTTGAGGGTTGAGCCAAATGGTTTGATGTGATCCGGGAAACCGATGCAAACTGTTGCACTTCAACATATTGATCTTAACTTCTTATCTAGTTTCCGTTTGAGGTGATTCAAGATGTTTTGAAAAGTTAATTTCAAGATCTAAAACTATTGTCTTAAGTGAATCATCTATTGAGAACTTAATCATTTTAAAAAAACTAAAGTTTTTTTTAACATATATGACCGGGAATCCTCTTAAGAGGACCCTTCGGTATTTTGGCTATAACTAAGGCTACGTTTGTTCAATGAAGGTTCACAAAAAAAATATTGGAAATCATTTTTTTAAACGAGTACATTATTCATGCAGAATGTGAGATGTGATTCGTTAAAGAGATAGTTCATAATGCAGATTTTCCAAGGATTTGTGGCCAAAGTAGAAGAGTCTAAACCCATATCTCATTAAGTGGATCTTTTAAGGCTGGTTATTAAATATGACTTTTTACCTTAGTTTGATATTTCATCTAGCCTTATTTTTTCTATTTAAAAGCTTGCATGATTCGTAGAAAAATAATTGAGAATTGAGAATTTTTGGAAAAGTGTTTAGTTCTTTGCTTTTGGTGAGATGTTGAAACCTCATCCTTGGTGAGATGCCGGGTAGCTTGCCTTTGTGAGATGTGAGGACGAACACATTACTTCTCATAGGTGAGATGCTTATGAGATTTGATGTGAGTATTATAGAGTTGACGTTGAGTCATATCTTGAAGCTCTAGCAATGCATACCTTATATTTTCTTTTCAATTATAAAAATCAAATAAAACACGTTGATAGATTTGTTTTAGTTTGAGCTTGTCTTCCATCGTTGGAACCTTAGGTTGGGGTGTATCACGGTTGCACTTGAAGGGCGTGTGGAGGATTAATATTCCCACATTGATAAGATCGGGATAACGGCTCTAGTATATGAGGTTGATGAACTACTCCTTCTATTGTCAATTTATAATAGGCTTATGTGCTGGACTCGAGTCAAACGCACATATACGTTCGGACGTACGATGAACCCCACGTCATATTAATCCAACGGAATCCTTTAAAAGAACAAAAAATTATTCACAAGCTTTTGCGTTGCACTTTGTTCAACATGTTTTTCAATGATCATCCAACATTATTAATCGGGTTTTATAAGAAGATTATAAGTAGCATCCATTGTTATTATTAAATTTATTTTTTTTATCATTCTTACTAAATATTTATCCTCTTTTTATTAATAGGAGAACAAAAATAGAAACTATTGAAGAAAAAAACAATAATTTAAAAAGGGACAAGCAAACAAATATATTATTTTATTCTTTCTTTTTATTGAAAGGTTAATATATTGATGTAACTAGAAGAATGTACATGGAGAATTACTAGATCCATGAAACAACAGGAGTAAAATAGAGACAAATAAAAGGAGCATTAACATAGGTGGATGCCAAGGATTTTAGCCCAAGCAAGAGAGTTTTGTGAGCGATCTTTCCAATGACTCGTCGTGTAGCTTTTTGTGGCGTTGATGATATGGTGGGCACACGTAGCAGCATGAGTGAACCTGAGGTTATAGATGATGTCATTTCGGGACTTCCATATGGAGTAGATGTAGCTTGTGATGGTGAATATGAAGACATGAGAAGCCAAGTCATTCTTCTGAGGTTTATGCTTATTGATCCATTCCCATAAGTTGTGACTGTAGGGTAAGAAGTGGGCACTCTCAACCATTTGGAGATGAGGTCAAGCACAAGAGTTGAGTAACTCCAATTGAGCAGAAGATGATCCTTGTCTTCAGAGTGAAGGTTGCATAGTTTACAAGTATCCTCTTGAATAAGGTTCCATGAGAGGGGTTTGGAGAGTGTAGGAAGCCGATTGTGAATGGTGAGCTACGCTATAAAACTACACTTAGGCACGTTCAACCCTTCTAAAATGTTCACGAGTCTGTAAGGTTGTAGAGGGGCAGGTGGTCTCCAGCAGAGATTATAGGCAGCCGTGGTGGAGAACTTACCATTTAGTTTGGAGGTGAGGCTGCAGAAAGTAAGGCCGTTCCCCGAATCCACAATCTCATCCCAAATCTTGATAATATGGCCCCAATATATGATGTGTTTGTGATTGAAGTTGTAGGTCCATATAGATTGTCCCTTCAGTATGTTAGAATAAACTCAGTCCGACAACAAGTTTTGGCTTTGAGTTGGTTGATCAAGATCGAAGATTAATTTGGATAAGCACGTCTTATTCCAGGATAGCAATTCCTTAAAACCGAGGTCACCCTCCTTGCTAGAGAGGAAAACAGTCTTCCAGGCTACAAGAGCATGTGAGCTATTTGACTTGCCCAACCAAAGGAATGATCGGAGAAGGTCTGTGATCTTAAGCATAATAGAGGTAGGGATAGTAAGCACTGAACAACAGTAGAAGTGGAGGGACGAAAGGATGGAAGAGATAACCTGCTTTCTTCTAGCTTACAAGAGGTTTCTTGCACTCCATGAATTGATTCTATTTGTGATCTTGGCAACAAGAGGGTTGTACTCCACATGACTAATTCTTTTATTGCCAATTGGAATACTGAGATAGGTGAAAGGTAGTGTATCCAGAGAAAGACTTGTGAAGCTTGCGAGAAGATCATATTCTTGGGAGGAGAGACCACCAATGAAAAGGGATGACTTGGTCTGGTTAATGAGCAATCCAGAATAGCGACCGAAGGAGTCAAGGGTTGACTTCAAAATGTTGATGGATGTGGAAACGTCCCTACAAAATAGCATAAGATCATCTGCAAAACAAAGGTGAGTAATACGTGGTGAAGCACATTTGGGGTGAATGTTGAAGTACGGGGATGTGGTGTTGATTCTTATCATTGAAGAAAGAACCTCCATGGCTATGACAAACAGCGGAGGAGAAAGCGGACAACCTTGCCTCAAGCCCCTAAAACCTTTGAAGAAACCTTTTAGTGAGCCATTTATATTGATAGAGAATAAGGTGGAAGTGATACACGCATCAATAAGGCGAATGAAGTTGTCCGGATACCCCATTCTAGCAAGACAGTGAAGCACAAACTTATGGTCAATCTTATCAAAGGCTTTATGAATGTCTATCTTCATAGCACATCTTGGGGAAATGTGGTTGCGATTGTAGTTCTTAAAGATCTCCTGGCAAATAAGGATATTGTGTATTATAGACTTGCCTTTAACAAAAGCTCATTGGTAATTTCCTATTACAAAATGGAGGGTGCCGTTCAACTTAGAGGCCAGGATCTTTGCGATAACCTTGTAAGAGGTGTTGCAAAAGGAGATTGGCCTAAAGTCGGATGGAAGCATGGGATTGTCCTTCTTGGCGATTAAGGATAAGGAAGTGTGGTTAACTTGGTGAGAGAACCTGCCGGTGGTGAAGAAATCAAGGATGGCCTTTGAGAAGGTATCACCAGTAATGCTCCAAGAACTTTTAAATAAATAGGCGTTGTATCCATCAGGTCCTGGCGCCTTGTTATCACCAATGCCGAAGAGAGATTTTTTGATGTCATCCAAGGTAACGTCTCTACCAAGAGAGAGTAAATAATCTTGAGAGATTTGGGGAAGGGGGCAATCAGGAAAGAGGTTATGAGGGTTAGGTGTCGGGGTCGGGTTAAGGATCTTAACAAAATGATTCCCTAGGATATCCGAGATCCTATCCGGGTTCATTGTTGGGCCATTTCCAGGGTTATCGGGATCCATAATACTCTTAATGGTATTTAGGGCTCTTCTCGACGTGATACTTTTGAATAAAAACGCATTTATTGATTGCCAGACTTGGTCCAGGACGCCTTTGATAACTGGGCAAGCGTAGTACGGAGATGGTCCATCTTGGAGTTTAGGGCAAATGTAGTATCACGTTCGATAAACTGGAGGTGTGGATCAAGAGGTGAGTTTTGGAGGTTTGATTGGGTGGTGGCTAGGGTGACTTTGAGGCTTTCAATAGAGGAGTGTAAGTGCTCTAACTTGAGGCTTGGAAACTTTTTAAGGGAGCTTTTAAGGCGGTTTAGCTTAGTGATAAGCTTGAGCATGAAGCAATCATGGTTACCATGGGAAGGAAGATACTAGGAAAGAGCCACAATAGAGATGAATCGATTATCAAAAAAGACCATAGAGTTGATCTGCTTATTGTTCCAAGTAGACTTGCAGCCCGAAAAGTCATGATCATTCAAAGAGTTAAGAGAGAAGCAATCTGAAAGCTCTCTAGAAGGTGGCTTAGGGATGGTCGAACCGTAAGCAATCTTCTCATCTTGACTCAAGATCATCTTGGAATCACCCATGAGGATCCATGGAGTGTTTGAGTTGAGAATCTTAATAGTGGTTATGTTGTTCCATAAGGATGTACGATCTTCAGGCAGGTTGTGAGCATAAATGAAGGAGCAGTCAAAGGAGTGGTTAATATCCGTGATATTAGTGGGGAGGCTTTTAAATAGTTTACAGTGAATCATTTGCTCATTGGTGATGATGGGTTTAAGGTTGAGAGTGATGGGGTTCCACCAAACCCAAATACGGCATTTGAGTTCATTGGAATCGTTTGAGGTGTGGTTCCAACTTGGTATGAGAGAAGATAGTTTGTCTATCATTCTTGCCAATAACTTTGTTTCAATGATAGCAATAAGATCAAGGTTGTGCTGGATAACTATGTCACGAATGGCCTTGTGTTTGTTAGGGTGGTTTATTATTTCTATTCTTTCTATTTAGGTTTACGGTAGACATGAGTCCGGTTTGAGCTAAACGGCCAAACCGACGGTTTAACAGTGGTTAAACCGCCGGTTTGGTTAAAAAATTTTTAATTTTTTTTAAAATTTTAAACCCGGTTTGCTAATTTTTATTATTTGTTTCTAAACAAACCATTGTTAAACCGGCAAACCGGTGGTTTGGCGGTTTGGATTTTCACGATTTAGGTTCAAGTTTACGACCCATGCATAGTTTACGGGCGTGAAAGAATCATGAGCCAAACAAATGAAGATGGCTTCAAGATACAAAAGAGTTTTTAATTTTTAATTTTTTGTGGTTTAATTTTTTAATTTTCTCAAGCTTTGAACCGCAACCCACATTAGGACACAAGTGAAGATGCAACCTACCAAAAAAGGCTAAGAGAAGCGCCGGTTGGAAGCCAAAGTCAATTTGGAAGAACAAAAATCCCGCCATTTTGAGACGGGATGACCACCATCTGTAGATGATTTGATACTCCTAAATGGAACTTGATTTGGTTGGAAGATTATGAAAATCTATTGCCGTAAGGCCCATACAATTGACCTTGACAAAGATCAGAGGAAGACAACCATCAAGGCTCAAATTTGGATGACCACATCAAAGATTTATAAACAGATTTTGGAAAGTTTGGATTTGAAGGCTCTTGGTATTTTAGAAGAATGTGTTGGAGAGCTATGTTCATTAGAAGGTTAAACATTGGTATTTGAGAAGAATGTGTTGGAGGGCTATGTTCATTAGAAGGTTAAACAAGGAGGTTGTTTAGTCTTGAGAGGGTACTAATAAAGGTACCATTTTCTTCAAACTTTATAATTGTAGGATGTCATCCGTTGTTTGGAGAGAGAAAAGAGATGATTGCTCAATTTCAGGGTATGAAAATAAGTTTTCTTGACTTGCCATTCCTCTGAAGATAAAGAGGAGGTAGCAAAATTTAGCATGGAAGGTCATTCCACTACTTTTTTGGTAGATAAATGAGGCCGCTTAATAAAGGTCCGGGGTTACCGGAGAGATGCGAGGTCAATGAAAATTTTGTTCTTGGTTGGTAGCTCATTTGATTTTGTCATACAATTGATTTCTTGTAGAAAGGCATTTTAAGCTTTGGTGAAAAAGAATCGCAATGGAGAAGCAAATCGGCGATTCAATTGTTGAAAATAGGGTTTTTGGAACTGTACAACGGCTTTGGGTTGTGGGTTTTCTTCGGGTAAAGTTACTAAGTAATTGAATGGAAACAACATTAAAGTTTGGAAATTAAAACCATATGGTAAAATATCAAAACGGGAAAAACGCTAGCTGAAACATCTTTGTCGTAGCAAAATCCAAAAAGGGAAGAGGTCACCTCTCTGAACTCAGATGACCTAAGAACTCTCGAGCAACCCTGGACCCCTCCAGCAACCCCGGATCTTCGAAAATCATTAATTCTCTCTTCTTGAAACCAAAGCAACGCCAACAACCAAATACAAGTTTCTTTGTATATCCTTGAACTTTGTTAAGAAGTAAAAAGAAGAGTTAAAACGCCTTGAATTTTTTTAAAATTAAGGCGTTTTATTAGGTTAGATTTGTCGAAATTAGTCAAACAATATGAATAAAAAGCAATCATTTTGTAAATTATTATTTGATCGATACATACAAAAGGCTTTTATTTTGATGATAATTAATATAAAACTTAAATTCTCAGAACTCGAGGCGCTATGGGTTGGGACCTCACAATGGGTCTGAACAACTTCACATGATCTTAGAAAAAAAACACAAATATAAAAGGTAAAAACCAAATAAATAATATTCAATGTTATGATTAAAGTAAAGGGCTCTGAACCGAGTGCTATTAATGTGATAGTCTGAACTACTAATGTCAAAATAAAAGTGCAAAAATACCAATAATCCTAAATCCGTCCTATAACGTACGGGAACCTCGCTGACCACATGATTCTAACTTTATTAGGTTATTCATATCAAGGTCCGAAAACTACATCCTAGCAGTTTTTTTTACTCTTAACGTATCATTATCATCCTAAAGCCTTATCTCAAGATTCTAACTTCTAACCCACTACTTGGGATTCACTCTAATTCTGTTAGGTTCCACCCAAACATGACACTCGCAGCCTATCAAACTTAAACGACACAAAAAGATCAATGTATCGAAGCTCGGTACCTTCTTGGAGAGATTCTGCGACCACGGAGGAATGAAGGTGCGACCATGGGAAGGATGTGTCAGCGTGACCACGACAAGAAGCAAGCGCGACCGCGGCGAAAAGAAGACGTGGCTGCGGGAAAGCAAAAACCAGCGCGATTGTGGCAAAGAGGAGGTGTAATCGCAGAATGCGAACTGACTACTGCTTTGGATTTCCGTCTTCGTGCAGAAGACTCAAGGTCCCTACTCTCGATTTGTGCAATGGTCGAACTACCTGTAGGACAAAGGTGAAGACTTGACTCCCTCTTTCTTTCATCAACCGTGTAAGGACATCCAACTCGAAGAGTCAACTAGAAGAAATGTTACCTTGTCTAATGGCTACTACAAACAGTGACATGACTCTGGCTCGTCCTCTTCTTTGATACGTGTTGCAAGGAGAGATCAGAGAAGGACGCCGCTTCCGTTGTGGTGTGAATCATGTCGATGTGGAAGGAGTAGAAAGTGTGGTTTGTATTAGAATGAAAGGAGAGGGGAAGAAAGAACAATGTTACGTGAAAGAGGATAAAGGAGAAAAATGTTAGGGTTAATGCTATAGGGAAGGAGGCTGCAGTTACAAGAATGGAAAAAGATAAGATCGTGTTTAAGAATAAAGGAAAGGATCCATGCGCTTACGAAACAGAAAAGTCATGATCTGCTGTTTCACCGCGACCGCGAGAAACAGCAAGCGCGATCGCGACAACATGACAACATAACGCGACTGTGGGTAGACAATCCACTGTGATCACAGACACGATCGCGGTGACTCAAGTTACCAACCAGAATAAAAATTTCCGGTTATTACAATTAAAATATTAAAGAAAATAAAGGACATTGGACGTACACAAATGAATGAAGTTTCCCAACAAGCATGCTAATCAATAGTTGAAAACAAATCAAAAAGTCTTTTCAAAATGTATATTCATGAAAGGAAATTTGTATATACATGAGAGTGGATAATGGAAAACAAGACCACTTTTGTGGATTTTTGGTATATGTCAATTCTAAATATTTCAAACGCATAAAAATCCTTATCTTCGATCTAAACCGTAGGTTGCACAATTTTTGTTCTTTCATCAAACGCACTATGTATACTATTCTCAATTTCATATGTAAAGATTAGGTTACGGTTAAGTATTTTTTGTGTGTATGCACTCTCTAAATAATATAACAAATTTTGGCTTTCTATCATTTGATCATTTTCACACATTTGACTGAGTATGATCATATTTTAAAGCACAACTAAGATTTGATCTCGACTCACACTTATTTTGGTTCTAAGAAATTAAACAAGAAAGTATCAAAGTTCATATCATTAGGTCAATGATTCAATATGAATAACAATTAGCCAAGAGATCTAAAAAAAAGTATGATTTGTTAAATTTTCAAACTCTCAATTTATACAAGTTCTTAAATTATCATGCTTACTTAATAACCAATTTGGGATAGCAAAATACATGAATATATGACCAAATTAAAAAAAAAGTTGTAGATAAAAAATAATTTTATAAATAATCATGAGACCGAAAAAAAGAAAAATTTTATACTAGAAATATACATATTTGACTTTGTTAAAATTTAACAAAGTCAAATACATATCCGTAGGTCGACGTTTTTTTAAAATTATATAGACAACGAACCACATAATAGTAGATCAAAGACCCAGATCAACGACCAAAAGGTCAAAAATTGTATGATTTGTTTAATCTTCAAACTCTTATCTATACAAATTCTCAAACTATCAACCTTACTTGATAACCGACGCGGGTATAAAAAAAAGAAACTCTATATTTATACAAGTTCTCAAATTGTCAATCTTACATAACCGATTTGGGATAGCAAAAAAAATGAAAATATGGCCGAATTAAAAAAGTCGTCGTGGATAACAAATAATTTTAAAAATTATCATATCATAAAAAAGAAAAATATCATATTCGAAATATTCATAGCTGACTTTGTTAAACTATATAACAAAGTTAAATATGCATCCATAGATAAACATTTTTTAAAATTATATAGACAATAACTCAAATAAATGTTGGTCAAAGACTCACATAACTATAGGTTAAAGACTCGCATATCCTGTAGGTCAGCCAATGACCCACATAAAGACAATAATATATTTTTATCTTAAAAAATGATGATAAATTATTATTATAACATATTTTGTTCTCTTTATAAATATTTGAACATGCTGATAATAAATATTATTTTCTTGTTTTGTTATTGTAAGATAAGTTCTATTAAAATTATCAAAATATTCTTAATTGTAAGAATATCAAGCGTAAAATAAAATATTTGAGAACTCAATAAATAAATAAAATATTAAAAATATATCGTTCGAGAAATATAACTTATAAAAAAAACTAATTCATATATAAAATTGATCAATACTATTGTAGTTTTATTAAATAGATCATGTTTATAGTATACAATAACAATAGAATTAAATTGTTAAATTAATAATTAAACTAAATATTAACTAATTTTAACTATATATGATCAAAAAAATAAAATTTATTGTTATAGATGTATAAAGAAAAAAAATAAAATTAGAGTTTGTTAGTATCTTTAATTTGAATAAGAATTGTTAAGATATTAATTAATTAAATGTTAATGGGATATGATGTGAATTAACGAATAGACGACGCATGTAAAATTAATAACGTGGATGGACGAACTGCATTAAATATCAACTAGTGTATTACCCGCACCTTGTGCGGGATTGTATTTTAAATTTAATTTGTAATAAATATTATGGTATATACATTAAATGTAAGGTTCAAAGAATAAAAAAATTGTTGTGCAATAGTAATGATGCGTTACTTCATCCAACAATACGTTATTTCTAACAAATAATCTCAACAACTTATATACTTATTAAGTAATTGATTTTTCTAAACGGTGATATGAATCTTCTTATTTACATCTTTAACTTTTTCATGTTTTTAATTTTATAAATTTAAATTGTCTCAAGTATATTGCTAACTTTTTAAAAAAAAAAAATTCTGACTATAAAATCTATTAGTTTTTAACTACGAAACTTAATTAAGGGTTTTGGACTGTTGTTAATTGTTAAAATGACACTTGGCATTTAGAGAGTTCTCATGGAGATACGTGGAATTAAGTGTTTCTCCTATAATATATATAAGATTTACATGCTGCTTTAGTATATAAGATAGATATAGATTAATCGAGTAGATTTTAAAAAAATTTTAAAAATAGTTTTGAAGAGATTTTTCATTAGCTTTCAAATTTTATTAATATACCCTTTAAATAGCATTTTCATCTCATATACTATGAGTTTTATTAACTAAGAGAATCAAAGTAAAAAGTAAAGAAGATTTTATGGGAAGAAATAAATCTAACAAAATTTTCTTGGTTATGTAAAAAGTTTATAAGAAAAAAAAGTTAAAAAAACATTGGATAACATGAAGGATGAAGAAGATCTAAATTTTTTTAATTTATTTGTACTTTTAATTAATATTTATCTTATTTTATAAATATAGCATAAAAATCTATCCACAAACCTCCTTTTACCAACACTTATTAAATTTTTAATTAAATCTTGATAATTTATCACTAACTTTAATTCTGTACCAAAACTAACATAAAAAAGCTTCAACTAAAAAAATTCACTTTAACAAACGCATAACAGGTATTGATACATATTTAATTTAGGGAAATTTTGGATGGTACCCTCGTGGTTTGGGGTATTTCGGAATTTGCCCACTAGTTTTTTCAAGTTCGGATAGTACCCTTAAATTTATGTTGTTTTTCGAATTTTGCCAAAATTTATTACACTTTTTTTCCATTAAAAATATACAAAAGAAAATACTAAAATTAAAAAACAACTTAAAATAGAAATAATAATTTATTTATTTTAAAAATAAAGTAAAACAGTAACTTTTAAAAAAAATATATATATTATATTAATTTAAAAATAAATTAGTTAGATAATTTTTTAAAAATTTAAAAAAAAATAAGTGTTTTCTTTTATTTTAAAAATAAATAAATTGGGTTAGCATTTTTTTAACAAAATCTAAAAACATAAGTTTTATACTTTATTTCAAAAATAAATAAAATAAGGATTTTTATAAAAATTTAAAAAAAATCGCTGTTTTAATTTATTTTTAAATTAATAAATCTGTTTTCTATTTTTTAATATTACTTTATTTTATTTCTTTTAGTTTTGAGAAATAAATAAAATAGAAAAATTATTTATTTATTTTAATAATAAATTAAAACAGTGCTTTTTTTTTTTATTTTTTAAAAGAGTCCTTATTTTATTTATTTTTTTAAATAAAGTATAACACTTATGTTATTAGATTTTGTTAAAAATATGCTAATCCAATTATTTATTTTTAAAATAAATAAAACACTGATTTTTGAATTTTTAAAAATTTATCTAATTTATTTATTTTTAAATTAATATAATATATATATATTTTTAAAAAAGCTATTGTTTTACTTTATTTTTAAAATAAATAAATTATTCTTTCTATTTAAGTTATTTTTTAATTTTAGTTTATTTTATTTTGTATGTTTTTAATGGAATTTAAAAAAGTGTAATGAATTTGGGCAAAATCTGAAAAACAACATAAATTTAAGAATACCATCCGAACTTGAAAAAAACTAAACTGGTGAACAAAATCCAAAATACCCCAAACCACGAGGGTACCATCCGAAATTTTCCTTTAATTTATAAACCACATTTGACGATTATGTCATGAGTTTTCCATATTTCTGAAGAACACAATTGTCATACATTCGACCTAAGTTTATTTATTACATTAGGACTTCGAAGTTAGGGAAAGGAGTGGGGTGGGTGTAGGGACGATGACACGCAGCCACGTCATCCATGAACAGTTGCCATGTCAATGCCGCATCACCCTCTTTCACGCCACCTAACCTACATGCTACAGTTACCTAACCTACAATATTATATTTATTTTACCCTAATTGTGTGGGACAAAATTTGGTTCGTAACTTATACAATACTCTAAACAGATTCGCTTACTTAAAGCTTCTACCTTGACAATTTTCTTGTTTTTGTTGTCGATGAGAGTATGCAAGGTTAATTTGGTCATTTCCTACATTCAAACAAAAACTAACAAGGTCATATGGTGGTGATTTGCATGCAACTTTTACATAGAAAACCCGGTTTAAATATTAGTGATTATAGGGTTGTCCCATGTAGGACGATTATTCTAGTAGATCAATAAGTTTGGTTTTCATATTTTCATGTTTGGTTCATTTAGATCGAGTCTAAGTTCTAATCCAAATTTTTATAACATACAATTCTACTGAAAATTAACTCATCCAGTCATCATTAGGGTTCATATTCAAGGTAAACTTTTTTATGTCCATACCCAATAGAGAATGAAAACATGCTTATATTCGGCTTATTAAATAAGTAGATGAATTTGATTCAACTTTTTCGATCTTAGTTAGAACCTATAATGCATGGATATTTCTAGAAGACGGAGTGTCCTGTGTCTTACCGTGTCGGACATGGAAATACGGACAACTTTATTTATAGATCGACAAATACACATGATAAGAAAACGTGGGAAGAATGTAAGAAAAAAAATGAAGATATAAATGTCAAAGTTATGGTATTCAATAAAGTTAAGCTACGACCAAACACAATCGTGTCTTGCATTTGACAACAAAATGTGATGCCATTGTGACTCATCTTCGCCTAAATTCAAACCCATTCATTTCCTCCTCGCTAAAATTCTATCTTCTTAATGTGGCTTTGTCGTTGTATGACAGGAATTTTTTATATTTATTTTTAAATAAATTTAAATAATATATATTAGACTACATGTTCACCCATCTCGCCAAACACAAACGTTTAACTCAGTTATCACGTGACGAACTCAAAATCGGGATAATGTAACTTATTTGTTAACTCAAAATCATTTGAAATCGTGTAACTTATTTGTTAAATTATATTAGAAAAATATAAAATCGGGATAATGTATATTTTAAATAAAAATAATAAATGAAGCTCAAAGAATGACGTGAGTCGAAGTTCATATTTGAATGAATGTGTCCGGTAATTGGATATTCCCAGTTAACAACTTACGTGGAACAACCCTAAATAGAGGATAAGGTTTGAATATTTCAGAAGTTGGACCCAATTAATATAAGAAAACAGCCTGCGTGAGCAATGCCTCTTTTTTCATCTTAATTAGATAAAATGAACCAAAAATATATCCCGTATTCGTGAATTACTTTTTTTTGGTTGTCAATCAATTTTATATGAATAGGTTTAATAAATACTTTTCATATACTTAACTGTCAAAATCCGATACAAACGGACCGGTAGAACGGGATCGTGTACATATGAGCGCACCTGCGCGCCATCCTAAAACCACAGCACTTGTCCACAGGTTAGGATCGCGAGCCGAATTGAGGCTAACCGTTCTGATACCATGTCAAAGTCCGATACAAACGAACCGATAGAGCGGGAGTCGTGTGCAGACGAGCGCACTTGCGCGTTAGGCCCAAGCCCAACACATAAATCCGGTGAGGTTCCATCTTAAAATCAATTGACAAAATCAATTGAAAATAGGAAAAGTAGCCCACCAACCTTATATACTAGGTTCGGAGTGTCCTCATTTTTTAATGTAGGACCTTATTATCTCCGACATTAACTAAAAGCCATAAATATAAATGAAATCAAGGGTATTATAGATAGGGGTGTAATACGAGCCGAACGAGCCGAGCATAGGCATGCTCAAGCTCGACTCGTTTATAAACGAGCCGAGCCCGAGCCGAGCCTAAAAATTATACGAGCTTTAAAATGTGCTCAATTTTGGCTCGTTTAGAAAATGAACGAGCTCGAGCCGAACTTTTGACAAGCCGAGCCCGAGCCGAGCCCGAGTAGCTTGTCTCATATTACAGCCCTAATTATAGACACAAATCTTGGCCATTAGTATTTCCAAAGAGAAAATGAAGGGAAGTGTGAATTTGAATAATCCAAAGTTGATGCATTTCACAAGTCAAATTAGGGTACATACAAGTCAAAGCGGGAAGTGATCGATTTTGATATGTGTACAGAGGCAGTATACGTTGGGTTTCATTGTTTTGATACTTCTCCTATTGTCTTCCATGTGACCCGACAAGTACTCGTATCTCATTACAAACATCTTTGCAAATATTTTTAATTTTAATGTATCGGCAAATATAGTTTATATATAAATATGTCTAATTTCATGCTATATTAACCCATCATGATTAGTTACTAAAAACTAGGAACAAGCTTCTAATCCGGGTTTAAAGTCTTATCCATATTATCCATATCTGATCGAGTTGGGTTTTGTATCTCACCGATTGCAAAATGTTCAAGTAAAATAAAAACAATTGGGAAAAAATAGTGAACTTTTTTTTGCTCCCTCTAAATAAATCCATGATTTTTGAAAGTTATGATCAATTGGATTGTATTGGCCGATGAACATGGAAACGAAGGAAAAAAAAAGGATAAACAAACTTTGTGGCGAATACAATTAGTCTGTCTGTTTCAAAAAATGAGCAGAAATACAAAAGACTCAAAGATGATCTAGACATCAGGTATGAGCTAAATTGTCAAGCCGGTCCAAACCGTTAGCTTGACCAAACCGACGGATTAGATTTGTCAATTTGACCAAACTGGCAGTTGGCGATTTAGGTTTAGCTTTCCCTTTTCAAGAAATCTAAACCAACGGTTTAAAGGGAATTTAACCGACAACTTAACCACTGGTATGATTAGCTTTTTTTATTCTTTTATTTTCAAGAAGACTAAACTAACGATTTTAATAATTATTATATTTTGTTTTTTTTTTAAACGACCGTTTCTAAACCGCCTGTTCTGGTTTAGATTTTTAACGACATACACATATTCTAAATTTAAAGTATTATAAATGTAAGGTCCATTGATCACGGCTGCTTTCAAGGCTCGAGGGTAAAAAAGACACAAACAGACAAGGCCTTGTTTGGTGACCACAAAAGGGGCCCTATTTTTGTCGTATAGCTCAGCAGGAATTTTGGGAAAAACCAAACACCGCCCTTTGACCGCCCCCCACAATAACGGCAGCGGTTATTGTCTGTTTCGGACAGTTGCCACGTTACTCACACGTGTTTCCTTATCGTTTCGCTGGGCCCACCACGCTGTTGACTCTTCTACGGTTAGGCGGGTGTGTCTAACTTCTCCCGCTTTTTTTTGATTTCTTAAGATTTTACCAATTTCATATCTTTATATTTCATATACTTTGTCACACCAAAAAAAAAATATTTCATATACTTTATTGTAAACCAATATAATACAAAAAAATTTGTATTGGTCGGACCTAAAATTTAATTGCATTATCATCAACAATTTACATATTTTAGGTTTAGGGGTCAGGTTTGACTGTTTTTTATTCTTCCTTTAATGGTTCAACTTCGTTATCCGGTCTAAGGGGTTGAATAAACCCTTTATAGTATTTGTGTTACTCTGACTGTAATTTTGTTGGTTAAGGGCTTAATTTATCATGAATCATATAAATGTACGTTTTTTAGAAGTGGAAATAGAATCAAGGCAAAACAAATAGGCATTGCGATTATCTTGTTAATATGTTTACAAAGTCGTTCTTTAAGATAAATATTTTTTTTGAGAGGCCTTTAATCTTGTTCTTTAAATAAATATTTTTTTTTCTTAAAGTGGGAGATATTTGTAACAGTCAAAAATCAAAGATGACCTAATCGAGAATTTTAAGGAATAAATCCGTTTTAACACGAGATACTTCTCGAGGTAGCTTGCTCCTAGATGATATTACAACCCGGTGTTATTTGGAGCATTTGGGAGCTTCAATTAACAAAAATGCAGTTGAGAAAAATGATCAGGACATCGGACATGTCCTAGATATGAAAAAACATGGAAAGGCAAAACGGTCAAAAGAGTCGCTATTTCGTTTCTTAGCGGCTAAGAAAGACGACTTAGGAATACACGTTTTTCGAGACAATTGCGAAATAATTATCCATACAATATTTCAGATTTATTATTCCAATTTCGAGAAGTTTGGAGAAAGGGTCTTAAACCGCTTTCGGATCGGTGAAAGGATAATCATCGACTCCGCTAAAGGATAATTATCGTCTTCGCTATAAATAGCGGAAATAACGTTATTAATTCATTTCCTTTCACGTTTTCTCGTAAAAGCTCTGATTTCTCTCAATCTTCAAACTCAGATCTACTCTCCGTTCTAATCCGATTTCAAATCCGTTTGAGTTTTTGGATTCCTCTCTTCATTCTCTTCATTTTGGTACCGAGTTTCTACATTTCCGCGCAAGGGAAGGTCTGGTCGAGGATATATGATACTAGGGAGGTTCCGTCGCTCAGATTCCAGTGAATTTGATGGTGTCCGAGCGTAGCCTGCGTCGTTGTGATTCCGAATCTTTTTTTGGATCGTCAATCGGGTTAGTAAAGAATAAGTTATGAATTTATTCGTTTTCCGTATTGCGATTTGGCCTAAATTGACCTTAGGCTTGTCAAAATGGATAATTGGAAATTCCATTATGCTCGTTACATTATTCTGGTGATTATGGGCTGTTTGTTTGATAAGATTTGATGACAAGTGGGTTCAGAAATTGCCTGCGGGCAAAACGTTGTTCTGACGAAATTTAATTAATTAATTAAAGGTTAATTAATTAAATTGGGATCTAGAAAATGCTATAAGCTAATTAAATTCAAAGGAATGAATTTAACTGGTGTTTGAAGCGAGAAGTTTAATACGAGGAATATGATATTCTCCGCAGGTGTTGTTGAAGGTTTTGGTTAACTATAGCTTAGTTCTTTGTGAGCGTATCCAAGCACGATAAAGGAGGATAGTCCGAGTGGGAAACGGACTCAATAGTTGGTTTGAGAGGTTTTATTGTTCTTACCTGCGAGGTAAGTGTATATGAATTACACTTGCTTAATATATGTTATGTATTTAATATGCCATGATTTTATGCATGTTTGTGTGTATATATCTATTTGTTATGGTTGTATGCATGCTTATATGTATATGAGTGAGACGACGATGATGATGAATTGATATTCTTTATGAAAGCATGCATGAGGTACATGAGATGATAGTGGAAAGAATGTGATGAAAGAATATGATGAAAGCATGAATTTGAGTTATGATATGGAAGTGACAATATAGGATGGTAATCGATTAATTAGCCCAACTGGGTCCCGCACGGGATTCCGGGGGACGAGGTCGCTACCTGATCTACAGGGGGCCTCAAGATATGAAAAACAGCCAGAGGTCGCTACCTGATCTACAGGGGGGCTCAAGATAAGAAAAGTAGTCCAAGATCGCAACCTGATCTACAGGGGGTCTTAGGACAAGATGGCCGAGGTCGCTATCTGATCTACAGGGGGCCTAAGACGCTATCGGGTTGGCCAACCGAAAGAAAAAAAAAAGAAAAAAAGAAAAGAAATACGAAAGCACGTGAGAAAATATATCGTACGATCAGTTGGGGCTAGTTAGTTAATTATCACCTATGCATCGATGCAATTGAGTCTAGCGTGTTATGTGATATGTTATGATTATTTTATGTGATGAGATGATATGTTTATATGTGATGTGTGATAACATGCTTGAATGTTTATGTGAAATGTGATATGAATGGTTGTGAAATTATATCTGAATGTGGATATGTATGTGTGCTTTGAAATGTGAGGAAGGGTATAGAGTGTCCTTTGGGGACGAGATATTAGATACTTATATATATTGGGAGAGTGCGATTTGTATACCCTTACTGAGCGTGTGGCTCATTGTTGTTATATCCACATATTTTTCAACTACTCAGGCTCGGCCTGATCAAGGCAAGGACATTGGACCCAACACCTGGATTTGAGATCATATCAGGTGGGTTGTTATGGGATGCTACCGCCTAGGATGTTTTGCATGGTTTTAAAACAGTTGTGTTTTGGTTAAACGGAGTTTATGACGTATGTTAGTATGTATATGTGTTGTGAATATGGTTGTAAGATAAAGTTTTAAAAATTTACGTTTTCCGCTTTTCCGCTTATTGTTTTAAACAGGGTTAATTAATTGGTAATCAACTAGAAATGAAATAGGTGTCACAGGACATGTTTGTGAACAGGGAAATACATATATAACCATCTCCATCTCCGTACAGGGAATATATTTTCATCCATTTAAAATCCCCGTCTTCATGACGCGAAATCCCAGTCATTGACACCCCCTACATATCATCTCTTAATTACACTCTTACTATATATAGAGAGAGATCCTGACTCATATGTAAACATCTCTTACCATGTAAACATGAGAACAAATTACAAAATATATACTATATGCCGAATATATGTGACTATATCGCCGAATATATACTATATGAGTCAGATATATACCGCCAAATATATGTGACTATACCGCCGAATATTTCTTCCACTAATCACATGGTTTTTTCCTCTTTAATATCGCCTAATTTCATCCATCTATTTAACGATATAACGAATACAATTTGTTCTCATTTTACATGGTAAGAGCGGTTTACATGAGAGTCAACCCCTCTCTCTATAATATAACAAGTTTACGTGGTTGAGTCAGCCGCCCATATATTTAATTTTCCTCAAAAAATGACCACTTTTCTTCGTAAGAAGGAGGGTCGGTATCTTCCGCGCTTCAAAGGTACTTTATTAATAGAAGAAAAACCAGTTAAGTAGTAATCACTCGGGAATAGCCCGACCCTGTACATCATGTTGCAAAGAAAGTCAAAACACCATTTGACGAGTCAAGCAATACATTTAAACCAACTTAATAATCAACCAAAAGCAAGATGGTTCACAACACTATTTGCTTCACGGAACACATGACAAAACCAGATATCCCTATCTCCTTACACATAATCTTGGGACTAGAATACTAGGCTTGTGGGTTGGTGACACCGCGACACTTGTTTCCTGAGGAAAGTTTCTATATGTTTCGAATATGCTTCTAGAATTATCTGCATGTAGTCACTTCGAGTCCATATAACGTACTCCAAAACTCAACTTTAGAGACCTCTAATAATGCATACCTTTTTGAACGTTTATAAATCACAAAAAGTCGAATATAAATATCTCGATCTTACAAACAAAACTAAACTCCAAATATCTTAAAATACTAGCAAAGATTATCGTATTGGATTCTAATATTTGGGTTTCCATCTTATGACCTCTATTAGTGTAATTCTTAGAACATACGTTTCATGCATCACCACCAACAAGTGCTACTCAACTACTTGCTCCAAATTTAACAATGTTAGTATATCTTGGTGGTCGCTTATCACATATTATTATATTGATGCTTCATCATTATTCTTTTTTTTATAGCCATCAAATTCTAATCTATAGAAACATGTTGTAAGTTTATTCCATTTCATATTCCAGTTTCTTTCTCTGTATAATACGTAAGCAGACATAGCACAAAGAATATTGACATTTATGAAAAAGATTAATCCAATTATATGTTTACACAATTAACTTCCATATTTATATAGGTTCTCACATAAGTCAAAATTTTCAGATGATAATCCAAAAATGCATGTATCAGAGCTTGTAGTTTTCAAGCTGATATGTCTATGGCTCCCAATAAGATAGAAGGCAGAGACGTAAGGGACATTACCATCGTACCAAATTGACGGTGTAGCCATCAGCCTATCTCGATCTGTTGTTTATGCATTACAAGTAAACCAAAATGATGACTGATTGGTGATCGATGCTAACTATTATTGTACGAATATAGGATTGTGTTTCAATGAAAGTTATTTTTGACACTAAAATTGAGAAGTGTTTTGAAGGATATACAAGAATTATATAGTTGAAAGTGATACGTTCCTAGATACCGATGCCATTCGTGTCCCCGCTCCTTTCAGCCCGTTTATCGGCATGTCTTGAGGGACTACAAATAGCGTTGTGTAACAAGGGAAAAGTCAAAAACGAGGGTGATATCGTTCACAACCAAAGTGTGAGTTGGTTGTCAACCATTGAGCTCCTGCTCTTTCAATTCAAGTTGTCAACCCGAATACGGCACCATTATGTTGATGGACAAAAAAAGAAGACGGAAATATCATCATTGAAGATGTCAACCCGAATACGGCACCATTATGTTGATGGACACAAAATTTGAGGCTTTCGAACCGAGGTTTGTTTTTATTTTATCCAAAAACTTACCTCCCGGCTTGCCCTTCCATCTTTTCAGCATGACCCCAACGTTCAACATCAAGAGTCTTGACAACATGATACACAAACTCCACGGCGTCTCCACCTTGAGGGACTACAAGTTCGAGCCTCCCGATCCGGAGTTTGTCCTCTTTATGTCCGACGGTATACCACCCAGCTTGCAACTCATCCAAGACATTGAGTATCATTTCAAAGAGTTCTTGTACCATCATAGAAAGACATCAATCCATTACCAGTACTCGACCCCGATCCTTGCCGACTTATTTGACAACCTTCTTGGCGCCACCCTCTTGAAAGACTACAAGTTCAAGTCTCCCAATTCCTATGACGTGCACCATCTTGACCATGGTGAAACGGAGACATTTCACAACCAAGAGGAGGAGAATGATATGCCCCTTGATGTCAATGTCAACCGTGTCTCCGCCCCTCTTGGCCCATCCAGTGGCATGCCTTGTCTTCACTATACCATGACATGAAGATGACTAGTTTCGACAACATAATAATAGAATGAATATTTATTATGAAATATTCCCTTCTTAGTTTTGCATTGGTCCGGCTTTTTAGACCTTTCATTTTGGATACTTAATTCCGATATTTAAGTTTAGTCTTTTCATTTCGGATCTTTAATTTCGGCACTTAATTTAGGCCTTTCATTCAGAACTTTAATTCCGTCATTTTAATTTTCGACCTTTGGCTTGACCACATCCTCTATATAAAGGATGCTTGACTCATTTGTAAAGAATGTTCAATATAATCAAGTTTAAGTAGTTGAAGTAAAATCCTCCTACTTGATTTTGAGCATCAAATCTTCTCAAATTCTTCATTGGATCTTTGATCCAAACCTCCATATTCGACGATTCTTCAAGAATTAACCCAACCATTCCATATACCGGCTTGCCCGATCAATCTAGATCGGATCAACCCATCACTTCTGCCTCCATCTCCAAAGCTTCCGCCAACTAATTTCAATCCTTCAAGTCCATCCGCACATCAACCTAAGGAGTAGTTAAAGTTTAAGCTGATCTAGATCCGAAGTTCATCCTTGCCGTATCCAATGACGCATCTATTCTACCATTGGATCCACTTGCACATCAACAACGTAGTAGTTGAAGATTAAGCTCGGTCTAGATCCGAAGTTCATCTTGACCACGGTGAAACGGGGACGTTTCACAATCAAGAGGAGAGGAATACTACGCCCCTGGATGCCAATTCCATCTGTGCCTCCGCCCATCTCGTCCCGTCTAGCGGCATGCCTTGTCTTCACTACGCCATGACATGAAGTTGACCAGTTTTGACAACATAATAATAGGAGGAATATTTCTTATGAAATATTCCCTTCTAAACTTTCTCATTGATCCGGATTTTTAGACCTTTTATTTCTGATACTTAATTTCGATATTTAAGTTTAGTCTTTTCATTTCGGATCTTTAATTCTGGCACTTAAGTTAGATGTTTCATTTTGACTTCTAATTTCATCATTTAATATCCGACCTTTGGGTTGACCACATCCTCTTTATAAATGATGTTTGACTCATTTGTAAAAGATGTTCAATATAATCAAGTTTAAGTTAAAGGGAAAATCATCCTCTTTGATTTCGGACATCAAATCTTCCTTCTAAATTCTTCATTAAACCTTCGATCCAAACCTCCATATTCGAGGATTCTTCTATAATCAACCCACCCAATACACTTCCCAGCTTGCTCGCTTCCGCCCCATCTCCATAGCTTTCACCAACCAAATTCAACCCGTCGAATCCATCTACACATCAACCTAAGGAGTAGTTGAAGTTTAAGCTCGATCTAGATCCGAATTTCACCCTTGATGTATCCAAGGACACATCAGATTCTACCATTTGTTCCACTTGCCCATCAACAACGTAGTAGTTGAAGCTTAGGCTTGATCTAGATCCGAAGTTCATCCTTAACTTATTTAAGGACGCATCGGAAAGCTTGTGCGCACAACAAAACAAATTGTCTAAACTTTGTTTTTCATTATAGATTTATGAGAAGTTTGAGAGGTATACGTGAGCAATTCTTTAGGGAGAAATTAATGGGAATTTTTTGAGAGGGAAATGTGGATTTGTAGAGAACAGCAATGTTTCTTGACCTTAATCAAAGAAGCTGGACCCATAAGGAGGAGCTTTTCCAACTATTCAGCCCGCTGATAGAGGCGTTGATGCCTCTGCTGATGATCAGTAGATAATCTAGCACAATATTAAAAAACTTGAAGTAGTTAATCTAAATGAAAGAACCTCTCAGGTCAGATTTATTGAAAGGGAAATGGGAGGTCATTTACACTACATCAAGATCAATTTTGCAAACTAAGGTTAGATTAATGGTTTAGGTATGAGCCAATGTTAGATCATCTCTCAGCTTTTTTCAATAGATTATCATCTTTCTTCTTCAATATAGTTTTGATGCCCACCAACTGTTTGATCGTTTGACTTGAAGAAAAAATTATTGTTGGCGATGAAACCATGGAGATTATGATGCAATTAGCAGGTTGTTTGACAAATTGCCACAACAAAATGCATAAATTTTTTCTGTGATGGTGAGCTAAGGCTTCATATGATGACGGAGGGTAATGGTTTTGATGTGGGGTTAATCCCACAATTCCTGATCTAGATTCTAAGTCCTCGACTGAAGCAAATCTCGGTTAGATAATGAAAATCTCGGGCGAAATTTTAGGAAGAACAGAACGAGATTTAGTGAAACTCAAAATGCGGAATAATGAATGATATGGGAATATAAGAAGATGAATAATGGAATGAAATACGATAAATATAGGAAGATATGAACCAAGGTATACCCGCAAAGAACCATAACCAATGATGTGTCAAAATCCCTTAACGAAGAGCTTACCTTAACCCTCACTTATTTAACCTTACACAAATCTTCTAAGTAAGACAAGCACAAGAAGGGACTAGTATTGACTAGGAGCACCAACCTTCAAAAAGATTAACACACACAAGCACAATCTAGCAAGGGATTTACAACAATTCAAGACTCTCTCTTTGAGTGAATAGGAATGAATAAAATACAAACTTCATAAGTGAATCTGCGAGATTACACAATATTGTGGAAAATAATCAAATCAAATCTAACTACCTAAAAATCTCTTGTAAGGCTTTATATAAGAGAGACTTTCCTATTTTAAAATAGGAAATATATCTTTAAAAGATAATCTAAGAAATATATCTTTTTAAGAAAATCTAAAAATATTCCTAAATGATAAAACTAACAATTACCTTAAGATAATCTAAAAATAGAAGATTTTGGTCGGATCTTCTAGCGCGGGTCAGACTTCAAATCTCGGATGAAATCTCGGGCACGATTTTATGTTGTTGGCCGAGGTTTTGCATCTTCCATGCAATCTTCCACTCTTTCGGATCCTCCCATGTTCGCAACATGCAAGCAACCTTCCCTTGTGTATCTCCTGCTCTTGGATTAGTGAGAGGTCCATGTAATGTAGGTGCTATCAAAGACAGTCCCACATCAGGTTTTCTTCGTTGTCAGTTTAGTTCCTTTCATGGGTGTGATGGTGGTAGGAAGGGAAGTAGAGATTTCTCTTTTATGATAAGTCATTTGAAAAGACAACACCTCCTTACGGTTGAGCGCAAGAATGAGGTTCGAGGCATCCTTGAGTGTGACCTTGTGGCTGGTGTATGGGTCTTCGTGCTTTGAGTCGTGAGTGTTGTCATTGTGATGGCTATGTCTCTGCTTTTGGTGATTATGGTGGATACCTTATGGGTATTTCGAGGCAAGTTGTGGGTATCTCGAGGTCGATTGCCGTAAAGCAAATTGTATTTGATGGTGGGGTTTTTGTTTGATACAGGTGTGTTGGAGAGGGTTATGCGCGTTCCTATTTCTAATGTGAAAAATATCCCTCATAGTTGTTTTCTTGGATTCTCTCAAGTGTTGTTGGGTGCTCTTCTCAAGGTGGCCGATGAGCCATGTAGTGTGGCTTCTTGGGTTAGGTTGTTTTCGCTTCCTTGTTGTAGGTGTTCAAGCCTATGATCAGGCGAGATAGAAGATTGGGAAGTAGAAAGTCGATCTAACATTAACAGATTTTGTAGGGCTTGTCTACTTTGAGAGAGAATGATGTTGTTTCCAATCTTGTGTAGACGTTGTTAGACTGTTTAGAGCATATGCCTATTGTGAGGGTTGATGGTGACTCAAGGAATGCATATGGTTTGGAGAGAAACCCTAATGTCAAGTAGTGTCTTTGTAAGGTTTCCGATGAGCATTTTATGATTGTTGTTAAAAGTTTGTGCTCCTTTGTTGTAGCTCCTTATAACAACGAGGCTTTAAAGGTGTTAGAGGCTAAACACCCCTGCAAGCCTCCTTCTAAGTCTTGGACTACATTTCATGAACCACCCCTCGTTGTTGATGTTGATTTGATCTTTAAATGCATCAAGTTTTTTCCCAAAGGTACCGCTTATGCTAGATATGATTTGAGAGCACAACACCTTTTGGATGCTATGTGTGGTGAGGGTTATGCGGTTTCCACGGGTCTTCTGAGAGCACTTTCATCAGTAGTTAATTTGTGGTTGGGAGGTAAATGTCTGTTGAGTTTTGTTGAGATTATTGTTTCGACGCCTCTTATGCCGCTGCTGAAGCCCGATAACGGGGTTTGAACCATTGTTGGGGGTAGCCTCATTTGACCCTATATGGGGTAGTGATGGAAGAAAAGAATGAAGAAATCAAGTATGAGGTGTTCCCTTGAAGTGTTAAAGTGAAATAAAAAAGTAAATGTTCGTGTCTGGATACATATTATTCTTATTGAAGATATTTTCATGTTTGGTGGAGAGGATAAAATTTGCGAGAAAATATGCTCCATTAAATAAATAATGATTGATTTAAAAGTGAAGAAAAACTTATTCCTGAAAGAGATATCAAGTGCTACAAAGATTAAAGTGTTGTTGTTCATGAAAAAGTACAATCATAAAGAAAAGCGTGAAGTGGTGATGCATTGAAGCTGTTTCAACTTGTGAAAATTCGAAACCCTGAATATTTTTTGCCATTTGACATACTTTTTTACTTACCAACATCGCTTTTCCTTGTCTCACATTCCCGTTACCCCGTTGCCTATTAGTTTCATTTGACATGTGGTGGACCTTTAGAACGCCTTGACAAGCTTATGGTAAGATCTATACTTGACTATTGAGCTAGATGTATTATTGATATATGCCTAAACACATCTCGTGAGATTGAGAGCAAACACATTACCCCTGAGCAGTTTCGATTACTATGATTCTTTATTCAGTCTCTTATAGTGATTGATGTTATGATGACATAGTTTGAGTTGTTTGTTTTTCTCTTAATTGAGACACTCATTTGTTCTTACAAAGAGTATGCATATGACATGATCTTACTCGAGGACAAGCAAAGTTGAAGTATGAAATATTTTTATAAGTACCAAATATTACATCATAAACGCTTTAGAATCATGCACTTCATACATTTATTGCTCTATCATTCGCTTCAACATAAGAGATTACAGCGGGCAGACAAAAGGGCTTTACATAGTCTACTTCCGGGATGATCTATGTTTGTTTGGAAGCAAAAGTGCTCTCTTTCCTTCGTTTGTGGATTTCCCTTTTAGAATGTGCTCTGCTTGTCTCAGTTCGGGGAGGCCATTTGTCTTTCTTTTTGCCTAAGGTAACCCACAATTGCCGTTCTTCTTTCTATGTTACTGAAAAGAGTCCTTTGTTCTTCGAAGGAGGAAATCTCTCTGATATATAGGAAGCACTTCATTTTCATATTTTTGTATCCATCTTGAATTTTTTGTGTTTCACTCATTTCCGGCATCAGATATGCCAAAAGTACATCCTTCATGGAAGTCGGAGTTGAAGAGAAGACCATATATGACCGAGTAAATGCAACACAAAATCCCCCGACCAAGTCATGATGACAAGATCCAAGAATAAAGTCACAAAGCAAGGCAAACGTCAGGTGAGACGGCTTTCCAAGCCGTCTAGACCATACATCACCATTGCGTTGGACTTCTTCAAGCCCATTGTTGTAGATAATAAGTTCCCACATCGAAAGTTACGGATACTCCGAGCCTAGTATATAAGGTCGAGTTTATGTGTTGGGCATTGGCCTAATGCACATGTGCGCTCGTATGCACACGATCCCCGCCCTACCGGTGTTTTTTCTGTATTGGACTTTGACATCCATACCTGATCCAGACCTAGACGATGTGATCGAGACCAGATACCAGACAACGTCAGACGGCATCCAAAGCCGTCACCGATGTGGTCTCACCCCGTCTCTATGTGGTATCGTCCACGTTGTGAATAATATATCCATGCAAACTTGAGCGTAAAATATTACAGGCAGATTGGCCAAATTATTTGTCGGCCAACAAATTTAGATTTTGTTAGTTAAAAAGAAAAATATGAATAATATATACATGCAAACTTGAACGTGGAGTCTGACGTAGCTTATCAGGCTACTATTATTATTATGATGATAATTTGTTTTATCTTCTAACTAGCTAACTTTTGTTTTAAGAATACAAGTATATTTATGCTCATAGTACGATATTTACAGACTTGAAGCCTTAAAAGGCTCAAATTGAAGTTAGTTCGACCTAAACTATCGATCAGATTTCTTAACTCACTATCATCACCTAACATCATCAACATCTTACGTTTTAATTAAGTTTAACTATAATTAATTTCCAATTAGTTTTTTATGTAAGAGATTTATATAATTGAGTTATCTAGATTAGGACTGGTATATATTAAAGTATGTAGAAGACAAGAACCTTGCTAGGTTAAACTACCAAAAGGTAGCATGTGGTTAACATTAAATGATATGAGTCATTTAGCTGTCAGCATTTTGATGTCTACAACAAACTTTCTAAAAATTTGACTAGAAAGATTGAAATATGAACTAGTAATCAACGCGGGGTTCTTTAAGGTCTTACCTCGTGAATAATAATTCAATCAGGAACAATTAGAGCCGTTTGGTTTCAACTACGAAAACAAAAGCGTAATGAAAATGAATGTAGTGATGCTCGTTTAACTTATGTATTCATATTGTTCCTTATTTACCTAGGTGCACTGTGTTTTCAAAAGCTTTCTGTCGATATGTTATTGTTCATTCTTAAAGTTTTATCCATATGGTGGTGTTTTATCATTTTCCATGTAAAATATAATTCCTTTCTCTCATTTTGATTCCTGATAGGATATCAAAAGTAATTAAATTCTACTACAGTTACTATAATCAACAAGAAATAATTTAAAAAAATTATTCATGAACAAGGATATACATGTGGACTAAAATAATTTTCATTTTGTTTCTATTTCCGGAGTTACAACCAAACGTAGGGTTAATGTATTTAATACGTGATTATATCAAGTGTTGGATTGAAAGGGTAATTTAATCACCTTTCTTGTAATCTATTCAGCCCGATCAAAGACAGATCATCCCATCCCAATCATCCTTCTACGTTCACTAACACCATACAAAATAAAACTGATCGACGCAATTGATAATTGCAATTGAATTGATCTTACATAATTTGCACATGCCGATTCAAAACATCATTTGCTACACATGGCTTGAGTTTTGGTCAACCATGGAATTCGATGAGGGTTGAAATGTGAGCTTTTGATTTTGCAAATAATTACAAGACCCAATTGTGATAATAGGGTCACGATCGAACTCAAGGAAAACAATGCAATGAATTGACATATTAATAATGAAACTAGAATATAATAACATGAAAACATAAAAGAAGCAAATCGATCGGCCGATCAGAGCACAATATTAAGGAATGGTAAGGCAAGAATCAGAATCACAAAGACGAGAAAAACACATTGGTCGGTCAATTGGTAGACACATGTCGACCGACTGGTGAATAAATAACAAAATACATTCGTAGCGAGAAGATATGGGAAATAATATTCGTTGATTGATCCACAATCAATAATATCACAAGTAACCGAGTTTATGTGTATCAATGATTAATAAAAGAGTTTCAAGGCCAAAATCACCACAACATATATATCAATTATCAATCCATAATAGGAAGTAAATCATGTTATGTAGGGAACAAGTTTGCTCGTCTCTCACATTTTGCAGAATAAAAAAGGTATGAGTACATTTTGTCATTAACATTTGGAAGAACAAATAATGATAAAGCGATCAATGCTCGGTTCTCGCATTTTTCATGGAATAATGATCGTGAAAATTTTAACCGAATAGTTAACAACAACAATGCAAATCAGGTCGTTGATAATCCCACCTCCAACAAAAATGCAAATCAGGTCGCTGTCACCCCTCGCCCACCACCGACTCCAAAAACTGAGGTCACTTCTGAACCCCATCCGCATTGCCTTCCGACCGACCTCAGCGCTCCCTCAGCATTACTGGTCGTTGTCACCCCTAGCCCACAACTGACTCCAGAATCCGAGGCCTCTTCTGAATCCCATCCGCAATGCCTTCTGACCAACCCTAGCGCTCCCTCAGCAATTCTGGCTGACCCCTCAATACCTCATGCATTGAATTCCCATGTTGCCCCTTCAGATAGCCCCGTCCCTTCACCTGGCCTACAGAATGTCAACTCTACTTCTCCAAACATTCTCCTAACACCCCCTGACACCCCCAAACCAACTTTCAGAGACATCCTCTTAAATGCTAAAGCGTGGAACCATGTACCTCTTTCATATTCCCCAGGCCTTGATAACGGTATAATCCGGTTCACTAATGAGGATATCTCTGACATGATTTCCAAATGGCACCTATCACTTGTCGGATTCCCCCTGGGCACTCCCCTTGCCTTCAAACGGATGTTATCATTTGCCTCTCTCTCCTAGAAACTCTCTACACAACCGAAAATCCTACGTAACGAAAAAGGGGTGTTCATTTTCCATTTCGACACTGAGGATGATCTCAACGCTGTCCTACTCGGCAGCCCCTAGATCATAAGCGGCTCAACCTCCCTCCTTCTCAAGCGATGGAGCCACAAAATGGACTTGGACTACTCGAGCCTCTCTTCCGTTCCAGTATGGGCCTCTCTTCATGAACTGGATTATCGATTTTGGTCCCCCATAATGTTGGCTAAGATCGGATCGACTATTGGTATACCCCTCCTCACTGACACATCTTCTACTTACCATGAGAGGCTTGGCTTTGCTAGGGTCCTCGTGGAAATTCATGGCACGAAACCTCTTCTCAGATAGCTCACTTTTATTGGACCAGAGGACGAAACAATCTCTAAAAAAATTGTGTACGACTGGCTCCTGGAACACTGTCCGAGTTGCCTCCTCTTTGGCCACAAATGCAAGTCATCTTCCCCTACCTATGGACCGAACCCCGCCAAAGCAAACCATAATTGCAACCTCCCCCCATCCAACCTTGGCCCCTTGCTACCCACTCCTAATGCCTCCTTTCTTATCCTGCAACCCATCAACAAACCCCACCAACAGCTCATCTCGAACCAATTCAGACCCCCACCGAGCATGACTCCTCCTCCTGCAGTCATGTTGATGTGAGTACCTCTCAATTACCCCCCTAGACAATCCGGACACCACCCCATCATCTCAACCTCTCACCTTAACCCTCCCAGATAACCCCAAGAGCAACCCACCGCGAACCTCATCCACCTTCACCACCACTATCCCCAACTCCCCTAACGAACCACTCCCGAATCCCCTACCTACCCCAAACAAAATCTCCCTCTTGCAAGCATCGAGGGTGCATGCAACAACCACAACGGGTTTTAATGAATCTTAATCTCTGTGCTTGGAACGTTGGGGGGCTAAATCACCCTAACAAGCAGAAAGCCATTCGTGATTTAGTTCAGCGCCACTCCCTCGACGTTATTGGAATTATTGAAACAAAGATCAAGGATAGGAAAATGAAAGCTCTTTCCTCCCTCATTCCCAGCTGGAGACATACCTCAAATCTCACCTCGGACCAAAGCTGCCGCATCTGGGTTTGGTGGAACCCATGCTCCCTCCACCTCACCCCTATCTTATCAAATGATCAGATTCTCCATTGTAAAATCTCCTTTCCTCCCCCATCATACCTCCCACCACTATCACGTCACAACCTACAACCTTCTAATGCTCGTTCATCTATGCTTTTAACCCTCCTGAAGAACGCACCCCTCTGTGGAACAACATTACTACCATCAATCTCCTCAACCCTGCCTCCCCTTGGGTCCTCTTGGGTGATTTTAATACCATCCTTAGCCCTGACGAGAAACTTTCTCACAACCCCTCTTCATCCTTCCAACCCACATCTGAGCTTGCCGACTGCTTTGATCTCAATACACTTGCGGACCACGACTCATCTGGCTGCAAATTCACATGGAATAACAAACAACTCTCATCCTGCATTTGGTGCAAGCTTGACCGTATCGTCGTAAACCCTGCATGGTCCACTTCTTTTCCCAACTCGGTCGCCCTTTTCGACAATCCCTTCATCTCGGATCACTCACCGGGACTCCTTTTCCTTGAATCCAAACCTCAAACCGCAAAAAGACAGTTCCGTTTCAATAACTCTTGGTCTTTGCATGAAAATTTATCCCGCTCCATTGCCCTTGCCTGGTCGACCCCCACTCAAACCCCTCATGACAGTAACATGTCAAGACTTTACCACAAACTCAAGATCCTGAAGCCCACCCTCAAGAAATTCCCGAGCCAAAAAAATGGAGACCCTTTACTCCTCCATTGAAGACTTGAAAACCACCCTCACCAATACCCAATCAAACCTTCAAAACTCCCCCTTGACCCCGCCTCATCCTCTTGGAACGCACCTGTTCGCTCCAAACGGTGTGTGCAAGCTTTAAATTTATAACCCTAGACTTAAGCTTAAAACAAGGATGCGAACCCGCAGTGTACGGGTCAATCGTAGTAAAAGCAAGAAAATTCCAGGGGTCGATCACAGGGACTCGGTGAAACAAAGTCAATACGGTGTGCTTATGTTAATACTAACCACAAGAGCGATTAACACAATCAAAGATGAATAAGAAGTCAATAAAGCAAACATGCAATTCTAGGGATTAAAGCATCTAGTTGTGGTTCCAACTCAAGATCTATAGATAAGCGGACAAAGCTGAGATTTTTGCGTGGGAAGGTGTTACTAAAGTGGAGTAGATCACCGGGTAAGTCTCACTACACACTAATCCTAAACCGTGACTCCTATTACCGGGTAAGTCTCAAGGAATCAAGATAAGGAACTATAACCTCAAACTAACACACCATCTAAGGGAATAGAATCAACCTTTACCGGGTAAATCTCAGGCTAACTCACAAAGATGGGATGAAAGCACACTCAAACCCCAATAAAGGACAAACCTTTATTACCTACACTTATGATCTTAGGTAAACAAACTAAGGAATTACCGGGTAAGTCTCATCCTAAGCTTGCATTAAACCAGGAAGGTGTAATAAGAATAGGATTTAGCAAACTCTAACACTTAACTTTCTGTTTAGATTCGGATAAGTCACCTCGGACAGAAGAATTCCACCCCGGCCGAGATGTTCATCAACCGAACGAGATGCTTAGGGTTAAGGTTAAAGACTCGAACTTTCAGGATCCTACTGGAATCTAAGATTATTCTATCATTGTTTTTCCCACAACCTTCAGCCAATCACCCTAGAATCACACAAGGAAATTAGCCACTCATCATCATAATGAAAGTATTAAAATATATGGGAAGAAGGTGAATATTTGAACAAAGAAGAATTTAAGGAAAAGACTTCAATAACTGAATCAAATATCACAACAAAAGCGTTCCTTGGATAGCAATCCAAAAATACTAGACAACCAATGAGGGAATTAAAGACAATCTTACAAAACCCTCCAAAAAGCTATAAAAGCTATAGACTTCAATCTTCCTTCAACCTTCAAAAAGGTTCTTCGAAACTCTCCACTGGAGTATGCTGCTGCTGCTGCGTATGCGGGATCTTCTCGTAAGCAAGATGTTGGAATTGTGGAAATCCAACCCTTTTTATAGGAAAATAACCCTCCAAAGATAATAAATCTTAAAAAGATATCTTCCCATAAAAATAGGTAAAATATATGATTCTGCATATCTCCTTCCTTCCAGAAGCCAAGCCCAAGAATATAAGATCACTTTCCAAATTTAAAAAGATCTCATCCAAGAATAAAATATTCTCGCCGCGTCCTAGGTGTTCGCCTCGGTCGAGTCGGCGTCTTTGGATCACCTCGGTCGAGATGAATCTCTGGTCAACCGAGGGGAGTCACAACAGAATGTGAAATCTCTCGAATCAGCTCCAAAGTAAATCTTTAATCCATCGTTATGCTTCCTGGATGTAGCTCCAAATGACTCATGACTCCTTTCGCTCCTTTTTGATGCAAAACGTACCAAATTACCTGCAATTACAACAAAACTAGGTGTAGACCTCGATTCTCCCAAAGGTAGATGAAATGGTAGTAAAATCACATAATGTACATACGAACATGCAGATTATGAAAGATAAAACGTCCAAACAAACCCTGAAATATAGACTATAATTCATACTATCAAAATACCCCATACTTAGCCCTTGCTTGTCCCCAAGCAAGTTCCTCATATAGAAGACAAGATAGAATGGATTATAAGTCAATAAAATCAATGAAAACGTCTTTCAAAAACATTTTATGGTGTGCAACTATCATAGATCACTCTAAGAGAGTACTTCCTGGAAATTAAAAACTCAATATGATCAAAACATTTTATAAATATAAGAAAGTTGTTCATCTTTGCATAAAATCATAGAATCCATAATAAATCATAATTATCAAAATTAATCATGTATAATCCAGTTTAAACCACTAAGTCAATCAACAAGCTCAAGGTCTCAAGGGCTTCCCAAAAGAAAAGGTCAAGAAACGTGTAGGATAGGGATGTATGTAAGGTAATGTGGTGCTAGAATCCGGGAAAAGGATGAACTTCATTTTCACTTTGACTTGCAACATCTTTCACCAATAAGCTTCGCTTATCTCACACTTTTTCTTTTTACTTTACTTTTTGGGATGCATGGACAGAGGTGCACAATAACCGAAGCCTAGGAAATCTGCAATCATCAATTTCTCGAGATGCATCAAACCTTTGATGCACATACCATGACCCGTTAGGAATATCGCTCAATCCGACTTTGGCAAGACACAAACACCCGGCTATGTGAATGGTGCCGAGTTACTCATCTTCACGATTGACTTCCCCAAACCTATTATTGCTTTCTAACACTTTCACTTCCAGCCACTTCTCAACTTTAACTTGCTTTCACCACTTCGCTTGCTTCCAAATTCCCGGATAGGTAAAGGGAGGCAAAATGTATATGAGGGGCTAAGCATGATCAAGAAGAAGAAGAAGAAGAAGATGAATTGCCTTGGTCTTTCCAAGAAGAAAGTGAGAGAACTTAACCTGCGGTGTCAACCTTCAAATTCAACATAATTTGGATAAAAACAAAGTATTAAACATGCTAATAATTTCATGCAAAGCATTTAGCAACTTAAACATATCATAAAACCTTTCAAACACATAAAGAATTTAAAACCAGTAGGTAAACAAAATCTTTACTGAGATCATATCCAGATAAGTAACACAAAATCGTTTTCGAAAACTTTCTGTTACGCACCTCGGTCGAGATGTTCTTGGTTCAACCGAGGTGAAATGCCTCGTTTGGCCAGAATCTCCGCGGTCGAGGTCAATAATTTTTTTTATTTTTTTTATTTTTTATTTTTAATTTTTTTTTAAAACCATTTTTTTTTTCGGTTTCGACGTTTTTCTCAATCAAATAACCTGTAGGTATGCATGTAATATCAGATAATCATATAAATGCCGAAGTGAAGCATAAAATAGAATATCCGATAAATAGTAATGTAATACATCAAAAGTAGTCGGAATAGATACATCACGTAGTCAGATAAGTACAAACACCCCATACTTGGGACACAGTGTCCCAGTGAGTCAAATAAAAAAAAAGTCTGAAAATGAGAGAACTCACCGGATAAATAGCTGAACTGCATAAAAGAAAATAAAGAAAATCCTGCTGCTCCTCAATAATCTCGATCCGGCGGTGGTGGTGGTGGCACGTACGGATACTGTGTCGGGTCGAACGGATAACCCATGACACGCTCGAATTGCAGCTGGGCCATGACGTGCTGATAGTGCTGCCGCTCCTGCATCTCGCGGATCCAGCGATAATGCAGCATATGAGTCGATAACCTGATCCGTCAGGTCATCGATCCGTCGGTGAGCAGCTTGATCTCTCACTCCGCGCCTCCTGCGTCTAGCAGGTCTGACTGGAGAAGTCTCAGCTGGTGCAGGCTCCGTATCCTCCTCGTCGTCCAAGTCTATAATCGGTGGTGCGCTCTTCCCTGCAGTATCCGTCCCTGTATCCATCGGGACTCCACCGTTTCTCTCATCCAACGTCTCCTCGTCGTCGTCATCCTCCTCCTCCTCAGCAGGAGCAGTTGCTGCCTCTCTATGATCCTCCATCAGTGTAGCCCAAGCTGTCTGCCAGTAATGTGGATCAAAGACTGTGAACTGTGCAGACCAGCGGATCTCCTGCGGTGCAGTCCGCTCCCAAGGCATGGCGACGTATGGAGTAGTCAAACCACGGGGAACTAGAATCCTCCGTGTGATCATATCCTGTAATCCCAGCGGCTTCGGAGCCGCCGCCATCGTGCAAACACTGAGGTCCATCCCGTGGTAGGTAGCGATATGGGTGACTAGACCTCCGCAGCAAATGTCTCCCTTCGCCTTGGCCTTGATCCTGTGCAGATCCTCTGCCAGGAGCAAGCCAAAGTCTGGGAAACCTCCTGTAACCATGCAGTAGAGGCTGAAGAGCTCGCCCTGTCTGATCTTCTGGGGCGTCTCAGTACGCGCCAGAAGTGTCTCGCTAAAAATCCTGTGGGCTAGTCTGAAGGCTGGGTGGAAGATGACCTTCTCCCTGGAATCTCCAGGGCGCCATCTGTCTGCATGCTCAATAATATGGGCAATCTGCCCCCAGAACTCCCTAGCTACGGATCGGGAGGGGAAGTCGGTGGCGGTGGGCTCAGAAAAGCCAAAAATCTCTCTCCATATCTCTAAGGGAACTATGAAGTTCTGGTTCATCAACCGGTACTTCACAGACTGGTCTGTGGGGAGGTAGGAGAAGGAGCTAACAAACTCTAAGGTCGGCTCCAAGTAAGCTGGGGCTCGGATCTCAATAAACTGATCCAGCCCGACAGTAGCAATCATCCTCCTAAGGTCAGCATCTAACCCTAGGCAATCAAAGGCCGACACGTCCAGAAATCGTGGTGCGATAACTGGACGGCTAGCTATCCGCTCATAGTCTACCCGGCATCTCTCGTGGATAATCGGGCGGTAAGGACGGGAAGAAGAGGAAGAAGGGGAGGGTGAGGATCTGTCTCTAAGGGCTAGGCGACGATCTGAACTCATTTTCACTCAACTCTGTCAGACCACCTCGGTCACTGACAAGTCCCAAAAATCACCTCGGTCGAGATGCAGTTCGACCGGACCGAGGCGCAGCAGTTACGATTCCAAATCTCAAAAATTCAGTTCTTTTCCCCCCAAAATCACTACAATTGCTTCCTAAGGGGTACTTAAGCTTTTCCTCAGCAAAATCAGGGGCAACCAAAGCCCAAATCAAAGCGAACGAACGAGTTAGGGTTTCGACTTGTTTTACCTCGTTTCGGTCGATTCGCTCGATTTCTTTGCAGATCTGTTGTTGCAATCGGTTCCTCTACCCTTCAATCGCAGTTTGGAAGCGGAAATCTTCGAAAACGAGCAAGATTTGAGAGGGAGCGAAGTGGAAGTCGCCGCGGTCGAGGTGGGTAAAGTAAAAAAGTGAAAAATAAAAATTTCTCCCTTTTTATACTGTTCCTGGATCTGCTGTCACCTTGGTCGAGATGGTCTCGACTGGACCGAGGTGGTATGGACCGAGGTGGTTCTGCAAAAACCCTAGTCGCCTCGGTTGCTCAAGAATCAACTCGGTCGAGGTGCTCTGACAGTAACCGAGGTGCTTCTGTCTTCTCAGAATCTCGAACTTCTGTCCTTCCAGTTGTGCTCCTTCCTTAGATATTCCCTGTTGTCTGTCCAGAACGCCAAAAACAAAGCAAAGCAAAGCAAAAACAAAAACTATCTAAGCTAGACTAGAAAACGGGAAAAGAAAGCAATACCTTGGGTTGCCTCCCAAGAAGCGCTTGATTTAAGGTCGCTAGCTGGACCATGATGCGTCTCAAACGAGGTATATTGATGCAACCTCCTCAACCGGCGTTTCCGGTTGGTATTTCTTAAGCCTATGACCGTTGACCTTGAAGCTTCCGCTAGTTTCGCCCCATATCTCAACTGCACCATGAGGGAAAACATGTTTCACAATGTAAGGTCCGGTCTATCTAGATTTCAACTTACCTGGAAAAAGGCAGAGGCGGGAGTTGAAGAGTAGAACTAAGTCTCCTTCGTTAAGCTCTTTTGGGACGATACGCTTGTCATGCCATCTCTTCGTCCTTTCCTTGTAGATTTTGGCATTCTCATAAGCGTTCAAACGCAGCTCCTCCAGCTCGTTAAGTTCCAATAGTCGCTTCTCACCAGCCTCTTTGATATCGAAATTTAACCATTTGATAGCCCAATATGCCTTGTGTTCCAATTCAACGGGCAAATGGCAAGACTTCCCATATACCAAATTATAAGGAGTGGTACCTATAGGAGTCTTGAATGCGGTCCTGTATGCCCAAAGAGCATCGTCCAACTTCATGGACCAATCCTTCCTCGTTTTAGAGACGGCCTTCTCCAAAATTGCCTTGATTTCTCTATTCGAGATCTCGACCTGTCCACTAGTTTGAGGGTGATAAGCAGTTGATACCTTGTGGGTTAGCCCATACTTCGATAGAAGTGCTTTGAACTTCCGTTTGATGAAATGCGTTCCTCCATCGCTAATGATGATGCGTGGAGTTCCAAATCGTGGAAAGATAGTTCTGTTCAAGAACTTCACAACCACTTTGGCGTCGTTAGTGGGAGAAGCAATGGCTTCAACCCATCTAGAGACGTAATCAACTGCAAGGAGAATGTAGAGGTTTCCTCCGGAGGATGGGAAAGGTCCCATGAAGTCAATCCCCCACACATTAAAGATTTCCACTTCTTGGATGTTATTAAGTGGCATCTCGTTCCTCCTTGATAAGTTCCCTGTTCTTTGGCATGCATCACAAGAGACAACAAAAGATTGCACATCCTTAAATAATGTAGGCCAAAAGAAACCGGAACGCAATACCTTAGCGCATGTTTTATCGGTGCTAGCATGCCCCCCACAAGGAAGTGAATGACAATGCCTTATGACGCTATTAACTTCATCCTCCGGAATGCACCTTCGAAGCATCCCATCCGGTCCGCGCTTGAATAGCAGCGGCTCGTCCCAGTAGTAATGTCGGACTTCCTTGAAGAATCTTTTCTTTTGAGAGTACGTCAATCCGGGCGGTATCTCCTGGCAAACAAGATAATTCACAATATCAGCGTACCAAGGACCTTTATTATCAGAAAGTTTGTGGATGGAATGCTCCACCAACAGTGGATGAATATCAGAGGAGGGAGTAAGAAATTTGTTATTCTCAGCAATCTCAGTTGACATCATCTCGCCGTCGACTTCGGTCGAGGCGCAGAGGCGTTGACCGAGGTGTTCTTCAGTCGCCTCGCTCTGTCCAGAAAGTGCCTCGGTCGAGGTACTGCTACTGGATCCGAGACTGGAGATCTTCGTCTCCTGGATTAGCTTCTCAGTTTTAGCCCCTGGATCCTCTTCCAGTGCCTTCAAGCTCCGTATATCTGCATCACAAGAAACATCTATACCTTCCTCCATTAAACTGAAGCTAATAACTCTTTCGAGTGGGTTGTTAATAAGGATAGAGCTCACCAATTCTCGTGATTCTTCTTCATCGTAGATGTTGAAGATATCATCAGTTAGCTGCTCCCCTTTCATGGCTGCAAGTAGTGCGAACTCCACCTCATCGCCACCAACGTTGAATTTCAACTTGGCGTTCTTGCAATCCACGTTGCAACCCGAAGTTGCTAGAAATGGCCTTCCGAGAATAATAGGTACAGGATAATCTGCGGGAATGTCAAGTACAACAAAATCTATAGGTAGATAGAAGTTACCTAACTTGACCGGAACGTCTTCCAAGATGCCCACGGGATGGGTAATGGAGCGATCCGCCATATAAAGTCGAATCTTGACCGGCTTGGGCTCTCCAAGACCGATCTTCGTGCATAGCTCCAGCGGGATGATGCTCACACTGGCTCCTAGATCACAAAGGGCTTCACAAGTGACATCCCCAACTTGAATGGGAATACAAAATGAGCCGGGATCTCTCAACTTAGGTGGCATCTTTTCCTTCATGATTTTGATAAGCTCCGAAGATTTAGATGTCATCCTAACTTCACCAACATCCTCCAGCTTCCTCTTCCTTGATAAAATTTCTTTTAAGAACTTCCCATAGGCGGGCATACCTAAAATAGCATCAAGGAAAGGAATATTAATATGTAGCTTATTCATCAAGTCAAGAAACTTACCAAAGTGCTTGTCTAGATGTGCTCTGGCTCTGGACTGAGGGAATGGAAGTGGTGGTTTGTATGCAGGAGGTGGAGTATAAGTTTCAGTTGTCCCTCCTGTTTTCTGTTGCTCCGCCTCGGTTGGCATCTCGGTCGAGGTGTTCTTCGACTGGATCTGGACCGAGGTGGTCTGCATCGAGCGAGGTACTGGATCTGCAGTTTTGAGTCCACTCCTCGTCGTTATGGCCATGCATTGGCCCTTAGGGTTAGTTTCCGTCTTCGCTGGAAGCTTCCCTGGATCTCTTGGCGCTTCATTCGCCCTATTAGCAAGTTGTTGTTCGAAGGACTTTTGGGCCCTCAAAAATGAAGTCATAGAATTCTCCATAGCGCTAAGCTTGATCAAGATTGCCTCCAGAACTGCGTCTTTCTTTTCTGGCTGAGACGAACTTGATCCTTGCCCTTGGCTTTTCAATGGAGTAGAAGAAGAAGAAGGGGAAGAGAGGAAAGGGTTAGATGAATCATTAGAGTTGGAGTTTGAATGATTGTTACCGTGGTTTTGGTTATTCGCCCTCCAGTTGTTGCTATTGGATCCTCTATTGTTGTTGTTGTAGTTGTTGTTTCGGGGACCGTTGTTGTTGTTACGGTACCCGTTATTGTTGTTGTTCCTTTGCCCTTGCTCTTCCTTCTTAGTTTGAGCCATCAAGAGCTCCTTCAATTGCTTCACGTCATTCTTCAACGACGTGAGTTGATTGTTGTTGGATTGAATCTCTTGAAAGTTGACTCTTTTAACTCCACCTTCAGCTCCTTGGTGGGTATATTTCTCCATGTGCAAGGCTTGCTTCTCAATGAAGTCCCAAGCCTCATCAATCACCATGTTCATGAAGGTACCGACGGAGAGTAGTTGGAGATTGAACTGGGTGCTTCCGTCCAGCCCTTTGAAGTAGATCTCCAACAACTCGATCTTTGGAATCCCATGATGTGGGCAATCCAAAAGGATATCCTTGAACCGCTCCCAAGACTTGGACAAGCTCTCCTTGTCCTTCATGATGAAAGCATTGATCTTCCCTCTCATTTCAGCGGTCTTTGAGGGGGGAAATAATTTGGTTAAGAATTCCGTAGTCATCTCCTCCCATGTGCTAATTTTTCCTGGAGGGAGAGATTGATACCAAGTAAGAGCTCTATCTTTTAAAGAAAAGTAAAAAGGTCTTAGCTTGTAGTTGTTATTTTCAATTCTGGAAGGTCGCAAGGTTTCAATCAAGATCTCGTAGTTTTGAAGATGTTGATGCGACGACTCCTTCTCTAGCCCTCCGAATTGGCATTGGCGAATCATGGACAGAACTTGCGGTCGAAGTTCGTAGTCATGATCTGCTGGATCTCCTAGGTTCACCCCTGGACGCCTCAGCTGTTGATTAGGGTCCATCCTTTGACCTAGGGTTTGTGGGATTCCTGCAAGAAGAACATCTCGGACTGGCATCCGAGGTGGAAGTACATCGGCCGGGGCGTCAGGTACTGGAATCTGCCTCGGTCGCGGGTCAACTACTGGATCCTGCATCGGTCGAGGATCAACAGGAGGATCTTCCCTCGGTCGAAGTAGAATCTGGTCTCGTATGACTGCTATCTCAGCTTCGATTGCTGCAGTCTTGGTGTGATTCTCTTCTTTCTCTTGCCTGAGTTCTTCCTTGCTGAGGCGTAGCAGCTCTAGCGCCTCTTTCAATTGGGCCGCAAGATCGCGATCATCTTGTTGGGCCATCTTCGCTTCTCTTAAGCGTCGCTTGTATGTCTTTTCTGGTTCGGGATCGTAAGGAACGATTTCCTTCCCAGTGCGGGTTCTTCGCATATACCTAAGAAAGAACCTGCAAAAGTCGTCACTCAAGTAGAGTGGTTAGATGAAACGGGGCAAGCGCCCCAAGAGCAAACCGTACCGGCTCGGTCTAGACCAAGTCCCCGACAACGGCGCCAAAAACTTGTTTGCTCCAAACGGTGTGTGCAAGCTTTAAATTTATAACCCTAGACTTAAGCTTAAAACAAGGATGCGAACTCGCAGTGTACGGGTCAATCGTAGTAAAAGCAAGAAAATTCCAGGGGTCGATCACAGGGACTCGGTGAAACAAAGTCAATACGGTGTGCTTATGTCAATACTAACCACAAGAGCGATTAACACAATCAAAGATGAATAAGAAGTCAATAAAGCAAACATGCAATTCTAGGGATTAAAGCATCTAGTTGTGGTTCCAACTCAAGATCTATAGATAAGCGGACAAAGCTGAGATTTTTGCGTGGGGAAGGTGTTACTAAAGTGGAGTAGATCACCGGGTAAGTCTCACTACACACTAATCCTAAACCGTGACTCCTATTACCAGGTAAGTCTCAAGGAATCAAGATAAGGAACTATAACCTCAAACTAACACACCATCTAAGGGAATAGAATCAACCTTTACCGGGTAAATCTCAGGCTAACTCACAAAGATGGGATGAAAGCACACTCAAACCCCAATAAAGGACAAACCTTTATTACCTGCAATTACAACAAAACTAGGTGTAGACCTCGATTCTCGCAAAGGTAGATGAAATGGTAGTAAAATCACATAATGCACATACGAACATGCAGATTATGAAAGATAAAACGTCCAAACAAACCCTGAAATATAGACTATAATTCATGCTATCAGCACCACTACCCAGTCTCTGAACGCCAAACTCGATCTCCTCCAGACTACACTCGCCCAACTCTCAAAGGCGTCCTGGATTAAATATGGTGACCAGTGCAATACATTTTTCTTCAAATCCATAACTGCCAGACGCGCCTCCCACACCATCCACTCCATCCTAGACCCTATAAATCCCGAAAGCGGTTACACTCAAGATCCTAATAAGATCCCCTCCATCCTAATCAACCATTTCACAACTATTTTAAATCCCACTACCGCCTACAACCCACTACTCCTATTCCCCGACTGCCCCCTTCCCTCCATTACTCCAGATGACGTCCGCTCGCTCCACACCAAGGTTACTCATGAAGACATAAAAAATGCTCTCTTCGATATTGGAGACAACAAGGCTCCAGGGCCGGATGGCTTTAACTCATATTTCTTTAAGGCCTCCTGGAGTATTACAAGCGACACTTTCTTAAACGCCATTCTTGAATTCTTCGATTCCAGCATCCTCCAAAGGCAAGTAAACCACACCTCTATTACCTTGATTGCCAAAAAAGAGAACCCCTTGAGCCCCTCTGACTACATGCCTATTTCATGTTGTAACACCTCGTACAAGGTTATAGCCAATATTCTGGAAAAAAAGCTCCACGATACTCTCCCTTCTGTCATTGGTTCTTACTAGGGAGCCTTCATCAAGGGCAGGTCTATCAAACATAATATTCTCATCTGCCAAGAGCTTTTAAAGAAATACAACCGCCGGTTCATCTCTCCAAGAAGCGCCTTGAAGATCGACATCTCTAAAGCCTTTGACACGATCGACCACAACTTTATTCTCCACTGCTTGAGCAGGATGGGGTTTCCTGATAGTTTCATCCAGCTTGTTGGCGCCTGCATCACAACTGCCACATACTCCATTAACCTTGACGGCTCTCTACATGGCTTCTTCAAGGGCTCTAGAGGTCTCAGGCAAGGCTGCCCCCTCTCACCACCGCTCTTCGTCATCGCAATGGAAGTCCTGTCATCAATAATCCGTATTAACACTTCAAATCCGAACTTCAATCTGCACCCCAAATGCTTCTCTCCTCGCATAACACATCTTTGCTTCGCTGATGACCTCCTCTTATTCTGTAGAGGAGACCTTATATCCATTAACACTCTGATGAACACACTCGGCGCTTTTGGGAAGTACTCTGGGCTCTTTTTGAACAACCCCAAATAAACTCTTTACATCGGAGGGCTCTCCCCCCAAGACTGTGAACTCATCTCCACCTCTACTGGTCTTCCCCTCGGTGAGCTCCCCTTCACTTATCTGGGCATTCCTGTTGGCAGCAAACGACTAAACACATCCGAATACATGCCCCTCATCACCAAAATCACCAGCAAAATCAATTCCTGGAGTGCTAGAAACCTATCATACGCGGGCCGAATGTAGATCATCTCCTCCATCCTCATGGCCCTCAACTATTACTGGTGCTCAGTCCTCCTTATCCCTCCTACCATCATCTCCAAGATCAAGAGCTTGCTCCGTTCATTCCTCTGGTCGGGTAAGACCACTAGCCCCCGCGCTCTCGTCGCTTGGAACGTGGTCTGCACTCCCATGGATTAGGGCGGTCTTGGTTTCAAAGAACTGCTCTGTTGGAATAAAGCTTGTATATCAAAGATCATCCTGGATCTGAATTACCACCATCTGAGCCCTAGCCTCTGGTCCGAGTGGATTCACTCCAACATTCTAAAAGGTGGCTCCATTTGGACCTTCCCCTTAAACTTCAAGTACAGTCACATTTGGCGAATGATCCTCATGATTCGTGACCAGATCATTGATGCTGACTACAACACTTCTTTCCCCACCCTCACCACAAAGCCAAACGGAAAATTCTCAACTACACTTGCCTACAACCTCATATGGAAAATGTCACACCTCTCCCCCTTGTACCAACTTGGCCTCATCTGGAAAGGCCTAAACATCCCCAAGAGTAGTTTTATCACGTGGATCGCTAGCCATAACCGCCTCCCCACCCTCACAAAGCTTTGGTCCTGGAACATTGTGTAGGATGACTCTTGCAAATTCTGTGGCTTACACCCTGAGGACGAACATCACCTCTTCTATCTCTGCCGCTACTCCACCGTTGTCCTAGACCTCACCTTCAGATGGCTTAGACAACCCTCACCCCTTGCACACGCAAATGACTTATTGAGCTAACTAAGGTCACTAAAGCCTCAAAAGCACGAACTTCCCACCCACATCTCCATCTCGTCGGTTACAAACTTCATTTAACACATTTGGAACGCGAGAAACGAGCTCATCTTCAATCAACAGTTCGCCCACCTGGCTACTTGCGCCCACAAAGTCATCAACGCCACCAAGAACTTCACAACTTATAAATGGAAAGAATAGATCCCCCGACTCTCTTGCTTGGGCCCATTTCCTCGGAATTAATCTACTGTAACCCTCATTCATCTACACCTCTCCCTCTTAACTCTTGTAACTCTCCGGTCTAGCGAGACCCTCTCTTTGTACATCCTTTCTTCGTAATATATTAACCTTTCGAAAAAAAACAAAAAAAACTACACTTGCATAAGGAACTTTGGACATATCTTTGATTTCTCCATCAAACTTCGACACTGAGCAGGGGAGAGTTTGAAGTGATTCGCTAGAGGAGTGCTGACAAATTTAGAGTTGGCCATATCGAATCTGTCAAGCACTTTCTCAATGTAAGTGTTCTAAGAAAACCATAACCTCCTAGAATTTCTCTCCCTGCGAATCTCGCCTAGGATCTTATTTGCAACACCAAGATCCTTCATATCAAATTCCTTGCTCAACAAGGTCTTCAACTCAACAATATCATCAACATTATTTCCAGCAATCCGCATGTCATCAACATATAATAGCAAGTACAATATCTCATCATCCAAATATCTCACATAAACGCAACAATCATACTCACATCTCTAGTAGCCTATTCGAAGCATATAAGAGTCAAACCTCTGTACCACTGCCTAGGAGCCTGCTTCAGACCATACAATGACTTTGTCAACTTGCATACAAGTTTCTCATCTTCCAGCTAGACAAAATCCTATGGTTACTCCATGTAGATCTCCTCCTCCAATTCACCATAAAAGAAAGTTGTTTTCACATCCATCTGCTCCAAATGCAAATCCCAGCTAGCTACTAGTGCCAACACCAATCTGATAGACGTGTGTAGGACAACTGGAAAAAAAATGTCATCATAATCAATCCCCTTCTTTTGTGAGTAACCCTTTGTTACTAGTCGTGCCTTGTACCTCATTTCTTCTTTCTTTGAGATGCGTTGTTTCTTCTTGAATACCCATTTGCATCCTATTGCCCTATTTCATGTTGAAAGAGGAACCAACTCCCACGCCCAGTTCTTATGAAGAGATTTCATCTCCTCGGCCACAACACCTACCCATCCGTCTTTATCTTGACTATGAATAGCTTCTCAAAAGTTGGATGGATCATCTCCGCCAATGACTAGAGCATAGTTAACCATCTCCACAAAACCATATCTAATGGGGGCCCTTGTGATGCTTCTGCTTTTGCCAGAAACACGACTCTCTACCTGCTTCTAATCTACATCATGCTCATCATCTCCTGTGTAGGTGTGTTAGAATCTGAAAGCTCCACCTCCATTGCTATTCTGGATTCAGTCTTTGTAACTACAAACTTCTAAACTTCCTTGACATGTAAAAGCATTGTCTGCTCATCAATTACAGCATCTTGACTGATCACCCGTTTCTTTGCAACATGATCCCAAAACTTGAAATCCTTTACACGTTTCTCATAACCTATAAAGATGCACTTCTTAGAGTTTGTATCCAACTTTGTTCGCTCATCACTTGAAATTAACACATATGATGGACTACCAAAGATCTTCAGATTTGATGAGTCCAAATCTGAACTAGACCATACCTCTTCTGAAACCTTCCCGTCAAGAGAAGTCTGGGGTGATCGATTTATCAAATAGACCGCCATACTCAATGCCTCTTCCTAGAAATGCTTTGGAAGCCCTGCATTCAATCTAAGACACCGCGCTTTTCCTACAATCCGACAGCATGTATAGTGAAACCATTTCCGTCAATGATGGAATTTAAAGAGCGATAATTAAAAATAGGAAGAAAATATACCTGACGTGTTGGTTATGTGAGAAGTAGCTCTGGTGTCCACATACCAATTTTCAAACCGAGGTTATAATTGCATTGTATTGAACGTCTCAGACAACTAAGATAGGGTATAATAAGCGTGTGGATGTTCACTGTTCGGGCGGCTGAGGGTGTTGTTGCGGTAGGTTGTAACGTGATCGTGGTGGTAACAATTGAGATGGGTAGGGGAAGGGGGTAACGTCAGTGTTGTTGATGCGCGGTCTGGTGCGGCGGAGTAGGGGAGGACTACTAAAATCCACCGGAACCATGCTACAGGTGGTGGCGGTTCTCCTAGTGGTGGTTCCCTCCGCCACACCTGTTGTTGCATCCTTGTCCGCGGTAGAGGTTCTAGATGGCTGACCGGAGCAGTTCGGGAATGGAGATGTCGGAAGGAGATCTGATGATTATGCAAAAGTTGTTGGTTCTTCAGTTGAGCGTGTGAGGCGAGTTTCCTCCCTACTCAGCTTACTATGAGCCGTCATAAAGGATGAGAGCGGTTTCGTGTCACTAATGATGCTCCCGATGACAGTGTACTTGGTAGACAATCTATTTATGAGTTGTAAGACTAACCTTCAATCGCTTATTGGATGCCCAACATCTTCAAGTTGATTTGTGGTTGTTTTTAGGATTTGACAATAACTCACCACAATTTGTTGTGTATCAAGTCAACAATTAATGAAACGACCTTCTAGATCCGCAACCCTAGCCGACTAAGTATCATGAAAAAGACTCTTGATGCGGAGCCAGGCTTCTCTAGCCGTTGAACCTAACTTTAGTATTGTAAAAGGCACATCTTCACTAATGGTTAATTGCATAGATCCAAGATAGTACAATGACATCTAATTTGACCCATTGCGGGTTAGATGAGTCCGGAGCATGCAACATCACGTGCGCGGGCAATGACTGGAAAAAGTTGTCCCTGGGTGGTATTGAACATTGACCGCATCTAGGGTAAGAGGGACGTGATTACGATATTCCTGACCGATTGTGCGGAATGAAAAGAAGGAGAGTGGTTGGCGGTATGAAACCCTGCGGTGGCAGGTTGAGAAATGAATCGGATGTTCCACCCGAATCATTCGGTGTGTCGCTAATGATAGGATTGGAAGATGTGGCGGAGGGATAAGTGGTTTAATCGGGGTTTTGATGGGATGGATCGGATATAAAAAAAATAGGGTTTTTAAGATACACTAAACGATTGATTGATTGATAATCGTTAGAATACCTCAAAGGGAAACTCTTCATATGTAAGACGGTGTAAATCCTAGGGTTATAAAGTCCAACCTACTACTTATAATAATAATACACTATTTATTATATCACTAACAGTAGGGTACTAACCTTATCCTTAGGCTCTCTCAAAATAAAACTTTTGCCTCTCAAAAAAATCTTTTGCTCTCTCAAAAAAACCCTCCCTTTACCTAGGAGTAGGCTTCCCACCTTCTCCACCTCCGGTGTGGCTGCCCAGCCATGCCCCCTCTTCCCTCCCCCTTCACCCCGATAGGTGGCTCTAAGAAATTTAAAAGTATTACATCAAGATCTCTTAACTGAACCGTGGACCTAACAACCATGTCGAACCAGGATCTCCATCCAAGCCACCAAGCCCTTTCGAGAAGATAGGATATCATCAAATCTAACAACCTTCGGCTTTCTAAGGCTATGACAAACTCAACCCCTCCGATCTAATCGGAAATCCTCTTTCCACCTCTTCCTCAACTGCTCCCCCTTCCCCTACCACAAACCCCACTCCGAAGACAACGTTTCAGGATAAGATCAATCCAGCTTCTAAGCTTGACGCTTACCCTGGCCTTGCTCCAGGCTCTCCCATGGATGTCCATGATGTTCCACCTTCCTCTAAAGCTTCTCCCTCAAAGTTACCCGCTTCAAACACTCCACCTTCCTCAATCCCCGACCCCACCATCCCCTCGACTACCCAACCCATTCAATGCACTCGTGCTAAAGGCACTCCAAAGGTCTCTTGCAAGGATATTCTAGTTAATGGCACAACCTGGAACCACATGCCTCTCACCTATTCCACAAGCATCGAGAACGGTATCATTCACTTCTTTGAGAATGATATCTCTAACACAGTGTCCAAATGGTCTCGCTCTCTTGTCGGATTCCCCCTGGGCTGCCCTCTTGCTTTTCACCGCATGGTTGTCTTTGCTAACCTATCTTGGAATCTCGTCACTAAGCCCAAGATTCTACGTAATGAGCATGGAGTCTTCATCTTCCACTTCGCGGCAGAAGAAGACCTAAACACAATCCTCCTGGGAAGCCGTTGGTTCATCAGTGGTTCGAATTCCCTCCTTCTCAAGCATTGGAGCCACGACATGGCACTTGATTACTCAAGTCTCTCATCTATTCTGGTTTGGGCTTCCTTGTATGAACTGGACTACCGTTTCTGGTCTACTCATATGCTGACCAAGATAGGTTCTGCTAATGGTGTCCCTCTGCTCACCGACTCCTGTTCTGCAAATCATGAACGGCTTGGTTTTGCCAAGATTCTAGTTGAAGTGCTAGCGTCAAAGCCCTTGCTTCGGGAGATCAAGTTCATGGGTCCGGAAAGAGAAACCATTACCTAGAAGATTTCTTATAAATGGCTCCCGGAGCAGTAACCTAAGTGCATGATTTTCGTCCACCGTTGCAAAAAACCCTAACCTGGCTATCCCGGCTAACCTGGCTAAAAACAACCCCCCAGTCTGGTCTAGTAGACCCCGCCCTGCTCCATCCTCAAACCCTTATCCCATCCTCCCCACTCTTGAGGATTATCTCCGCATCACAGGCTCAAAAGTCACCCCCTCTCTTCTCAATGCTAACCCAAGTCATCAGGATCCCTCTTCAACCCCATCAATCCTACCTACCCCGCCACCCAACTCAAACCCACCTACCACACTCACCACATCAACCGCAACTTTTATCCCTTCCCTCTCTCCTAACTCAAACTCTACCTCTACCGAAAATGTCACCCCAATGTTCAAACCTCCCTCACTTCTCGATAATACCTAAACTCCGTCCTCCCCTTCACACCACTACACCTCTGGAGATAGCGTCAAGAATGCTAGCTCCTTACCCAAAATGTCCCAATGAATGCTAATATTTGTGTGTGGAATGTGAGGGGCCTCAACCACCCAAACAAACAAAAAAAGACAATTCGTGACATGGTCAGCCATCACAACCTCGACATCATGGTTATAATTGAAACCAAGCTCTCGGTTAGGATGATGGACAAACTCTCTACTCTCCTACCAAATTGGAACCATACCTCAAACGCCTCTCCCGAACACAAGTGCCGCATTTGGGTTTGGTGGAATCCTCGCTCTATTCACCTCATCCCATATTCACGAATGATCAAGTGATCCACTGTAATATTACCACGCCTACCTCTACCAATACCACAACCCCTTCACCTGCCTTTGAATGTTCATTTATATATGCCCACAACCTCCATGCAGACGATCGCACTCCCTTATGGAATAACATAGCCACAATAAAGCTTCTCAACCCTAGCACTCCATGGATCCTCATGGGGGACTTCAACACTACTTTGAGCTCCGACAAGAAGATCTCTTACGGATCTACCATCACTACTCACCCTTCTGCTAAGCTCGCGGATTGCTTCACACTTAACTCTTTCCCGGATCATGACTTTTCTGGATGCAAATTCACTTGGAATAATAAGCAAATTGAGTCTAGAATTTGGTGCAAACTGGATCGTATCGTTACAAATCCCCAATGGGCTTCCTCCTTCCCCAAATCCACGACTTTCTTCGACAACCCTTTTACCTCGGATTACTCCCATGCATTCTCTCCCTTGAAGCAAAGCCTATTGCTCCACGCCGTCAGTTCCGTTTCAACAACGTCTGGGCCTCTCATGAGAAGTTCCTCTCCACCGTTGATCTCTCCCGGGTTCTCCCGACTAAATCTTATCATGATAATGCACTGCACATGCTTACATGAAAACTCAAGCGGCTCAAAAGCTCTCTAAAGAAATTCCCAAACCTCAAGCTCAAGAACATACACTCATCTATTGATGCCCTAAAAGCCACCATTGCCATTACCCAATCTAGCCTCCAAATCTCGCCTCTCGATCCTCACCTCATGGACATTGAATGTACCACTACCCTATCCCTAAACACCATGATGGATCACCTACGTACCACCCTTGCCCAGCTATCAAAGGCCTCTTGGACCAAATCCGGTGACCAGTGTAACGCTCTTTTCTTCAAAAGCATTAAGTCGAGGTGAGCTTTCAATGATATTAAGTGCATTGTGGACCCGGAGGTCCCCGCTTCCAGCCCTACTCTCAACCCGGAGAGAATCTCGAACATCCTTGTTAGCCACTTCTCAAAAATCCTGAACCTGGATACTCCTTTCAACCCTCTAAGCTTGTTTCCTGATTGCCCTCTCCCCTCTATATATCAAGAAGATGTGACCATGCTGGGGTATGAGGTTTCCCATGATGATATTAAAAGAGCTCTTTTTAGCATTGGTGATTGCAAAGCCCTTGGTCCAGATGGGTATAACGCATTTTTTACAAGGCCTCTTGGATCATTATGGGAAAATCCTTCACTGACGCCATTTTGGGGTTCTTCAGATCCGGGAGACTCTCGCATGGTGTTAACTACACCTCTCTTTCCTTAATTGCAAAAAAGGACAACCCTACGCTTCCATCTGATTTCGGAGCCATCTCTTATTGTAATACTCCATACAAGGTCATTGCAAAGATCCTCGCTGACAAGCTTAATACTACCCTCCCTTTCGTCATTGGTAATTATCAAGGTGCTTTTGTTAAAGGTTGGTCCATCAAACATAATATACTAATGTGCCAAGAGATTTTCAAGAGATACAAACAACGACATATATCCCCAAGATGTGCCCTGAAGATTGACATATCAAAAGCTTTTGATATGATTGACCACAGTTTTGTGTTAAACTACCTTGCTAGGATGGGCTATCCGGACCTCTTCATCCATTTGATAAGAGTCTGCATCACGACCACATCCTTCTCCATTAACCTTAATGGCTCTTTTAAAGGCATCATCAAGGGATCTAGGGGTTTGAGGCCGAGTTGTCCCCTATCTCCTCCTTTATTTGTCATAGCCATGGAAGTGCTCTCTTCAATGATAAAGATCAACACCACTTCACCGGACTTCAATATCCATCCAAAGTGTGCTTCTCCCCGTCTAACCCATCTTTGTTTTGCATTTGACTTAATGCCCTTTTTTAGGGGTGACTCTACCTCCATCAACATCCTAAAAAGAATGCTTGACTCCTTGGGTAACTACTCCGGGCTGTTCACCAACTTAGACAAGTCTTCTCTATTCACCAGAGGGCTCTCTGCTCATGATTGCAACCTGCTCCGGCTCCACCAGGCTTCCTCATGGCTCCCTCCCTTTCACCTACCGAGGTATCCCGATTGGTAGCAAAAGGCTTCGCCCTGTGGAGTATCTCCCTCTCATCACCAAGATCACGAATAGAATTAGTTCTGGGAGTGCTAGGAACCTATCGTATGCTGGTAGAACTCATGTCATATCCTCCATTCTCTCGGCATTGTAGTATTACTGGTACGTAATACTCATCATCCTTACATCTATCATGATCAAGATCCGTGGGCTCCTTTGTTCCTTCCTTTGGTCAGGTAAATCCTCCAGCCCACGTGCTCTAGTTGCGTGGAACATGATCTGCCTCTCAAATAAGGAGGGAGGGCTTGGCTTCAAAGAGTTATTATCTTGAAACAAGGCTTGTCTTTCAAAGCTGATCTTCGAGCTCGATCCGGCTAACCAAAACCATAACCTCTAGGTGGATTGGATTAACGCCAACATCCTGAAAGGGAGACCATCTGGACCTACGAGTACAACTACAAGAATAGCTTCGTTTGGTATCAAACCCTATGTTACGTCTAGGAATAGATGCGCAATAAGCCTTAAATTTATACTCGTTATATTTTTCCTAACTCCTAGCGAACCCACAGTGTATGGGTCATTTTGTAGCAAGGATAGTATTCCGAGGTCGACCTCGAAGACTAAGGTGAAATCGAATCAACAAGTGAGCATAGATAGTGTAGAACTAGTCTAAGAAAGGAGAAAGGAATAAAGAAATGAAAATCTCATGTTTTTGGTTTGGTTTTTAGGTGATCAATCAAAGATCACAATTCATGCAAAATACTAAATCAAACTAACAACTCAAGCTAGCAAAACAAACAAGTAACACAAACACAAAATATGTGATCAAAGAGAGAAAAATGGATTCTAGAGGTCAAGATTTCCGGTTATGGCATTGGACTCAAGCTTCTAAAGATTTCTAAGGATAACGCTGCGGTGTTGGGAAGGGGTGTTTCTCTAGTGGAAGCAATTACCGGGTAAGTCTCTCACTTCACTAATCCCGCATCAAACTCCTATTACCGGGTAGGTCTCAAGGGGCTAAAGTAGGGAATTCTACACAAACCGGACACTACTTAAGGGGCAACCCTCTCCTTACCGGGTAAGTCTCGGAAAAGGTAAGTCTCAAGTAACAATCCTAGCACACTCGATCCAATAGCGGCTTATGAGGCTCACTACTACCTAGAGTTCATCATCTTTGGGATCTAAGATCGGAAATCATCGGGTAGATCTCTTCCCTCACTTAGGTTGTTAGCATTAGGTGATCCTAAGCTAAATTATGCTTAATAAACACTAGGATTTCAATAACCTACATCCTAACATACAGATTCATCAATTAAAGAGCAACAGAGAGAAAAATCGGGTGGATCATGATTAAATCGGCCGATCTGGCTGAAGAACAGCCCGATTTTTCTTCCTGGGTTAGGTTTCGTGCATACAAATCATCCTAAACTAACATATAAGTCCATTCTATCATCACCCAAGCCATAACCATCAATCCATCACTCCATAATCATAATAAACTAGCCAATAGTATGCATATCAAGATCCAAAATCATCACACAAGCATACATGGTTTCCATAGATGGATGATGAAAGATAAGCAAATAAAAACAATAAATCTCAGCCGAATCTAAGTTTTAGCAAGACTTACAACCCTTCAAATGAAGTTCCAAAACGTTCCTAACAATCTTTGCAATAGTTCTTCAATCAAAGACTCCAAAAATCACTCAAAATCACTCAAAAACTCACTATCACTCCAAGCTTTGTGTTCTTCTTCCTCCTTCAAATTGAGAGAGTATATCTTCTTCTCCAAGTCTAGCCTCCAATCCAATGAGGTGTGTGTGACAGAATGTGGGAGAGGGAGCCCTCAGCAACAGCTTGCAGGCCCACTTATATTCTCCACCAAGAGCAAGGGCCGGGCAAAGAGATCGTAGGACACGTGGCTTAAGCTGTTGAAGGCCAAAAATCGACCCAGTCAGGAAAATTGGCCGATTTTCCTGAGTGATGGTCCGATTTTCTTCAACAGAGGCATGCTATGATCGTCTAGCCATGAGTTGCTCCATTGCTTGCACCAATAAGGGTCCTTGTGTCCTTCATTGCTCCAATTATGTTCCTTCAAAGCCTTGGATGTGTACCACCATGAGGCTTGACCCTCGAATGCATCGATTAATGTCCAAAAGATCCCCGAAATACCTACAAAACCGACAAAAGCTCGTGTAGACGTCTTTTCTAGAAATATGCATGAACTAAGCGTAAACGTCGTGAACTAGTGCCAAAACGTGCATGAATAACGGGAAAAACTATCTAAATGTATGCCTATACTCGGTTGAAGAACCGCACCACAACCTTGGCATCATTTGTGGGAAAGGCGATTGCCTCCACCCATCTCGAAACATAGTCTACCGCCAATAGGATGTAGAGGTTGCCACATGAAGAGGGGAATGGTCCCATGAAGTCCACACCCCACACATCAAATATCTCTACCTCTTGTATGTTGTTCAAGGGCATCTCATTCCTCCTTGAGATGTTGCCCGTCCTTTGGCAAGCATCACAAGCTACCACAAAGCTTTGTACATCCTTGAACAAATTTGGCCAAAAGAAGCCCGATTGCAACACCTTAGCACATGTCTTGTGTGAGCTAGCATGCCCTCCACATGACAAGGAATGACAATGGCGGATCACACTCTCCACCTCATCTTCCGGTATGCATCTTCTAAACACTCCATCTGGCCCCCTCTTGAACAAAAGTGGTTCACTTCAATAGTAGTGCCTCACATCTTTGAAGAACTTCTTTCTTTGGGCATATGTCAAACTGGGAGGCACTTCCTCACACACAAGATAGTTCACAATGTCGGCATACCATGGCTCATTTCCTCTAGACACTTGGAACAAGCACTCCTCCACCATTTGCAATTGTTCATCCCGGAATGAGTCATCAATCGGGATGTCATCTCTCTCAAGCTCTAATGGAGGTAGTCTACTAAGGTGATCCGCCACTGAATTTTCGGATCCCTTCTTGTCCCGGATCTCCAAATCAAATTCTTGAAGAAGAAGGATCCACCGAATCAACCTAGGCTTGGCATCCTTCTTTGTAAGGAGATAACGGATCGCAGCATGATCCGTATAAACAATGACCTTCGCTCCAACAAGATATGAGCGGAACTTCTCAAATGCATACCCAACTGCTAGCAACTCTTTCTCGGTGGTAGCATAATTGAGTTGGGCATCATCTAGCGTCTTGCTAGCATAATAAATGACATGAGTGCGCCCATCTTTCCTTTGCCCAAAAACAGCCCCAACGGCTACATCACTTGCATCACACATGATCTCAAACAGTAAACTCCAATCCGGAGGTTGCATGATAGGTGCGGAGATCAAAGCGTTCTTCAACCTACAAAAAGCATCAAGGCAATCCTTGGAGAAAACAAACTCAACATCTTTCATTAGTAGGTTAGTAAGAGGTTTAGAAATCTTAAAGAAATCTTTAATAAATCTCCGGTAAAAACCGGCATGCCCTAAGAAACTCCTTACCCCATTCACCGAGGTAGGTGGCGGCAACTTCTCTATCGTTTCAATCTTGGCCCTATCAACCTCAATGCCACGGTTGGACACCAAGTGTCCCAACACAATACCTTCACTTACCATGAAGTGGCATTTTTCCCAATTCAAGACAAGATTTGTCTCCTCACATCTCTTAAGCACCAAAGACAAGTTAGCTAAGCAATCATCAAAGGAAGATCCATAAACGGAAAAATCATCCATAAACACCTCCATGATATTCTCAATATATTCAGAAAATATGGCCATCATACACCTTTGAAAGGTGGCAGGTGCATTACACAACCCAAATGGCATTCTTCTATATGTAAAGGTACCCCAAGGACATGTAAATGTGGTTTTCTCTTGGTCATCGTTGTGGATAGAGATTTGGAAGAATCCGCTATAGCCATCTAGGTAACAAAAATGAGAGTGTTGAGCTAATCTCTCTAGCATTTGGTCAATGAAAGGAAGAGGGAAATGATCTTTCCTAGAGGCCACATTTAGTTTCCTATAGTCAATACACATCCTCCATCACGTAACCGTCCTAGTTGGGATTAGTTCATTGTTTTCATTAGTTACTACGGTCATCCCACCCTTCTTAGGAACCACATGTACGGGACTAACCCATTTACTATCCGAAATAGGGTAAATGATTCCCGCATCTAGTAACTTAATGATCTCTTTCTTGACTACCTCTTTCATTATAGGATTCAATCTTCTTTGATGTTCAATAGAGGGTTTATGGTTATCTTCCATCATTATCTTATGCATGCACAAAGAGGGCTTAATGCCAACAAGGTCATCAATGGTGTATCCTATTGCCTTTCTATGCAGTTTCAATTCATTCAACAATCTATTAAGCTCATCATTATTCAAAGATGCATTCACAATCACCGGATAAGTAGAATTTGAACCAAGGAAAGCATACTTTAAATGAGAAGGAAGAGGTTTAAGATCAAGTTGAGGAGGACCTTTTTCGGTTGGAGATGATCCATACAATGTAGGTTGAGATGATTGCAAAGCCATGGAAGCCTCCCCTAAGTCCCTTGATGATTGCTCACAAACACTTGGATGATGCTCAAAAGACTCAGGAAAATCGGCCCAGTCAGGAAAATCGGCCGATTTTCCTGAGTGTAGGTCGATCTCATTTTCTGTATTTGCAAAATTTGATGGCACTTCAGGACAAGTAGGAAAATCGGTCGATCTGGCCTCCTCTGTCCGATTTTTCTGGGTGATTCTCTCTTCCTCTAGTACTTCAAATCCAACACTTGGTAGCTCGTCCAATGCATTCAAGGCCTTGATTACTTCATTGCTACTCTCCTCAACTCCTTCCTCCATCAAACTTGAGCTAAGAACCTTCTCAAGTGGATCTTTAAGCAAGATTGAGCTCACAACCTCTCTAGACTCCTCTTCCTCAACAATGTTGAAGACATCTTCACCTAGGGCTGGCCCCTTCACCATTGTGGACAAATTAAACTTGATGTTCTCTTCTCCAATGTTGAAGGAGAGAATTCCATTCTTGCAATCCACCAAACATCCGGAAGTAGCTAGGAAAGGTCTTCCCAAGATGATAGGAACCGGATAGTCTGCCGGGATGTCCAAAACAACGAAGTCTATGGGCACATAGAACTTCCCTAGTTGCGCCGGAATGCCTTCCAAGATTCCAACCGGATGAGTGATTGAGCGGTCCGCCATGTAAAGGGTCATCTTGACCGGCTTTGGCTCTCCTAGCCCAACCTTGTTGCAAAGTGCAAGCGGGATGATGCTTACACTTGCCCCAAGATCACATAGGGTGTCATACTTCACTTCTCCTACTCCGATTGGTACACAAAAGGATCCCGGATCTCTTAGTTTAGGAAGCATCTCCTCCTTCATCGTTTGAATCAACTCCGAGGACCTCTTTGTCATCCTTACTTCCCCATACTCCTCCAACTTCCTCTTGTTGGAGAGTATTTCCTTCAAGAATTTGCCATATGCCGGCATACCTAGAATAGCATCCATGAACGGAATGTTAATATGCAATTTAGACATAAGTTCAAGGAATTTACCAAAGTGTTTGTCCAAACGAGCTCTTGCTCGTGATTGTGGGAATGGTAGTGGTGGCTTGTATGGAGGTGGCGCCACATATGATGGCTCATCTTCCTTGCTCTTCCCTCCATCTTCTTGCAATTGCTCTTCTTTATTCACCACTTGCTTCCCTTTGTCATTTCCCTTAGGTAAGGGATCCTTCATGCTTAGCCCACTCCTTGTTGTAATAGCCAACACTTGGCCTCTTGGGTTATCTTCGGTTCTTCTGGGAAGCTTTCCCGGATCTCTATGGGCTTCACCCACCTTTTGGAACACTTGTGCTTCCAAGACCTTTTGAGCCTTGGAAATAGAAGTCACCGTGCTCTCAAGACCACTCAACCTTCCAAGCAATTTCTCAAACATCATTTCGGTTCTATCCTTTGGAGGTTGAGTAAATCCGGGTGGAGGTTCTTGTGAAGCTTTTGGCGGTGGAGTTGTGCTTGTGGAAGCGGGAGGGTTCAAGGCTCCATCCGGGTTAGAATAAGAAAACCCGGGATGGTTGTGGTTAGGCTGGTAATTGTTGAATAGCCGGTTGTTGTTGAAGTTCCTTGGCCCTTGATAGTTGTTGTAATTGCCCCTTCCCATGTAGTTCACATCTTCCTCCTTGGAAGACAAATTTGCTTGCACTTGCACTTGAGGGCTTGCTTGACTCTTCAAAGTTGTAGCACACAACTCCCTCAAAGATTTCAACTCATTGTTGATGGCATCAAGCTTGAAGTTGCTCATGGTGACTTCACTCACCTCATATGCTCCCGCTTTCCTCCCTTCACTCTTCCTATGGGAGTACTTCTCAATCACTAAAGCTTGTTTCTCTACAAACTCCCAAGCTTCATCTACATTCTTTTCCATGAAAGTCCCACCGGAAAGAGATTGGAGCTTGAATTGACTATCTTCATCAAGTCCTTTGAAGTAGATCTCTAATAGCTCAATTTTCGGTATACCATGGTGTGGACAATCTAGAAGAAGGTCTTTGAACCTCTCTCAAGACTTGAACAAACTCTCTCTATCCTTCATCACGAAGGCATTGATCTTCCCTCTTAGCTTGGTAGTCTTGGAAGGTGGGAAGAACTTAGTCAAGAACTCGGTTGTCATCTCCTCCCAAGTACTCACTCGCCCTTGTAGAATAGATTGATACCAAGCCAAGGCTTTATCCTTAAGTGAGAAGGAGAAAGCCCTAAGCTTATGGTTGTTGCTCTCCAATCTAGGCGGTCTAAGAGTCTCCATCAAGATCTCATAGTTCATCAAGTGTTGATGAGGAGACTCTCCTTCCATCCCTCCAAATTGATTATGCCGGATCATTTGTAGAACTTGCAGGCGAAGCTCGTAATTGTGGGTTGCGGGATCTCCTAAGTTCACACCCGGACGGTGTGCTCTTTGTGCCGGATCCATACGTCGCCCTAATGTTTGTGGCTCCTCAATAGCAATGGGCACAACTCGAACATTCACCGCCGGCTGCGGTTGTGGTGGAGGAGGAGGTGGAGGTTGTTGACGATTAAGTTCTCCTTGCACAAGTGCTTGCCTAATCTCTTCAATCTCCCTCCTAGTTGCTTCTTGCCTCTCATTGGCAAGTCTCCTTTTTTCCTCCAAGAGCTCATCTCTTAGCCTAATTTGCTCTAAGGCCTCATCCAACTCAGCTTGGAGATCTCTTCCGGCCATCTCTTTCCCCTTTCTAATGCTCTTGGATCTAGATCTAAGGGTTTTCTCCGGTTCGGGATCGAATGGAGCTAAATCCTTGCCACGAGATCTTCGCATACACCTAAAGGGTGAGAGATGCCCTGAAAAGCAAAGACACAAACCAAAAAGAAATCAAAAGCAACAAGAAAGATCTACACTATAAACAATCACAAAAATTGACTCGATCTAGACCTAGTCCCCGGCAACGGCGCCAAAAACTTGTTACGTCTAGGAATAGATGTGCAATAAGCCTTAAATTTATACTCGTTATATTTTTCCTAACTCCTAGCGAACCCACAGTGTATGGGTCGTTTTGTAGCAAGGATAGTATTCCGAGGTCGAACTCAAAGACTAAGGTGAAATCGAATCAACAAGTGAGCATAAATAGTGTAGAACTAGTCTAAGAAAGGAGAAAGGAATAAAGAAATGAAAATCTCATGTTTTTGGTTTGGTTTTTAGGTGATCAATCAAAGATCACAATTCATGCAAAATACTAAATCAAACTAACAACTCAAGCTAGCAAAACAAACAAGTAACACAAACACAAAATATGTGATCAAAGAGAGAAAAATGGATTCTAGAGGTCAAGATTTCCGGTTATGGCATTGGACTCAAGCTTCTAAAGATTTCTAAGGAAAACGCTGCGGTGTTGGGAAGGGGTGTTTCTCTAGTGGAAGCAATTATCGGGTGAGTCTCTCACTTCACTAATCCCGCATCAAACTTCTATTACCGGGTAGGTCTCAAGGGGCTAAAGTAGGGAATTCTACACAAACCGGACACTACTTAAGGGGAAACCCTCTCCTTACCGGATAAGTCTCGGAAAAGGTAAGTCTCAAGTAACAATCCTAGCACACTCGATCCAATAGCGGCTTATGAGGCTCACTACTACCTAGAGTTCATCATCTTTGGGATCTAAGATCGGAAATCATCGGGTAGATCTCTTCCATCACTTAGGTTGTTAGCATTAGGTGATCCTAAGCTAAATTATGCTTAATAAACACTAGGATTTCAATAACCTAACATCCTAACATACATATTCATCAATTAAAGAGCAACAGAGAGAAAAATCGGGTGTATCATGATTAAATCGGCCGATCTGGCTGAAGAACAGCCCGATTTTTCTTCCTGGGTTAGGTTTCGTGCATACAAATCATCCTAAACTAACATATAAGTCCATTCTATCATCACCCAAGCCATAACCATCAATCCATCACTCCAGAATCACAATAAACTAGCCAATAGTATGCATATCAAGATCCAAAATCATCACACAAGTATACATGGTTTCCATAGATGGATGATGAAAGATAAGCAAATAAAAACAATAAATCTTAGCTGAATCTAAGTTTTAGCAAGACTTACAACCCTTCAAATGAAGTTTCAAAACGTTCCTAACAATCTTTGCAATAGTTCTTCAATCAAAGACTCCAAAAATCACTCAAAATCACTCAAAAACTCACTATCACTCCAAGCTTTGTGTTCTTCTTCCTCCTTTAAATTGAGAGAGTATATCTTCTTCTCCAAGTCTAGCCTCTAATTCAATGAGATGTGTGTGAGAGAATGTGGGAGAGGGAGCCCTCAGCAACAGCTTGCAGGCCCACTTATATTCTCCACCAAGAGCAAGGGCCGGGCAAAGAGATCGTGGGACACGTGGCTTAAGCTGTTAAAGGCCAAATATCGACCCAGTCAGGAAAATCGGCCGATTTTCCTGAGTGATGGTCCGATTTTCTTCAACAGAGGCATGCTATGATCGTCTAGCCATGAGTTGCTCCATTGCTTGCACCAATAAGGGTCCTTGTGTCCTTCATTTCTCCAATTATGTTCCTTCAAAGCCTTGGATGTGTACCACCATGAGGCTTGACCCTTGAATGCATCGATTAATGTCCAAAAGATCCCCGAAATACCTACAAAACCGACAAAAGCTCGTGTAGACGTCTTTTCTAGAAATATGCATGAACTAAGCGTAAACGTCGTGAACTAGTGCCAAAACGTGCATGAATAACGGGAAAAACTATCTAAATGTATGCCTATACTAACGTCATAAATCATGTTATCACCCTCAAAGTCCGGGACGAGATTGCTGAGTCAGTAAACGGACATAACTTCATCAACAACACTACCAAACCTAATGGTTATATTTCCACCTCTGTTGCCTACAAGCTTTGCTGGAAACCTCAAGCCCCTCACCCTCCTTAGGGTCTCAATATCATTTGGAAAGGTCTGAACGTCCCTAAATGTAGCTTTATTGCATGGATGGCCAGCCACAATCGTCTCCCTACTCTCTCCAAACTTCTTACTTGGAACATCATCAAGGATGATACTTTTAAGATGTGCAACCTTCATGTGGAAGATGTGGATCACCTCCTTCATCACTGCAATTACTCCACCCCTTGTGCTTGACCTAATCTCAAAGTGGCTCAGAATTCCCAATCCCTACCCGTACAAAAGCAACATCTAGGACTAGATCGGCAAGATGAACCCTCAGAAGAACGACCTTGCTACTCACGTGTCTATCTCCACCATCACTAGCTACATCTACTTCATATGGAAATCCCGGAATGACTTCATCTACAATCAAAGTTTCACTCATGCTGCCACTTGTGCTCACAACATCATCAATGCCACAATGAGCTACACGTCAAGTCATTGGAAAGATAGATCACAAAATTCTCAAACTTGAGCTAAGATCCTAGATATTCACCTTAGTGATGTTGTTTAGTTTTGTCTCTTTTGATCATGTTGATCTTTGCTGCATCAAGGCTAGTGGCCTTCTTGTACATCCTTTCTTTCAATACATATAAACTTTTCAAAAAAAAAAACCTTATCCTTATATAAGGTTTTGTATGTGTTTGTGACAGATGCAGGATATAGAGGTCCCTTCCAGTAGGGATGAGAAAAACTAATATGATATGAGGACGTGGTCCGAGATATTCGATGATCCAACGTAAAACGTAAATATTGTTATTCCTTCAGTTCGATTCTAATCAAAAGTAATCATCACATATGGGTCACCTTTTATTTCAAAGGGTATCCGGATATTTATAAAAATAAAAACTATAAATAATTAGAATATGAAAGGAAAATAGTCACATGTGTTACTCATCGTACAGTCAATTGATTTTAGAATGAAATATCGTCGGACTTATGTGATGAGTTCAACCTTAACGTATATAATACGTGTCTAAGGACTTGTAGACCCAATACTATCGTAACCCATTGAAATTTCACGGTCATACGCATGTGACTACACTACTACTTGGATTCATTTTCATCCCTCAACCTTAGACGAGAAATAGGTAAGACATAACCTGAACAAAAGTATCTATAGGGGAGTTCACCTTTTTTTTATTTTGAAACAAACAAAAATAAACATAACATAGTTTGACTTTAGTGCACTAAAGTAAATTGAAAATGTTGTACCAAAAAAAGAAAATGAAAACGATCAGAAAAGGAGCATGTTATTTTCTTACGCCGTGGAAGAAAGGGCATGCAGGAGGACGAAGAGTCATGCATGCATGGAGATGCCACTCTCTTCTAAGTTGTAAACTAAACAAATTTTCTTCATCTCTATAATTCAAATTCTTTACCCTCAATTTTCGACGTTGTTACTGTTGAAAAATCCGCTCACTTACAAGCTTTCTGTAAGAAGTCTTATTACTCCTTTCTAGAAGGAGTTGTACAAATGAGAGGTGGCTTACCCTATTTATAGTCATTGTCACCTTCTATATGAGAAGGTTTCGGATCTCGATTTTCCAGATTCATTCTGGGCCCTTCTCACTCAATTTTATACAATTCTATATATCTCTAGATTTCTAATCTAGTCTACATGGCTTCATCGAGTTCTAGATGTCTCCATCATTCCGGGGTAATTCGTCACTTTCTGGAAGGTTCCTCCACGTTCCAAAATATTTGCTATATCCCAGAAACTTTCACCATCTTCCAGAATGTTCCATCACCTTCCCAAATATTCCTATGCATTCCGATGTAACTCATCGTCACAATATTTATATCTGAAATATGAACTAGGCTAATATTACCTAAAATTGAGAAACATAGATTATCTACACCGCAGCAATAAAAGGCCTCTTTAGTCGTTTTTGTCATTGGTAATTGCATGGCATGTTAGAAGTAGGTTATGTATACGGTCCGGACCGGTGGACCGTAAATTGATAACACCCTGGACCGTAGACCGGACCGGGACCGGACCGATTTCGGAATGAACCGGTTTGTACCTAAATTGTGCATTTTTGAATATTTCGTACCGGACCGGTTTGTACTTAAATTGTGCAATTTTGGTGAGGTTTTCGGTCCAAAACCGGACCCTGACCAAACATGACCGGACCAAACCGGACCGGATATTCATAGTTTACTGTCCAGCCCGGATTACGGTTTAATACGGTCCAAAATCGGACACGAACCGTAACGCGGGTTTTCAAAAAAACATGGATCGCAGACCGGACTGTAAATTCTGATCTGTTCCGAATCGGTTTTCCAGTCCGGTCCGATTTTTCACGGCCCTAGTTAGAAGTAAAAAGATGGGTAAAAAGAAGTAAAAAAAAAAAAAAGGAGAGGGGGGTTGTAGGGTAAATGCACATGGCAGTAGCCAGTAGAGGCAGGGAAAGAGCATGTGAAGAGAAAGGCTAAAAATAAGGCAGACAGAGGCATTCAATGTCTCCCAACTTGATTCGTTTCTTTATTTCTGTCTTCTCTGCAAAAGGTTGATGAGAGAATCAGAGATTTACTGCAACCTCTCATGGCAGTTATGTCCTTCTCCATCTCATACTCTATACTATATACTATTGCCCAATCACAACCCTTATCGAGTTGCTATCATTTCAAGGCTTTTTAGGGTTTTTGGAATCTCGGACTCGATTTTCCCTAAACCCTAGCCAGCTTTTATATGTACATAGCATCTATGCAGATAAAAACTAGGGCTTCATTTAGAAGCGTTAAAATCAATTTCTAGTAACGAAATGATTTCGAATCAATTAAAATAATGTTTGTTTAAAAGTTTTTTAACACGGAGAAATAATCAAATCATTTCCATTTCTTTTCCTTCTCTTTAACCGATTTTATTCTGTTTCCATTCCGCAACTCCAACCAAACGGGCACTGACACAATTAAAGAGGATGATAAAATGATCGAGCTAAGGTGTTACTAACATATAATATGGGTCGATAGAAGAAGAGCAGGAGGATTTGACGTATAACGTACCTCACATTATCACATATAGTATAGTAGATAAAAATGTCAGGGCACATGGCTTCATTAAACATAGAATCACAACATTTAGTGCCATACTTAGAAGTTGAGATGATAAATATTATTTTTCTTCCATGATTACGAAGATAAGATTCATATCTTTAAATCAATGATGGGACCCAACTTCATTGTTCTTCTATACATTTTAAGTATTGTGTTACTTTGGTTAAGGGTTAGTTATGGATCATATTTTCAGGTTACAAAGTCACCATCATTGTTCAATCTAACTTATTTGGGGTCTTGTTGTGAAACATCGCAATGTAATGCAAGTATTCTTGTTAAGCATAATATTGACATAAAAGATAATACAATTTGACTCATAATAAAAAAAAAATTAATGTTGTTAAAATAGCTTATCAGTCAATATTTCTTTGTTGTGTTAGGGTTTTACTTAGAATTATATACGTGTTCTTATGTTGTTATATGTATAATTCAATCTTCTCAACATGGTCATTATGTAGTATGTGTAGAAGTAATTATTTTTTGGTGAATCACAATATATCTAGTGTCTTTGGTTATTTATGTTCTTTCTTAAATACATTACAAATTATCTAATTATTATTTTAATTTCGATCAAACATGAGTATAAAAATAAATTTGTTTTTATTTATGTCTTCGATTCTACGGAAACTATACCAAATAAACCCTTAATTTTCCGGACAAACTTCTTGAAATATAGGTTTCTAATAAGTTATAAGGTTGTATTTGAATCATCGTAGGTTTTATAGTTTCAAAATGTAACCTTCCAATAACCAACAATAAGACTCTACATGACAACTTGGTGCCCATTAACTTGTTCAATCACGTTTGGAAACCACCTTGGGAAGCAAATTTGATCATCTCGGTCATCTCTGTCTCGCTCTCTAGCTTCACCCATTATAGTGTTCACCATATCTTTAGGAATTGCTTGGACACATCTGGGTGCTTGTGTTGATCCGATACCACAAGATGTTAAGACCTCATCCGAAAGAATGTTTTAGGACGGTCAGTCTCGAGAGTTTGACTCTCCCTTTTTTTACCTTGAGATCAATAAAAAAAATAATAAGACCCTACTTACACCTAACTCTGGCCTTGTCATTTTCTAGGTCGTTTAGACCCATGTTATACGTACCAATATGCATGTGCATGGCAATGTTTATTTCAAATTGGGAAACATATAAATATGGTAATTTTAACCTATGTTAGAAATAAATTATTCATTACAATGGGTAGGACAAACTGATGAATGCAGTTGGAACATTTCGATTACTTTAACCAAATTTAGTGCTTATGTTACCTAAACTAAAATATACCAAACATTAAGCCAGCTAGATGTCCACTTATTTTGTCTAAACTAAATCATATTTAGTTGTGGTAGTTGAAAATTGCATGTTTCATAACGATATAGTAAATTTAATCGACTTCCGATGACTTTGTTTCGATTTTTGTTATTTATGACTTTTTTTCTTGTACACTTTCTTCGATGGTCTTTTTTCTAATCACATTCTCTAGACTAGGCGCAATTTCAAATATTTTATGACGTATTATATTTTTTGTTAGTCTTTAATCGGCGAGTAAAGTAAAGGAAGTGTCGGAAACTAGTAGTTTACCACATCGGGTGACATGTCATATAGTGTAACAACTATCTTTCTGTTAGAGAAAAAAGAAAAAACGTTAGCAATCACAAAACTCGAGACAAGTTGTGTATAAGAAGTCACGTAATAGCGGTTCATCCATCCTCGACGTACAACACCTCTATTGGAACTATCGTATTGCCGATCGGGTGCATCTAAAATCCCCACATGAACCCTAACAATGAGACTATAATAAGCTGGTCCCTTGCATGAGGGATGTCTCTTGTTTTTAGTCTGCCATCATCTTATCATGGCCGATCTTCTACTTGTCTTTTCTCTTCCTCTTCGTTTGCATGTGACCCTGCTACCAAATTCAAACCAATGAAACAAACAAAGAAACCCTAAAAGATTCAAAGAATGTCTGAACTCTCTTCACATGCAAATATTCAATTCGATTGTGGTTGAGTGTCTCTACGTGACAACGATGTATGCTACCGTTAGATCTCCTTCCCACCGAATTCCTCTTTTAATTTCCTTTGTCGACTTAAAATAGTGCTTATGTACTTACGGAGATCTAAATAGCCTTGACTACGAGAACACATTAATAATATAACTAACACGAGATTAGTTGATTCAGTTCCTTGTCAACTTGGACTAGAAATCATAATAATTAAAGAGAAAAATAGTAAAATTTCAGATTTTTTTTTTTTTATCGATTTGCTTAAATATGACACACGGTTATAATTGTGTGTCAACGTATTTACAAGTAGTGAGACTGATCAGTCTCACTACTTGTAATGAATTATGTATATAAACTGTCGTTACATGTTCCATTAGTCTAACTAATATCTTAGTACTACTAATTAATACACATTTCTACCTATGTATAATTGTGTTTAGACGGTCATATAGGACTTGTCAAGTAATATTCTAAGGACATCCCACCTTCCCAAAAAATTCTCCATAACTCTCAACCCTTCATATGCCCTAGTTCACCTAACGTGGATCCTATTCAGCACGTTGACCCAAACCTAACCAACCCAGCTTCTGGTCCATGTGGCCCTATTGTCAATCACGCAAACAACCTCAACCCACCGAACTCAGGAAAAAACCCCCTCCTCTCCGAACCCACTTCTAACGGAGAGACCCTTGCAAACCCTAATACCCCTCCCTCTAATCAAAGTCCCATCCAAAACCCCCCTCCTTGTCAGGACAAGTGTCCAAAACCCCCCTCCAAATCATTGTCCAATGAATAGCATAACCATTGCTTCCTGGAATATTCGAGGCCTTGGATCTGCCCCCAAGCAAGCCTCAATACGATCTCTTGTTAAAACCTTCAACCTCGATCTCATTGCCATTCTTGAAACCCGACTCTCCCAATCCAGCCTCCCTACTCTTGGCTCCTCTCTCATTCCGAATTGGAACCACTCTTCCAACATTATCCATCACCACAATTGCCGCATTTGGCTTTGGTGGAACCCTTCCATCATTAGCATCAATACCATCTCTTCCTCCGAACAATACATCCATACACACATCACCAACGTTAACCATCACACAGCCTTCTATGCAACTTTTGTTTATGCATCCAACTTTGATGATCAGAGAGTCGCCCTCTGGAACACAATCCTTACTTTTACTCCGCCTGCTCCATCCCCTTGGGTCATCATGGGTGACTTCAACGTGGTTCGCTCACCCGATGAAAAATTTAATGAGCTCTCGGGATTCCCTTCCCACGTGCATTCTGAGTTGAATGAGTTCATGTCCAGGGCTTCTCTGTACGACCACGGCTCCTCAGGATGTTTTTTCACATGGAACAACAAAAGAAAGGATGGCAATCGTACTTGGTGTAAGCTTGACCGCATTATTCACAATGCTGACTGGGATTCAGCCTTTCCCCGTGCCCTTGCCACCTTCCCTAACCCTGGTATATCAGACCACTCCCCCTCCATCCTCTACACCTCCTCACCGAAGCCTGACCTTAACAAACCCTTCCGGTTTAGCAATGTTTGGAGCCTTCACGAATCTTTCCTCAGCACTGTAAAAAACTCTTGGTGCAATGATCTCCCTAATCACCACATGTTCAACCTCGTACATAACCTCAAAACCCTGAAGAACAAGCTCAAGAAATTCAGGAACTCGTCCTTTGAGAATATCTGCATGGAGATAGATAACCTTAGATCACGCCTTGACCATGTCCAAACTGACCTGCGCACACAACCAAATGACCTCACTCTCCAGCAGCAGGAAAGCATTGCTATAAACCAACTTACCTCACTCCTCGCTAACCAGAAGACTCTCTCCGCTCAACTTGCAAAAGCCGAATGGATCAAGTTCGAAGATAGCTGCAACTCTTATTTCTTTAGGAAAATCAAAGGTAACCGTAGCAAAGCTAGAATCTGCTCAATCACTAATGACCAGGGAGTTATTCTCACCTCCCACCGGGACATTGCGAGTGAATTCATTTCCCACTTCGAAAAAATTCACAACCCCTCCCCGGCGCCCATGACCATTAGCCAGTCTGTCATTAACTCTGGGCCATTACTTGACCATGATAATGCCCTCAATCTTTGTGGCCGGGTCACTGACACTGAAATTAAGGAGGCTCTTTTCAGTATAGGGGATAACAAGGCCCCTGGGCCGGACGGGTTCAATGCTCACTTCTTCAAAATGGCGTGGGATATCATCGGTCCATGCTTCATCAAAGCTGTCAAAGATTTCTTTGCCTACAAACGTCTGCTAAGGCAAGTTAACCATACCGCTATCTCTCTCATACCAAAGATCCCAAACCCCACCAAAGCTAGTGACTTCAGGCCCATTTCATGCTGCAACACTATCTACAAAGTGATTGCAAAGATCATCGCAAATAGACTCAAGGATGTGCTTCCACAAATCATTGGAACCCAACAAGGAGCCTTCATCAAAGGACGTTCCATAAGACATAACTCGCTTCTCAACCACGAACTCCTTAAGCACTACAATCGGGCCTCAATCTCCCCCAGGTGTACTATCAAGATTGACCTTCGTAAGGCCTTCGATAACGTTGATCATAAGTTCATTATTGAAGCTCTTCGTATGCTTGGGTTCAAGGATACCTTCATTGCCTGGATTGAAGCCTGCGTAACTACTACCTCCTTCTCTGTCAACGTTAACGGCTATTATGAAGGATTCTTCAAAGGCTCCAAAGGTCATAGGCAGGGATGCCCTTTATCCCCCTATCTGTTCACAATTGCTATGGAATACCTTTCGAGAATCATCCTCGACAAGACTTCTAACCCGGACTTCAATTACCACCCAAGATGCTACAAAACCCGCACCACCCACCTCATCTTTGCCGATGACCTGCTCCTTTTCTGTAGAGCCAATCCAATTTCAGTTAGCATTCTCAAGGAGGGAATCAGTAAATTCTCATCCATATCCGGTCTTGAAACCAATTGGGACAAATCTGCCATTTTCTTTGGGGGCATCCCAAACACTGCCCAAATCTCCATCGCCAATGCCAATGGGTTCTCAATTGGAAAGCTTCCTGTAACCTACCTTGGTCTTCCCCTTGGATCCAGCAAGCTTAAAAGGTCGGATTACTACCCATTGATTCACAAAATCACATCAAAAATATCCTCTTGGAACTCCATTCACCTCTCTTATGCTGGTCGCCTCCAAGTAATCAAATCTATTCTCTTCGGTATGTAAAACTATTGGTGCAATGTCCTTCTCCTTCCTCTCTCCATTGCAGGTACAATCAAGTCTCTTCTTCGATCATTCCTATGGTCCGGTTCCTCCAGCACGAAGAAATGCCCTGTCGCATGGAACAACGTTTGCAGGCCTCTGTGCGAGGGTGGTCTTGGCCTGATGGATATGAACGCTTGGAACATCACTAGCATCGCAAAGATCATCTTTGAACTGGACACATACAATGATAGTCGCCCCAACCTCTGGTGCCAGTCGACCAACGCCAACACTCTCAAGCATGAATCCATTTGGACCGCCTCCGCCTCACCTTCCCATAGTGCCTCCTGGCGTGCTATCCTCATGGTGCGGGACAAGCTCACCGCGCTGGGAACGCCTTCTCAACTCAAGGCTCTCATGATGGGCGCTAATCAGAAATACCAAAGCAACACCATCTACAACCTTCTCCGAAACCCTGGCTCTCCTCTCCTTTGGAATGTTTCCATCTGGGGCAGCCTGAACTCCCCCCGTTGCAGCTTCATTACCTGGCTGGCTGCACTTGGTAAGCTGCCTACTAACACAAAACGACTCCAATGGGGGAGCTCTAACTGCGCGGCCTGCCCCGTTTGCCATTTCCACCAGGAAACGGAAGACCATATCTTTCTCCACTGCCCCACCTCCAATGTAACCCTGGACATCATTCTCAGATGGTTACTTATTACTCCGAGACACCATACTATCCTTGGCTGGCTCGAATGGCTCCGATCATCCAAAAGACAGTGCTTCAAGACCCAGATCTACGCTACCTCCTTCACTTCATTCATCTATCATGTCTGGAAAAGCCGAAATGACCTCATAATCAACAACATAACCCCTAACCCGGCCATCACTGCTCATAAAATAATGAACCACATCAAGAGCATTGCTGCCTCAAAATGGACTAAACTCTCCCCTACGAGCTCCAATTGGATGAATTTCCTCCAGATCTCCTGAACTTCATGTCTCTCCTGTACTTGCCTGTGTTTTGACCTGCCTCCTTTCTTTTGCATCTTTTTGTTTGCTTGTAATGCCCCGCTTTTTTTGTCCATCTCTCTTGTAAATCTTTCTCCACATCTTAACACGTAAACCCCCTCGGTTTCAAAAAAAATATTCTAAGGACACTTATAACAGCAAAAGTGTATACTTTAATATGACTCTAGCATAACTTATAACTCCCTAACATTATACCTTTTTATTATTAATGAGCATGCTTACTGTTATTTATAATTGATAACAATCGTACTATCATTTAATAAAAATGTGTTTCTTTTGCGAACAATTGCTACTAGCTAACGATTGTTAGCCTATGTAAATGAAAGAAAAATATATAGGTAACGTTCAATAGCTATATTCTAATGATCGTTATCCTATGAAAAAAAAATAACTAATGATCGTTAGGCTATGAAAAAATGTAGCTAATAATGGCTAACCTATGAAAAAACAAAAGGGGGATATTAAGGGCACGGCGGTCGATTTCGTATACGCACCACGTAGACGTGATGCGTAACCTTCACGGTCACGCATCACGTCTACGTGGATTTATGACCGTTGAGATTCGAACGTTATAATCCGAACGTTGTAATTCGAACGTTGTAAAAGTGACCGTTGTAATTTGAACGTTATTGATTTCATTTGGTTATATAAAGATAGTAATAGAAGAGGTAAAAAACGCTCACAACATCTTCGAAAAAACAACACAACGTTTTCTAGAGAACAGCTGCGAGAATGTCAATACACGAGGATGATGAAGTGATGATTCCGTTCGACGATACAAAATTTAGTGATCCAGACGAGTTTCTTCGGCATTTCGAGGTAAGTACTTTATAACCGAAAATATAGAAAAACTAGAATTGTTGTATATAATGTATTTTTAAGTTAGATATAGTTGCAATTAATTAGGAAACATTTATTATAATTCGTATTTTTATTATTTGGAAATTAGTAAACCGAAAACTAGAAATTTTATAGTTTTTTTTTCTATGTGAACTAGGATCTTCCGAATTATTCTCGTGACGAAGGGAGTGATTATTCGCGAATGTTTGAAATTCGCGGTTTTTTCCATGATCGCGAGACGATGGTGGATTGGGCTCGATTCATGGGTGGAACCATGAACATGGTGTTGGTTACTAGTAGGTCGTGGAAAAATTCTTGGGGGTTCGTTACGTTTCGTTTGACATGCGAACGTTTTGGAGCCCCTCGTAAGAAGAAATATGTGGATCCTGATACCGAGTCATCTTCTAGCCGAGCACAGAAATCGAAGAAGGACGGATGTTGTTTTGAGCTTGAGGGCGTACAAAGCGAGGCTGAGAAGTGGACGTTGCATGTTATAAATGGAGTGCACAAATATACACTTCCCGAGCAGTTGAAGGGACACACATATGCTGGGAGATTGACGGAGAAACAATTTCGGAAGGTGGGACGTGAGCTTGGGTCGGGTTTCAAGCCGAGAAATATATTGAAGTCAATAAAGTTAGATGATCCATACAACGTCAGCACAATCGAACAAATATACAATGCTGGAATGAAGATTAGGAAGCTACAAGCCGAAGGACGGAGTCCTCTCCAACAAGCACTACATATTTTAGAGGAGCGTCGTTATTATGTAAATGTGAGAAGATGCTCGGAATCGGAAGAAATTTCAGATTTTTTCATCATGCATCCGGATTCAAGACATCTCCTCAACCTATTTCCTTATGTCATCATAATGGACACGACGTACAAGATGAACGAGTAAGTTTTAATATACATGTTATTATGATTTTAGTTTAATATAAATGTAAACTCATAATATATCCTATATAGGTACAAGATGCCGTTGTTAGAGATTGTCGGTATCACTAGCACGAGGTTGACGTTTGCAATAGCATTTGTTTTCATGGCCAAGGAAAACGCCAATCATTACCAGTGGGCATTACGGAGACTCCGACATGTGTGCGGAAATGTTACACCGGGGGTGATTGTGACGGACAGAGAGCTAGGACTCATAAGTGCCCTCGGTGTTGTTTTTCGGGATGTGAAGCACATGATTTACACCTTTCATATAAAGTGCAACATCCAACATAGATCTTGGGCGGTGACTCGGTCAAAGGAATTACAAGCTGTTTTTGCAGCACACTACCATGCTCTTATTGAATCTAGATCTCCTGAGAGTTACGAGCGTCGTTTGGGTGAAATGAAAGTGCATTGGCAAGCGTATCCGAGGTTGATAGAGTATTTGGAAACTACATGGCTAATCCCCTACAAGGAAGCAATTGTTCGATATTGGTGCGACTTGCATCTACACTTTGGCACGAGGACAACGAATGCGTAAGAACTTATTTTTATATTGTTTGCAATTGTTTTCTAATGTTTGTCTTATAGATTAATTTATTGAATTGATATTGGTTGTTAGGTGTGAGTCAGCACACTCATTGTTGAAGGGTACATTGCGTTCTACCGTTCAAGGATTTCAGTTGGTGATGGAGAACATTGACTTGATGGTAAATGATCAGATTGATAAGATTCAAGCGTCAATAGAGATGTCACGTGAGAGGATGTTGTTGGCTGTGCGTGTGCCTATATTTGATTTGCTCCGAAACAAAGTAAGCAACGAGTGCTTTTTGGAGTTGTTGGAGATCTACGAGAAGGCAAAGCAAATTAGAAGCTTGACAACATGTAAGGATTCATATTGGAGGGAAGCTCATAAGCTTCAATAAACTTGTAAGCTTCAATAAACTTTCAATAAGCTTCAATGGAAAGGAGACAAATGAAGATTCAATAAACTTCATAACTTTCAATAAACTTGTATACACCAAAAGTTAAAATACATGACATGTATGTCCTCCATACTACAAAATGTAAAGTACATCAATCTCATCTCGGCTGTGTCGCCCTGACCTGAGATGGTGCTATATGAACGTCCTGGCCAACAGACTCGTCGTACATCGTATGTATGTCCTCCATAGTCACTGAGCCACGACTAATAATATCCCGTAGGCGGGCCTGAATAATGTGTAGCCTCTGCATTGGAAAATAAAGTTGTCAGTTAAAGGTAAAGCATAATACTTTAAAACTTTAAAGATAAATATATCAGCACATACCCGAGTATCTGAAATAGGGACCGGAGGAGGACGATCTACCGGTGGAGACTGCATAGCTGAGCCAGGAAGGAGAAATGGATGGCACCGCTCGCTAAACCAGGACATGTAGTCCTCAGATACTGTCCATGGTAAAGGGGCCCTAGTCTGACCCTGAAGCGCAAATCTGCTCGCCTCCTCGTGTCTATCAGCCCAGCGATCATCTGCGCCATGGAATCTCACCCTATACCCTCTACTGCCAGAAGCGGGGCGCTGCTCCAAATAAGGGACAATCCTCTGAAGTGGGATCGTCTGAATGTACCCAAACTGTCGGAGGACTCGATCCGGCATATATGCCTCGATGATATCTCCTATCTGGATCGTCCCTCGGTACGTCGACACAGCAAACTCGCCCTCAAAATCTAACACTCTATCGCTATATGGCATGAACTTGATGTCCTCCGCTCTCATCTGATCTAACTGTGAGCGCAAGGATCTCAACCTCTCAAGAGTGGGTGTTGGTGTCCTCGGAACAGACAGTCTAGAAGCCCATATGGCCGATTCATAACGTCCTGGATCCTCTGCCGCTGAACAACCCAAGGACGGGAAGTGGGCATAGATCCAGAACTGTAAATATTAAAGTAAATGAAAGATGCTATTAGTAAGATTAACAAATGAAAGTTCTTATCTAAAGTGACTAATTACAATGAAAGTTCTTACCTGTAGAAGGGATGTACATCCTCCTATCGTCTTCACCTTCAGTCGTGAGGCATCGCCCAACATATTGTAGGTAAAGTCCAGATTTGTCATTTTATCATAACAGTAACAATAAGAATTTATTAGGTATTGAAGTAGAGTGATAGTTATACGTACGAGTACAAGTACGCTAGGACGCCGGTGCCCCAAGCATAGTCTCCAGTCCGCCCATGGTCTCGCACCAAGTCGATCAAAAAAGGTCGAATCTTGTTCGTCGATTTATCGACTAACAAGGATGACCCTAAAAAGAAAAGAAGAAATACAGATGCCACCTCCTCAGCTGGGGTAGCTGGGTCGCGCCAAATGGCATCATACGCAGTCCTCAACAATTCCACTAGTAGAGCTGTCTGGTGACTCCTAGCCTCCACCTCTGATATGTGAAATGTATCACTCAGCCACCTAACCCTATCTCGTGCTAGCATAGGTGTGACCATGGCCTCTCCATCAATCCTAATGCCTAGGATGACGGCTACATCGTGCAGGGTGATGGTCATCTCACCCCAAGGTAGATGGAAGTTGCTAGTCTCTGGATGCCAACGCTCCACAAATGCATGTATCAGGGCGTGGTCAACTCCAGCAAAAGAGACATCTATCAAACCCATCAATCCACTCTGAGATGCTAAAGCAAACCAGGAAGTGGGGTCCGCTCTATCAGCGTCGGAAATCCATCTACTGAGTGTCTGAATGTGCTCTATCCGCCGTAAAGCTGTCATCAGCCTCCTGTAATCCTCCTTCATAACACAACGAATATTCAATTAAACGTTTTATTAATTTAGTTTTTGTAAGATAATGTGTTGTAATTGTGATTAGTTATCTACCTCTCCCATCTAGACACCTCGAGCACGGTGTCCGGCATAGCAAGTGAGCACATCGCTGATCAATGGTGCCCCTGTATCAGCAACTACACGGCCTCGATCAGCCGGTACAAATGGCTCCTGCTGCGGCGGTACTACAGGATCTGCAGCTGGAGCATCGAAGTCAAAATCTCGCTGCTCGGTATGATCGCCAACCGGTGGCTCTACCTGCTCCTCAGCAGGAATATCTGCAGCTGTCTCCATGTGCTCGTCAGCAGTAATATCAGTAGGTGGCTCAACCTGCTCGTCAGCAGTAGTATCAACGCGCTCGCCAGCTGTGGGATCTATCTCCCCTGCCTGTACAGAAGGACGGGCCACATCCTGGTCCGAGTCAGATCCATACGTCGGTGGTGGAAGAACCTCCCGAGGGAGAGCCGGATATGCATTTGAGATGCATGGTCTCTGTGGCTGGTGTGGTGGTGGTGTGTCGGCAGCCGAACCAGCTACCTGGGACCTCCTCCCCATCGTAGCCCTCGTGGTGGCGAGACCATCTCTACGAGCCGAGGCCGTGGGACGCCTCCGTCTATGTCTCTGCATGGCCTGTAATATCTATATTTGATATTACAGGCCAATTTAATTAATTTTCTTTTATTTAGTTTCCTTTACTTTCATTTAAATTGAATTTAAAAGAAACTAAAAGAAATTAAATAAATTATAATTACATAAATAAAATTAGGGGGAAAAAGTAAAGGTAGAGATTTTAATTTTATATATTTTTAATCTATTTTATTTTATATATTTCTAATCCATCTTATTTTAAAGTATAATGGATAAACTAATTTAATATATTTAATATATTACAATTAAATTAGTTAGATATATTTTTATTCCATTTATTTTGAATTAATATACATTAATTAAGATTATATAATGTTAATATATTTAATATAATATTTCTAATCCATCTTATTTTAAAGTATAATGGATAAACTAATTTAATATATTTAATATATTACAATTAAATTAATTAGATATATTTTTATTCCATTTTTTTTGAATTAATATACATTAATTAAGATTATATAATGTTAATATATTTAATATAATATTTTTAATCCATTTTATTTTAAATTAAATTGGATAAACTAATTTAATATATTTAATATGTTACAATTAAATTAAATAAATATATTTTTATTTAATTTAATTTGTATTTATTATTCTTTAATTAAATTAATTTTTTTTAAATTAATTATATATTTAATATATTTTTATTTAATTTAATGCATTGGAATTATAATTCCAATGCATTAAAAGATGAACAGTACTCCCACGGTTTCGCAATGCGTGACCGTGGGATCACTGTTCATCTTCTTCGACAGTCCGCCATTGAAGGCGGACTGTCGAAGCTCCTATTCCCACCATTTCAACAATCTCTCTTCAATCAACCTAAAACTAACTAATTCAACAACAATCTAACCTATTCATGTCCATTTCATGCTCAATTACGAACCGAAAAGTGAAAAACGAAAACCGAGCAAAAACCGAACAAACACCGAACAAAAATCAAACGATACCTCTCTCGGGTCGTGTTTCCGCTTCTGAAATGGCCTTCCTTCGTTACCGTCTTTGTCCATTGCTGATTTTGTGTCGAATGGTGCTTGATTCGGCTTTGGCCTCCTTCGTCGTCGCCGTCGCTGTTGAAAATTTTTGTTTTGAATGATAGCGCTTACGGATTCTCATTCCGTAAGCGCTTTTAGGGCGTGAAAGGGTCACGCATTCGCAATGCGTGACCGTGTGACCCTTTCACTCATTCGCAAAGTGTGAACGTGGCCTTACGTTCACGCTTTGCGAATGAGTCGTGCAATACCGAAATCCTGAACCGTGCGAATACGAGTTCCGAAACAAAAAGAAAATGTAGCTACATGCTAACCTATGAAAAAACAAAAAAAATGTAGCTACATGCTAAAGATTGTTAACCTATGAAAAACCAAAAGAAATGTAGCTAACGACCATTAGGCTATGAAAAAAAATGTTGCTAAAGATCAGTATTGATGTAGCCAACTATCTTTATTGGTGTTTTGTTGCACGAAGGTAAAATTAATCGATTAAAAATATCCATAATTATAAAATTTTGTTTCCTAATTTGAATTTATATTTATTACTAGTGAATCTTCTTATTTTGATTTTATATTTCTTCCACAATAATACTTATGATGATCATTTAATCTGGAGTGTTCATTCATTAATGGTGTGTTTGTTTGTAGATTAAAGGAGGGTAATTTAGATTAAAAATTAAGAGATTAATTTATGTAAGTGTTTGGATGAAGATGAAGATTATCAAGAAGATTATATCACGGGTTAATTGGATTAAAAATAGCCAAAAAATAACCTCATATTACCAAGGTTAAAGGAGATTAATTTTCAACCATCAATTAGAATTCACTCAAATTTATAAATTTGTATCAATTAAACCCATTAAAAAAAATTTCAACCAAACAACTTGATGTAGATTATTTCACACCAAATAATCCTTAATAAATCCCACATAAACTTTAACCCCTTTTAAATTTCATCTAGATTAATCTTAAAAATAACCTTCATCTCCTACCAAACGTACCAACAGAGATTCGTATTCCCTACTCTTAAGAATAATTTTCACTTTGAACCTAACACTATATATATATATATATATAGTCTAAACAAAAAATAAATAATCTAATATACACAACTAAATTAGAGGATGTGAATGATAGAATCACGAATCTTTATCACTCCCTCCTTAAGTTGGAGCATGGATAGCCAAATGGCCAATTTGTGAAGTAGAAAACGGAATCGGTGTTACCCAAACTTGGTAAGGATATATGTTGGTTGATTGGAGGAGCAAGTTGTTTTGATTGTGACTTTTGAACTTCATGTCAAATAACATGACAATCGATATCGATGTGGTTGGTGCATTCATGAAATACTGTGTAGTGCATATTGATCTTCGCAACATAACTTCATTGTATGATTATTAGAGATGTTGAAGGAGGGGAGGAGAATTTTTATCAACTTTAGTTCACAAGTTGTGGTTGTCATGACTCAATACTCGGACCCATACACATAATGGTTGATTGAGGACCCACTTCTTTTTTTTTGGTTCGATCCACATTTCAATACGGGTCAAACGATTCTATCAACATATATCTCTCCGATTAATTCGTAATGAGGCATTAAATGTCCGTAATATCGGGTTATTTTAAAACTAGGAATCTAAACTAACCACCTTGGGTATACGAGGTTTCAAAATGTTCAAACTTAATCCTTATTATTCCAATTTAAAAGAATCTAAAATGACCTCAATCCTCAAATAAACACATGCAATTTTAATACCTTATCCATAATAATCTAAAACAAACCTCAAAAATCTACAACTAACCACAACCTAAATGTGTCAGATATATACTAGCAAAACCCAAAAACCCTCTATTCTCTCTCATCCCCCTGGTGGCACCCGGCCCTCGCCGGCTACCCCCCTCCCTAGTGGTTGCCCAGCTACGTCCCTTGACCCCCCGGTTTACCATGCGTGGATCAAGATGCACCAAACGTCTCTCGATCAAGCTCTCTGAGTTTGGTCGTAATCCCTCTATCCCGAAGAAAACCCCATCACCCACCCTCCCAGCCCCTTTGAAACCATCCCTGAAGACCTTATCCTCTCAAACAACCTAAGGCTATCCGAACCAAAACCTGATACCCCGCCTCAGCTAAACTCCGACACCATATTCCCTCCTCTCCCCTCATCTCCGACGCCTCCCACCCCACTCAAATCCTTTGAAAGCCCAATTAGCTTGCCTGTATCTGTATACGTCCCTCTTGCAAGCAAGAATGCTCCTCCCTCCCCCCCGCTTCGTCTCATTGCGTGAACACCTTTACCCTGGTTCATGCACCTGCCGACGCTTCGGGAGCCCTACCCACCCCAGTCATTTCGTCTCCTCTTCTGGACCCACCCCCAATGCAAATTTCCATCGCTGAGGATTCCCTTTGCACGTCTGGTACTACAGGCGTCCCTCATGCCTGCATGAATGCTACTCCCCCCCTCCCTTACCTAGGTTCATGCACAAGCTGACGTTTCAAAAGCCCAAACCGCCCCTGTCTTTTCGGCTCCTTTACTGGACCCCACTAGCCTTGCAGATTGTCCCTCAAAAGTGACTTTTAAACAGGCCCTTTTTAATTCTTTGTTTGGGGACCATATTCCGCTAAACTACTCGCCTATGCTCGAAAACGGGACTCTATGTTTCACTAATGATGATGTTGCCAAAACTGTGTCTAGATGGAAGTTTACGCTGGTGAGGCTCCCCCTAGGCAGTCCCTTGGCTTTCCAGAGAATGGCAAACTACATCACCAGCGCCTGAAACCATGTCAAACTCCCTAAGATTCTTCAAAATGAAAGCGGAATTTTCATCTTCCAATTCGCAACAGAAGAAGACCTTCTCTCCATCCTCAGAGGCAACCCCTGGCTAGTTACGGGCTCCTCCTCCCTACTTCTCAAGCGGTGGAAGCATGGCATGCCACTTGACTACTCTTGCCTCTCATCCATACCTGTTTGGGCAACTTTACATGACCTCGACTACAGATTTTGGTCACTAGCTATGCTTGCAAAAATTGGCTCTGCAATCGGCTATCCCCTTCTCACGGACTCTTGCTCTGCAAACCAAAACCGTCTTGGCTACGTAAAAGTTTTGGTTGAAATATAAGCTTCAAAACCACTTCTTCGTGAAGTAAACTTGCTTGGCACCGATGGTGAGTCCATCATACAGAAAATTTCCTAAGGTTGGCTGCCAAAGCATTGCCCCAAATGCAAGCTTTTCGGTCACTAGTGTAATGAACCAAAAAAACACACGTTCGATCCCTGCCAACTTTCATAACAGACGGCCCCTTCACCCCTCAAACTCAAACAAAGCTCTTATCCTGCCTACTCCTGATTCATCCAACCCCTCTAAACCCGCCCCCTATTCACAAATCTAAACCTATGATACCACATCCCCTCTTCTCTATGGCTACCCCTACCAGCCATGAGGAATTCTCCCTGACCCTGCCCTCCCCCCCCTCCCAGGCTATCCAGACGCCGACATCTCTCCCCTCTCCCTC
>BSUD01000008.1:120815103-120844707 GCA_033239045.1 Fagopyrum esculentum
CAAACCCCCCCCCCCTCTATCCCAAACAAATTCGCATGTCTTTGACAGGGTCCAAATCAACTCGACCCCATCCTTTTACCAACCATCCCAATTGACTACCTCTTCTTCTGCATGTAACAAGGTTACCTACATGGAAAACGAAACTTCAAATGTATCTTAACCTTTGTTCATGGAACGTACAAGGTTTAAACCACCCCAACAAGCAACAAGTTGTTCGTCATATGGTCAAAGTGCACAATTTTGATGTCCTTGTCATCCTTGAAACAAAATTTTCGGATGTTAAGATGAGAAGACTCATCAATCTTATCCCAAACTGGACACAAATCTCCAACTACTCCCCCATCTTCAAATGACGTGTTTGGATCTGGTGGAACCCTAATACCACCTCTATCACCCCCATCATTTCAAACGACCAGATCATTCACTGTAAAATTACCCAGCCTCACCTTGTTGGCTCCACCACAAACCCAAACGACTCCTTTGAATGCTCATTTGTATATGCACACAAGTGACACAACAGGACCGAAGATCATCCCCCTCTTTGGAATGCTATCTCCACCATTAAACTCCTCATCAATAATCTCCATAATTGGGTCCTTATGGGGGACTTCAACACCATCCTGAGTTTGGATGAAAAGCTCTCCGAAAGACCCTTTGTCCCCTCCTCTTTGACGACGGAGCTCTCTGACTGCTTTGATGCGCATTCCCTGCGTGACCATGCTTATTCGGGATGCTTCTTTACTTGGAACAACAAGCAGACGCCGTCTAGGATCTGGTACAAGCTGGACCGTATCATTGTAAACTCAAATTGGGCGGTACAAGCTGGACCGTATCATTGTAAACTCAAATTGGGCTCTTGCTCATCCAAACTCCATCGTCCGTTTTGACAACCCATACATATCAGACCATTCCCTTGTTGTCCTCTCTATCAGCCCTAAACCTTACCCCCCCAAAACGTCGGTTCCGTTTCCACAATAATTGGGCTACTCACGAGCATTTCATGGACGATGTGAGGAACGCCTGGCTCACCCCTTCCACCCTACCCCATGGGAATCGGTCTCATTTCCTTTCCCACAAACTCAAAAGACTCAAAAGCACCTTGAAGACTTTCCCTAGTACCCAGCTTGAGATCCTCTACTCCACCATCAATAGCCTCCACTCCAGACTCTCTACCATCCAAGCCGACCTCCAATCCTCCCCTCTAAACGCCCATCTTCTTGACTTGGAACGAGACACTTTAACCCGTCTTAACTCCAATAAAGATCTCCTCATAACCTCTCTTGCGCAACTCTCCAAAATCTCTTGGGCAAAATATGAGGATAAATGCAACAAATTTTTCTTCAACGGTATCTCCTCCAGGCGGGCGCATAACAAAATCACCAGCATCCTTAACCCCCAGGATCTTGATAGCGGGCCCATACATGATCCAAATGAAATCTCTTAGATCCTAACTACCCATTTCTCTAGCATTCTCAACCCACAAACTCCCCATAACCACGAAAATCTTTTCCCTGATTGCCACTTACCCACTATTAGCCTTGATGCCCGGATCTCTCTCTCTAGAGATGTCACGCTGACTGACGTCCATTCTGCTCTCTAAGACATTGGGGATTAGAAAGTTCCTGGCCTTGATGGGTTCAATCCCTTTTTCTTTAAAGTCACCTGGTCCATTACAAGCAATGATCTTTCGGATGTCATCCAGGATTTCTTCAAAACTGCAAACCTTCCTCGCCGTGTAAATCACACCTCCGTATCCTTGATCGCAAAGAAACCAAACCCAACATTGCCCACGGATTACAGACCAATCTCCTGCTGCTATACTATCTACAAGATCATTTCAAAAATCCTGGCTGCTAGACTAAATGAAGCTCTTCCTTCCCTCATCAGAGATATCAAGGTGCGTTCGTTAAAGGGTGCTCTATCAAACACAATATCCTATTATGCCAAGAGCTCTTCAAAAAATAAAATCAGAAGAGAATCTCGCCTAGATGCGCCCTTTGACATCACATAGGCTTTTGACACCCTAAACCACAGCTTCATCCTCAATTGCCTCAAACGCATGAACTTCCCTGATCACTTCATAAACCTTATAGAAGTGTGCATCACCAGCCCTTCTTTCTCCATAAACATCGATGGCTCCTTAAAGGGTTTCTTTAAAGGTTCGAGGGGCTTAAGGCAGGGTTGTCCCCTATCCTCACCTCTCTTTGTCATCGCTCTTGAGGTTCTCGCTTCAATGATCACCACCAATACCTCAAACCCAAACTTCAACATTCACCCTAAATGCTCTTCCCCTCGCCTCACCCATCTTTGTTTTGTTGACGACATTATTCTGTTTTGCAGGGGTGACCTTCATTCTATAACTATCCTGAAGAATACACTAATTCATTTTGGAAACTATTCAGGTCTCATTATAAATCCCAGGAAATCTGCCCTCTACCTTGTTGGCGTCTCTACCACGGATTGTAGCCTCTTCGCCACTAGCTCTGACTTGCCTCTCGGATCGCTACCTTTCACATATCTTGGAATTGCTATTGGAAGCAAACGCCTAAAGGCCTCCGACTACGTACTATCCTCTCATCTAGAAGATCACAAATACGATCAACAGTTGGAGTGCTAGAAATCTGTCATATGTTGGCAGGAAACAAATTATCTCCTCCATCCTTATCCACCTACAATACTACTGGTGTGCCGTGTTACCCCTCCCTCAATCCATCATCACCAAAATAAACTGCCTCCTTCGCTCCTTCCTCTAGTCGGGAAAAGATCAAAGTCCTCGATCCCTTGTAGCTTGGAAGACCGTTTGCTCTACCATCCCTGAGGGCGGGCTTGGTTTCAAAGAGATTCTCTCTTAGAGCAAAGCTTGTTTCTCCAAACTCATCCATGAACTTGACCACCGGTCCACCACTCCACCAGCCGTAACATCTGGACCGATTGGACAAAGCGCAACATCCTCAAGAGCTCCTCAATCTGGACTTGCATTGGAAGTTACAAATACAGTCACACTTGGAACTCGCTTCTCCGTATCAGGGATGATATCCTAGCATCTCAAAGCGGCACCAACTTCATATCTGCTACCTCCAAGCCAAACGGCTCCTTCTCCACCAGTGCCGCTTACTCCATCATAAACCCCGTCCAAAACTCACAACATGCTCTCTTGTACACCAGCATCTGGAAGGACACCAGCACCCCAAAGTATAGCTTCATTTCCTGGTTGGCCTATCACCAAAGATTACCCACTCTCACAAAGCTTGTCACATGGAATATCACCCCATCTGTCACCTGTAAACTCTGCAACTCTTTCCCCAAAGATGAAGATCACTTGTTTCACAACTGTCGGATATCGGACATAATGTATATCCGATTTCGGTCTTATTAAGGAGTGAGGATTATGTACATCATATATTCACTCCAAACGCTCCTCATAAGTTCCTATATATAGACCCCTCTCATTCAGAAAAACAAATAAAAACGTCTTCCATTCCTCTACTTTCAAAATGCATCAAGTCTGAGAGTACTTCACGGCCAATTCGAAGCATCTAGTTATGGTTACACAAACCAAAGAATTTTATAATTGTATCTTGGGATTCAGAGCGACATTCAATCATGGTAAAATTGAGGTATTTTAGAATTAAGAAAATAGTGTATCGGCTTTACAATTAGCACTTTTATAAATAGTACGTGCAATTTTGATCTCTAAATTTGCAAGAACATCAAGAATATTCATCCATTATCTTGGTATTTAGTATAGTTTAGATTTAATTTTATCTGAAATATCTTTATTATTTTTCCCATTATTCTATTGTAATTCCCTATATATAGTTGATAGGTCCCAATAAAGCTAATATATGTGTGGTTCTATTTTCAACATAGTCTATCATGGTATTAGAGTATACCGATCCTAAAGGACCTGAACCTCAAACCTTATTGCCTACAACCTACCGGTGCGATATCTAAATCTACCCTTATGACCGATTTATTGGTGGTGTTATCACCGATCTATTGGTGTATCAGTCTTCATGATTATGCCATCAATCTACTGATGTGTTGCTTAGTCTCCTTTGCTCATTGCTGATGAAGATATTTCTTGCTCGTTGGCAATGGAGATTTATAGTCTTCCGTTAACGTTATCTTAACTCACGCGTTGATTGCAACGGCGTGTGAGAATATCAAGAATATCAATCCATTACCTTTTATCATCTTGTTATCTCGAATAGTGATCTTATCGGAAATATCTTTTTTTTATTCTCCATATTACTCTATTGTATTTCCTATATATATATATATATATATATATATGTCACAATAAAGTTGATATATATGTGATTTTATTTCCACCGTATAGTCTCTGAAAATCTTCTTTTAAATACTATCTAAAAATATGGAGTTTTTTTTAGATAGTGTTAGATGGAGATTGTTGAGAACTCTTTCTACAATTTTATTCCACGAGATTGTTTCTAGGTTATTTTTTTCTCAAATATAATACAATCCCTAGGACGCCAAAAACAAACTTGTAAGAAAATATTTGATATTAGTTCGGACTTGGCGTCACTTAATTTTATTACGGCAGAATTCGGCCCAAAAGTAATGTTTAATGGGCGGTAAAAGATAAGGCCCATAAGATGAAAGACTGCTTATATCGCATTCATGGGCCACGGCCCAATTTTGATGGCCCAAGTAATTTCCTTAATGATTGGAAAAAAGGCAACACCATTTTTGGGATAATTGCAGAAAACTGTGCAAATTTTCAAAGTTGTGACAAACAGGTTGAATCATGGGGTCAGTTATTTTTCAATCGGTAATGCTTACATAGCATCATCTTTCATATTAATACTACCATTGTTTGACATTCATAAGCTTCCAGATAATGATGTCAGCGTGATAATTAGGGTTTTTATACAAATAAAAGGAGTCGAGCTATATCATATTTAGACTATGTTGGTTTATAAACGAATTGAGTTTGGCTCGTTTAGGGCTTGAATGAACTTTAGCCGAATTTATTTTAAGTTGAGTTTGAGTAACTCGTCTAATATAAAATATTACGGTGTTATCCTAGCCGAACAAGTCGAGATATGCTCAAATTCGGATCATTTATAAATCAGCCGAGCTAAAATTTTAACCGGACTATAAAATGTGTTCATATTCGACTCCTTCAAAAAGTAAATAAGCTCGATGTAACTTTGTTCAAACCGAACTCGGATAGCTCAACTCATATAACATGGCAATTAACACAAAAAAGTAATCTTAGGTTACACATCTACTAGTTACTGTGTTTGGCCGGTCAAGCCAAAAGCACTAGTGTTTGTGTTCACTAGTGTTTTTGGATGTGTTTCCCTAAAACACTAGTGTTTAGTGTTTTGTAACACTAACGACGGCTTGACATGTTACGAAAAAAACACTAGTGAGTAGTTTTATCACGTGCCTATCACGTGTCATGTCATCAACTGGTTTGAAGAGATCGAAAGAAATAGTCGACGGTGAAGAAGAGTCATCGGTGCCCCCTGCTTCCACACCCATTGCCACCCGCTTGCGCGACCCTGGCCCTGCCGTTCCACCAACTCGTCTTCCCAACTCGTCCCTCATCTCCGGCTTATAGACTCAGTCTTCCTTCCAAAATCCACCATTAACACCCTAACACCTCTCTCAAGAATCTCTAAATAACACCCTCTTTACTATATTGTCACACATGGGCCAAAAATTGTCACTACCGGCAAGAGTTGTCATGGCTTTGTCGGATGGGCCCGGATAGGCCCAGATGGGCATGAATGCCATTGTCTGGAGGTTGTCAGTAATGGGCCGGATGTTGTCAAATGTTTGCCAGACTTGTCAAAAACTTGTCAAATTTTGTCACCTTCCAGCCGCCACGATTGTCACAAATGGGCCGAGTTGTCAAGCGCTTGTCAAAAGTTGTTATCTACTCGCCACCTAGGTTTTACTAATGGGCCACTTGAGAGCTAACACCCAAGACTGTCCCGACGGAGCAAGGCGCCATCCAGCCTATCTTATTGGGCTGTCAAGCTGAGGGAGCTCGCCGCCTCAGACTCGGATCAAAAAGACGGATGGGCTACCTAGACGTTATTTTTACGACTTATATTTTCTTTGCTGGGTTGTACGTGCATTGTATTTGCACATGCACTTTCATAATTTTACTTGTGTTTATTTCGAACGCTTGTGTATGCCGAACGACTCTTCGGAGGGATAGGCATCTTTTCTCACATCTATGAATTTACCAGCATCTTGTCTAAATAACACCCTTTGTATCTCAATTACTTTAAACGTTGGTTCCATTCCATGCTTTTAATCATTCAGAACATCCCAATTTCAATTTAACAGTAGGGCATTTACCGTAGAAAGTAGCATCCCAACTTCTCGACATTGAATCCAACTCTGAAATCTACCTTGACCACTAACACTCCAACCTCTCGAATGTTTGTTGCCTTCGGTCAGACAATCGATTCGCTCTCCGTCTAGGTTTGCAGGTCCCTCAATTTCACTCCTTCTCTTCCCGACGGATTCATGCCCGATTTTTTGCGAGTCATCCCTAACCTTACCTTCAAATCGAAGTATTAAAGGAAAAAACAGATTGTTAGGGCAACATAGTACTTTTCGAGAGTCGCTCATTGTCTTCCCGGCGGATCCATGGCCGACGAATCCATGCTTGATTGTTTGGGGAGTCTTTTGTTGATACGGGAGATTGGATTTTTAGGTGAGAGAGGGTGAAATATATAGTTGGTTTATATGGTAATTATGGATAAAGTATGAGGGCAACAGAGTATTTTTATTCAAAAAAACACTAGTGTTTTTGAGAAGTCCTTGGTCGAATGAGGGTTTTGGAAACACTTCCGAAAACACTAATCACTAGTGCTTTTCAAAAGGCCAAACACTCGTTAAAAATACAAACACTCGTAAACAATCAAAATCACTAGTGTTTCTTTGGTGTCAAACACAACCAGTGTCTGCGATTCAGTTTGAGCTATTTCTAACAAACTTAGAAATCAAGGAAATATTTGAGAAATATATTTAGGGCCCGTTTGGTTTGAACTCCGGAATCGAAAACGGAATGGAAACGAATCTAGTCCATATGTATACCCTTATTCATGAAAGTTATTGGAATCATTCCTTGTGATTTGAAGTAATTGAAGTTGAATTTGATTACTTTTGATACCCTATAGGGTAACAAAATATGGGGAGACAAGTGCATTTTGCATGTAAACACAAGGAATGATTTCATAGAATTTCATGAATAAGGATATACAGATGGACTAAATTTGTTTCCATTCCGTTTCCGTTTTCGAAGTTGGAACAAACGGGCCTTTAGAGTTGAGATAGTTTGCATCATTTTCCCTTTGTCGCTCTAACCATGGATTATTGCACTAGGTAGACTGGGTTCTAAAATTTGCAAATGGATCACCAGTTTTGGGGCAATATATTATCCAACGTGATCTTCTTTTTTTTGGACAAATGATGGTTGTATGTGCCTTATAAGAGCAAGTTTATCGGTTTTGTATTAATCGGTGACTTAAGAACAAATTTACCCGTTTGGTCAAAATGTCAAAACTTATTAGTTTAAATGTCATTGAGTCAAATACTATTCATTGTCACTGGACATATATTTCCACCCGTTTTGTTTCTTAATCGGTTAAATTCAATGTGATTTCATTTATTTATTATTTTTAGTTGTATAATTTGAAGAGAAAACTCCTTTTTAATTTTTATAAAAAAGCAAAAAATAACTATATTATAAAAAAAATTAGAACTTAAAATGAGGTGTTTATTCAAATAATTTTTTATTATTTACTAAAATGAAATCATAATATGATATTTTTAAAATAATAATAAAATTAATTTTTTTTAAATTGATTGAGTAGAGATATTTTATTAAAAAAAGTAATAAAATCGAACTACGTATATGAATATAATATTGTTGGTTACTGGTAAGAAATGTCACAACAAATGTCAAGATTTTAACCTTTGAAATTTTTAACTTCGTCAAATGTCAAATGAAAACCTATTAAAAACAAACGGGCGGACATTATATTTTCAACAATGAATGTCGTCACGTTACTTACGTAATAACTGGTTAAAACCAAACCAGTGAACTTATTCTTGTCATTTTTTTGTCCGACCTTACCAAATAGCAGAAATCATAACATCTTTAGGTGGCTATACTACATAATTGAAACTTTTAAATTACATAAAATAACCTCAATTATCTGGAAGTTGTAAAATATTATAACTATCCAAATATATTGTCGCAACATATTAGGAGGCCGCAATGAGGTGTCTACTTTAGTACCATAACACATTCTCCCCTTAAAATAAATATTAATTGGAGAAAAATAGAACTTCAGTCAAAATATAGCATAAGAATACTTGTTAAACTACATATAACTAATTACATTAATAGCTGAACCGAATCTCCGATGAGGGTTATTTTAAAAAGTAAGAGACTCAATTACCGTAAAACAACGGTGAATTAAAAAGCTGAAACAAGTCGGCAGACGGAAACAACCGCTAAGCGAACAACTCAAAATTATGTCATAAATCTAACAAGAATCAAAAGCATTAAAATGAATGTAGTTGAAGGAGGACAATAACGGGTCAATCAGTGTTATGTAGGAAGATCCCATGAAGATGAAGCAGGTGAAAAACGAATCAAGCACTGTTGAAGTAGCACCGTCGGAAGCAAGTGCAACAAGTTTCGAACTCCTACCGAAGTGAAAGACGAGACTCCAAGGGAACACTTCCTGTCAAAAGAGTTGTCAAGAAGGAAACAACCATGACCACGATTCAAACACGACTCAAAGCAATCACCAACATTAACAGAAGAACAAAAGTGATTCTAGATAAATACTCACAGAGTTCTTATCTGCAAGTTCATTATTTGAGCATATAAGTCTACATAACTCATGTTCATAAAGTCCCTATACCATGGCATAGTTCAAACTAGAAAGGGTAGAAAATTCCATTGTTCATCTAGAAAAATTCATTGTTCTACCCAAGAATACGATTTAGACGGCGATCCTCATTTACAACAATTTTTATGGTGCGTGGAAGTATTCATGGAAAGTCTCTGATGACTTGTATGGATCCAAGAAACTCCTTTTTTATGTATGTCTTAGACTTGTTTAGGGCGCAAATATTTGTTTATAGACAATTTGTGAATATCAAAAGAATGTGTTCAACGAGTTGATAAAACCCAAATCTCTAACATTTTGTCAGTTATCACGACAAAAATAACGGCACAAACAAGTTGAGATTAGGAAATTGCCCCAATACACGGTTGTACACAAGTAGCACAATTACAATAATTCAAGAAGGAAATTTTCATACAAAGTTACGAATTTTCTCCAAAAGTTCAATCAACCTTATATAATAAAGGTTTTTATTTTTTCAATGACAATTAAAAAAGATTGACTATTTTCATGTATCATTAGAGTTAATAAATTTTTAAGTTAAATTTGAAGGTTTGATGAGAGATTAAGTATTGTTTACATGTTGATCGAAGAGTATATGGACATCGATTAGGGCGTTTATGGCTCGCAATAGGGAGGCATCATGAAGGTAAATCACAGATTTAGAGGAGAGCATCTCACTCAAAACTGTACACAAGAGCAACCACTCTAGATTATTTGAGGGAAGAATTATGCCCTCGTGATTATTCAAAAAGTATACTTGTTTGCGTTAAAGGATTATATTCGATTTGAGAAAAGCAATGTTTTCTCACTTTGATACCTCTTGTTCTTCCACTTACTTAAATGGAGTTTGATTTCCCTTTCATTTGCTTTGGAAGTACTTTTCAACTTTGATATTAATGAAAGACTTTTCTTTTATCAAGATTGCTGATTTACTTGATCTAAGAGATGGTTGAACCCTATATGGTGATTTATGATTGTTATATAAACTGTTGAATTGAGATATGCAGATTTGCTTCTTTACTTAGTAAATTGAACGATTTTTCTTTCGGTTTCAAAGTACTTTGTTTTCATCTTTTATTTACCTTCGGATGAAGAAGCATTTATAAAAGATTTAGATAAAAGAGTTTGTGCCAAAAGCGAGGTTGTTTTATTGGATTTATGGAAAGGAATTCGGTTTGGAGAGTAACATTTTATCTTTACCTCGAGGATTTATAATTATTATATAAAGTTCCGGTCTTTGTACCTTTTCTAGTTCATACGCCAAAAGCAAGGTTTTTCTTTGTATTTTCTGTATTTCTAAGTGATTAATGAATTTTCATATATACTTGACACAACCGCCGGTTTGAGGACGCAATTAAGTTGGTTAACATGGCCTTTGTTTGTCTATGTCAGAAGTTATATTTGATTATTACCTACATATTCGCATGATCAATGTTCAACTATATTCATATACATGGTTATATTTCATATATCATAGTGTGATATGTGTTTCCTTAAATCGCTTTCCTCCTATAACAAGAACTTTAAAATGACAAACCTATGGAGTGTTTGAGAGCTGAAGGAAGCTAAATGTAGTTGAAGAAGGAAAGAGAGAGTGGTGTTTGGGAGGCGTGATAGATAGATAGAAGGGTATCTTAGGAGAGGAAGATTTTTTTTTTTTGTTTCATTCCTACCCTTCTCTAATGTCTACCATCAACACAATCATCTTTCATTTGAAGTTGGGCTTATATGCATTCGCAACATATATTAGATTATACAAGACAAAATTAATCTCAATATGATCAAATATGTTAATGGAGGTATAATACCTTGGTCCTTCATACTATGAATCATGTATAGGATCAAACAAAGAACATTTCAAAACAATGTACTAAGGGATATGGTCCAATAGCTTGCATAGTCCATGATCCAACTATGTATTTTATATATATATATATATATATATATATATATATATATATATATATATATATATATATATATATATATATATATATATATATATATATCGTTCAATGTAACAGTGAAAATCAATGAAAGACAAATACAATTCAAAACAAATCTCTGTATTCTATCATGGTATCAAAGGCCATCAGGACCAACGTCCACTAAAACAAAATGTCAGAAAACAACTACCTCTTCCTCCTCCTCCTCCTCCTCAACACGACAATCCTTCTTCAAATCCCACCTCGTTTACACTACCGCCGCCTCCTCCACCTCCAGCTCTTCTACCTACACCACAAACAACCTCTACACCCCTCAATGGGTTCTCTAGTTTATCACCATTAAACTTTCCCCAAGTAATTTCCTTCTCTGGAAAACCCAAATCACACATGTACTTCGTGCCTATAATCTTTTTGGCCATGTTGATGGAGCATCTCCATGTCCAACCTCTACCTCAACCACTCCCACACAGTCCTATCTTGACTGGCTCTCCAAGGATCACATTGTCCTTACACATGTCATTGACTGCAACACTGCTCGAGAAGTCTGGCAAACTCTCCAAGATCTATACACTGCTCGCTCCAGTGCGCATATGCTCCAAACTCGTCTTCAACTAGCCTCCATCAAGAAAGGGTCAGACTCCATCAACATTTTCTTCAACAAGGTAAAGGCTCTTGTATCTATCTTTCAAGCTGCTGGTCAACAAATCTTTGATTCAGAGTTTGCTGCCTCCCTTTTCTTTGGCTTTCCTCCTGAATATAACCCAATTGTTATCTCCCTAAGCACTCAGCCTTTCCTACCACCTCTCATATGATTTTTTCTCACCTGCTCAATTATGAGGCTCGCATCAGTCGCCATTCCTCCTCTTCCCTTCCAAATCTTTCTGCAAACTCCACTTATACCACATCTTCACCATACCACATCCTTCACAAGACAGCCGGATACACGACCCACCTAACAAGTGTGCCTATAACCCACAACTCTGCAGTGTTGGCACCGCTTCAATCAATCCTACCATGCTTCTGCTCCGCCCTCGTTCCAAGCACACTCATCCACGACTCAATGGACGGCTGACACTGTTGCTACGAATTATTCACACCAGATATCAATCATCTCACCTATGATACTCAATCCTACAATGGCTCTGGAATAGTATCGATTGGTGATGGTTCATCATTGCCTATTCAGCATTACGGTTCCACTTCTCTTCACTCTCATACTTCTCCTTCTGTAAATTTCTCTCTTAAAAATATCCTTCATGTGCCCTCCATCGTCAAGAACTTACTTTCCGTTCACTGATCGTTTTTTTGTGAAGGATCGATGTACCCTAGTAACTCTTCTTCAAGGAACCACAAAGAACATTTCAAAATAAGGAATGTGCAATTACCTACAAATTTCACTATCTTCCATGTTTGAACTCCATAATTTCTGAATTTGTTGAAAATAACATCATAAATTAGAGGTGGGTGCAAAGTATAGTATTGATCACAACCCTATTTTGGTGATAAAAGTAGCCGCGAAGCCACTTACAAGCGGTGATGAAAGAGAGAGTAGGCCATGACAAGGCCTGAATTGGTCGCCGTCAACACTAGTAAATTTGAATATGAGGTGAAGGGATCCATATGTGGGAGAATTGACGCTTCGAATTGAGCACGAAGATGGGATAAGAGAGAGTTGCATAGGATTTGAGGAAGAATAAAATGAAAAGCTTTGGGTGTATTTGGATATGGAGCTGGACATTGGTTGGCGTAACAACATGCAGAAGGGGATACAACACGTGGATGGATGAAGCAATGTTCTAGTTGTTCTTGTAATGATTGTCGTTGTTCTTGTAAATATGATATTGTAAATTCTTGCTCTTGGTAAAACTCCTTTTATGTAAAGTATTTAGGTATAAAAATATTAAAATATAAAATAAATTAATAAATTTTGTTTTAAGGTATAAAAATTATAAATAATAAAAATTATTCTTGATTTTAGAATTTATGTGTTGGGTCATTTTTAATTGCAACAATCTATCTCTTCATTGCTTATTGTATTGTTCATAGAGAATAATAATAAAATTAAACTAAATTTCGTTTGGGAGAATTTGACATACTAGGCCTTTTTTGAGAATATGATTTAGTAAATGTACCCCATAATTTTTTACCACTTTCATTTAATGGTAGGTAAAAATAATTAACTCTTCTATTTCAAAGAAAAAGAAAATATGAAACACGTAAGTTACTAAACTTGTTTTTTTATTTGTTTTTTTTCCCTTTTTTATTTCCTTTTTCATTTTCTTTTTTCAATTTTTATTTTCTGGTATGAATCACATACCAGAATTTTTCACATACCAGAATTTTTCATCACATACTAGAATTTTTTATATACTAGAATTTTTTTTTTCACATACCAGAATTGTATTTTTCACATACCAGAACTGTATTTTTTATCATACCAGAAATTTTATAATACCAGAATTTTATCGTATTAGAATTTTATCGTACCTGAATTTTATCATACCATAAATTTTATCATACCGAAAAATTCATCATACCATAAATTTCATCATACCATAAATTTTATCATTCCAGAAATTTTCTGGTATGAGTTTCTGGTATAAAAATTCATACCAGAAACACATACCATAAATGGCAACATCACTCATCTGTACCGGATGATTCTACTTGCTGGGACTAGATAACATATCACCAACCTTCACATCAGCCATACACAACTACACAACTCTGTACCAGCCATCACTTTTACTCAATCTCATTAGTTATTTCACATAGTCTGCAGGATAGAGAAGGTGAGATTGGACATGAATGGTGGAAGATCAAAGTATCTGGGAACAATACTTTGTGTATACGGGGCTTCGGTTATAACATTATACAAGGGTCCAACAATATATACAGCCCAACCCCACCATTTGAACAACCCACCAATCCTTTGATGACAAGCAAAATTAAAATCAATTTGAAAGGTCTCTCAGTAGGCGATGCAAATGGAACGAATTGGACAGTCAGGTGTATCTATCTAATTGGTCACTGCTTTTTTTGGTTATGATTGCTTGTCTTGCAAGCCCTAGATCTAAAGAAATACCCACCGCACCACCTGAGTTCATATTCGTCGGCAAACAGCTAGAGGACGGCTTCATCTGGGTCTACGTCTTCGTGTTGGCACGAAAAAGAGGAAGAAGAAGACACACAACTTTGAAATTGACAGATCTGCTAAAGGCTTTCATCAAAGCTTCGATTCTCTTCTACGAGCTTTTTACTCGAAGACAACAAGGTCTGAATCCAGAGAGATTGTGAGAAAGGGAGAGCTTTGGGGGCTGGAGGCTTGCAAAGAGGAAGACGGGAAGAGGGTAAAATAGAAGGTTAGGGTTTTCACAGTAAAAAAAATTTTTGGGGTATATTTAGCTAATGAAAAAACAAAAAGGCCTAGTTACTATATTATAATCTCAAAAAGGCCTACTAACCAAATTTGCCCATTTCGTTTTAAGGAATAAAAATGTAATAAATAATAAAACTAAACCTTATTCTTGTCTATATATATAGTGAAGTGTTGGATCATTTTCAAACACCAAAACACATCTCTTATTTCTACATTCAACATGGATAATCATCAAAATTCTCAAAACTTTGTGTAATGCTTTTTTATACTTATTTTAATAAAGTTAAGTATTTTTTATAATTAAATATTATTTTAAGTTTAACTGAATAATTTTAAGTTAACGGAAAATAAGTAAATGATTATTTAATGTTATAATGATAGACAATTTGGTTAAAAATATAGTTACAACAATTGTAATATTAAAAATTTAATAGGGGTATATTTCTAATATGCTATAAGGAAATAAATGGGTGGTGCGAAAAATGAGGTAAGATTTAAAATGAAGACTCGATGATAAACATAAAAAGTTAGGTGATAAGATTTTGTTGAAGAAAAATTGCAAAAGTGACCCAAAACCTCGCTTTGAATACCTATTGCTAAAGATGACATAATGATGCCTTTTTTTGTAATCTTAGTTTGTATGATAAACTCGTAGTTTTTAAACGCTCAACAAGCTTATAAAAAAAATCAACTAGTTCAATTAACTACTTATTTCAGCTATTCGAGCAGCTTCAATTTTACCTACAATAAGTTTTGAGTTCCCAAACGGAACCACCTAATTTACACGCATAGTGATCGAAGATAGCCCCGTAACCCAAAGTATACCGACTTAAACATGTCTACGGGTCACGGGTTATCCGTGACCCGGCGGGTCCGGGTCACCACAGATCCGGGTTCCTCCGGATTACGGGTAAGGGTAAGGGTTGAGGTGATCCTTACCTGCCGACCCGGCGGGTCTACCCATCCAACGGTCAGAATTTTAAAAAAAATAAATTAAAAAAACCAACGGCTTAGCCAAAAACAAAAAACTATTAATTTTAACCCAAAAACACTTCTACAAATACCCTAAACCCAATTCATTTCATCTCACACCAATTCTCATACAATCATCTACTCACTCTCTCAATCTCTCCATAATTTCCAACTCTTACATTCAATTACTCTCCTAATCTCATTCTCTAATTTTCTTTTTAATTATTCATTTTACAAGTCTTATTACATTCAAACAAAAATGGCTAGCCGAGGAAGACGTTCCGTTAGGGGTCCTTCATCCGGCGGAGGTGTTAGCCAAGGACGTCATTCTGTTAGCGGTCCTCCAACCGGTTCGGATATAAGACGGGGCTTAAGTGGAGATCACGAGATCCATGAGGAGGAGGATATCAACATGGATTCACCTCCTTTCCTCAACACCCAAGAATCCGAGACCCAATACGTGGAGTCAGAGGAGCCGATGAACAACACTCAACTATCGGCGGCAGTCTTCCGATTTTGGTTCACAAAAGGTGCTCCCGATGCTAAAGGGATTTACTATGCCAAATGCAAGTTTTATTCGACACAATACAAGCACAAAGGCTACGGGAACTACAAGAGACATATTCGCAACAAGCATCCCGAAAAAATGAGAATGGCACGAGGGCAAACACAACTAACTGGGTACGCATCTACCTCTAACCAACCTCCTTCTTTATTTACATATGATCATGCTTCGTCTATGGATGCATTTTCGGAAATGTTAGCCGTAGATTCTTTGACATTTAGTTTTGCACAAAATGTTAATTTTGTTGATTGGATGCAACATCATGCTCAACCCGCATATAATTCGATTTCTAGGCAAACGCTAAAAGAAAAATGATGCTTAAATATAAAATGCGTAAAGAAGAATTGATTAAATATTTAATGGAAAATGGTAATATTCAAGTTTCTATTTGTAGTAATATTTGGACCGACGGTTTTCAAAAAAAATTCATTAATGGGTACTACTTGTCATATTGTTGATAAATTTTGGATTTTAAACAAAAGAGTTTTAGCATTACGAGTTTTCAACGAACAACACATCACCCAAAACATTGTCCGTTTGAATGCAAATGCTTTGGAAGAATATAGATTAGTTTCACGAGTTTTTTCAATCGGTTTTGACAACGCCTCCGCTAACACGACTTTTATTAATGAGTTAACCAACTATTGTAAGCCGACGATTGGAGGTAAATTTTTTCACATTAGGTGTGCGGCTCATATTTTAAACTTGTGTGTTCAAGAAGATTTAACATATGTTGGAGATTTAGTACAACCTATTCGGAAAATTCTTAATTAACTTTGGTCTAAAAAAAGTGTACGTACTAAATGGTATGCATATTGTAAACAAAATGACGTTTATCCTAAAAAAATTCCAAAAGATGTTTGTACAAGATGGAACTCTACTTACAAAATAATTTCCGAATCATATGAATATCGAGATCTTTTAAGTGGTTTTGCCGCACAACATATTGACGGTGATTTTGTTTTCGGGGAATCTTGAGTTTTAGCAAAATATGTAATGGATGTTTTTAAATATTTTTATGATGCTACTAATACTTTTAGTTATGTTTATACACCAACTTGAAACATATTTTGTTATGTAGCAATTAATATTACATTTGCACTTCAACAAGGTCTTTAAATGATTCTATTTCACAAGCTATTTATACAATGCGAACTAAATGGTTAGATTATTGTACAACTATTCCCGATGTTTTTCTTGTTGCATTTGTGTTAGATCCTAGACGTAAAAGAGATGGTTTAAAACAAGTCCTACTAGCCGATTGAGCAAACCTTTAGCCGGAGTAGAAAGGTGCTCGATCCGACGAGATCAAACATGTTGCCCGAGACGTTGGAGACACAAGTCCTACTAGCCGATTGGAGGAAAGCGGAAATGCGAACACAAAGAAACAACCTATCTGCGGAGGGAGGCGACGAAGATGACGACGAACGACAACAAACGTCATCGGATGTATCGGCGGGAGAGTCCGACGACTAAAGTAAGGGTCAATCGGGGATATAGACAAAGGTAACATAACTACGTGGGCTTTGATTCCTCATCTCCGAGAGGATACGTAGGCAACCGGGAATCCGGTTCAAGCCCAATTCTTCCCTTTTTTTTTTTTAAGTGGCCAACCCGCCGACCTGTCGAGTCTGACCCGTGACCCGGCGGGTTGGTCGATTAGACGGGTCCGGGTCACCCTTCCCGGACCCGTCAACCCGACGGCCCGACCTGTGGACATGCTTATACCGACTTAAAATGACCCGAGCCTAGGGCACACCGATCCAAGTAAATCTGATCGATCGATCACTATTCTCGACTTCAACCAAAATTAAAATTACCTAAATAATTTGACCGAAACCGACCGACCCGTACGGGCAGTATAAATCAAGTTCTCGCAACGTTGGGGAAGACCGGATAGATTTGGCAGTGTTCACTTCAACGGCGATTGACAGCGAATGGCCTCCGGCGGCCAGACACCGCAGACACAACAACCGTACCGCCCCTACCGTCTCCAGAAAACCATAAGTGTTCACTCTGGAGGAGTCTCCTGCGTCAAATTCTCCAACGACGGCAACCTCTTCGCCTCCGCCTCCCTCGACAAAACCCTAGCCGTCTTCTCCTCCCAAACTCTAACCCTCCTCCACCGTCTCTCCGGCCACTCCGCCGGCATATCTGATCTCGCCTGGTCCTCCGACTCCCGCTACATCTGCTCCGCCTCCGACGATCGCACCCTACGCATTTGGGACGCTCGATCCGGCGGAGAATCCATTAAGACCATCCGTGGCCACACTGATTTCGTTTTCTGTGTTAATTTCAACCCTCCTTCTACTCAGATCGTTTCTGGATCGTTTGATGAGTCGATTCGGATTTGGGAGGTGCAGTCTGGCCGAGCTGTACATGTGATCGAGGGCGCACATTCCTTGCCGGTAACGTCTGTACACTACAATAGGGACGGATCATTGATTGTTTCGGGCTCGCACGATGGGACTTGTAAGATTTGGGCGGCGGATACGGGGACGATTTTGAAGGTGCTAATTGATGATAAGGTTCCTGCTGTTTCCTTCGTTCAATTCTCCCCAAATGGCAAGTTCATTCTTGTCGCCACCTTAGATGATACTTTGGTGAGTAATCAAATCCTTTTGATTTGCTGCTTTCTTCCTTACTTTTTCTCTTTTCTCGATTGAATTGTATGTTCAGAATTTGCAACATGTTTAGTATTATTGGAATGTGATATCTGTTTGAAGTTGGTGTTTATGATGGAACGAACACCGAGGACTGACAGACCTGTTACTCCATGTATGGTAATACTATTATGAAAAACACCTTAGGCTATTGGTGTGTTTGTAGTTTGTACTGTTACAGGACTTGGGTCAATTGTAATTCTGCCCCTTGTCTCAGAAAGGTAATGTAATCATTTGACTGATGAAGTTGTGCTTGTGGTGCAGATTCCATAAAAAATCTGCACTATGATAATATTTTTGAAGTACAACGTGATTGTTTCATGAGACCAAACTGTGATATGCCCAAGTATTGTGTCAGTTGGCATGTCTGTATTGATAACCTAGCGTGAATTTTAGTAAGATGGTCACTTGAATTTGAATATGCTTCAAGTTCGGCTGCAGTTAAGTATCAGCATTCACTTCCCCTAGCATATCATATAGTTTTCTCACTTTTCGGCGTATGATCATAGTTGATCATGTATGCTCCTTATATTTCTCATTCTATCTCAATGGCTCAAGATCCTTGCAGACTTGGTTCAGGAAAATAGCTAATAATCATGGACTAGAGGTTTGAAAAGCTACAATTTTGAGGCCTTTATTCCGTGGATTAGGCTCTGGCTAGGAAAGCTCTAAGTATATTATGCTCACATTTCTTTTGCAAGACTTCAATACATTTGTAACTTTTTGGTGATTTGATTGTGTTATGCATAGAATTCAAAGATTCTGTATTTTTTACGGAAATGGAGGATGCCCTTAACATCTCTTCCAGCCTATAGCATCAGTATATGAACTTTACTACATTATCTCTGTCATATCCTGCAATGGATACACATTCTCTTCTCTCTTTTTTTTCCTCATGGATTCTCTTCACTTGTTGTGCAGAAGTTGTGGAACTATGCTACTGGAAAATTCTTGAAACTCTACCAGGGCCACGTGAATAGAGTATACTGCCTAACATCAACATTCTCTGTGACGAGTGGCAAATACATTGTGAGCGGATCAGAAGATCGGTGTGTATACGTGTGGGATCTTCAAGGGAAGTCCATGGTTCAAAAGCTTGAAGGACATACAGATACTGTAATTTCAGTGTCATGCAGCCCAAAGTGGAGTAAAATTGCTTCTGCTGGCCTTGACAACGACAGAACTATTCGGATCTGGTCTCAGGATGCTTGATTTCAGTTTTACCATGTCACTGTACGCACAGGGACGATACAATAATGTGTGCATGACTGTGAAGCGTGAAATGTGAAATGTGAATGTCGAACTCTTGCACAGATTCAGTATTTTGTGCTTGCTCTGTAACCAACTACAAGTTCTCATATTTTGGTTCCTTAATCAAGAATTAGCAAATCCCATGACTGAATGCGGCACTGGTTTCACCTCAATTGCCTGCGATGGTTAATCATTGTTGCAAGGAAAAATTGAATAAAACAGTGCGTCCTTTTGTACGGTCAGTTGTGTGCAAACTTGCAAGCGCCATTTTAGCTTTTAAGAATTTGCCCTGTTTGATACGTACATAAACTAATGAAACATCGATACAGTTCTGATGTTCACAGTAAACACTTGAACGTACATAAGTCATTGTTATAGTTGGGAATCCCAAGTAAAGAATACAGCAGAAGCATATCACATAAGAAACTGTGTTGTCTGTCAAATTTTCTGGAACCCTTCCCTCGAGATAATGAAGCTAGCAACTGAGATCCTGCCATAGCTTTTGCTTCGTCGTCCTGCAAGACAGCAAATATAAGGAGATCAGGACAAGCAGTAGTCATTCTACAATTGGAAGCACAGGGAAAAACTAAATTAACCCCAAATAAAAAGATTGATCTGGAATTCGATCAAATGAAGTCAAACTCCTACTACTGCCTTTTCATCTCTTTTTTACTGAAATTTTGCATGTGAGGTAGAAATGACAGCTAAAATATCGCAGCATTTCCAGTTACAGTTTCCACACACAATCAAGATACCATAAGGCTATAATTAAACCAGAGAAGTAAAATCAAAATTGTTATCCATGCCCATGAGAAGATTAATCTGGCATTTTAACCATCAATGTACACAACGTGACACGAGAATTGTGCAAGTGGAAGAAAAAGAAAAAAGAAACGCCATAATACTTCTTAATTAAACCTGCTACAAAGGAAATTACAACACAAGGGGATTTTTCAATACTGTTACTGATTTAGGACTACTGCACCCGTGTCTTCTTTTCCAAAACAAACAGATAAACTCACATTCTTGCTTTTTCAGACATTCATTCGATCATGTAACATATAAGTGTGCATATGAAGGATGGGAGTTTTATAAAACAGAAGTACTGTTACACTTGCAACATCCATTATAAATACTAAGCTAAGCTATGTTGCGGATACTCGCTAAAATCTCTGGCAATCCTAGGATATGGGTGCGGGCCGTGCGGCAATTTTTTGCTTAGTTACACTTAAGTATCCCAATTTTGAGCAGAGTCAAACTACGGTATGGACAAAGGCATGAGCAGCCTAGAAGCTAAGTCACTGAATTTTCACTCTCTATCTATTTGTTAGGGGGGTAAAAAATGTAAAGAGGGTAGCTCACCAACTTGCTACAGTAGCAAGATCATATGTCAATTCCTGAACTTGGATTTATAATGATCTACCTTGTATTTCTGAATTAGTTTACCGAGTGACAGAAAGACAAAATACTTCAAGGGTAAAAGAAAATTTAACCATGCTGAAACACAGAGTTAAGCAAACATATAGAGCATATATCAACTGCCTGCATATCACTGGACATTGGAGTCACATAGCCAGCAAACACGACATTCAACATAATTGTAGCTATCGTTAAATTCTAAAACATAAAACAACCTTAGAGATGTTATAACATTTTCCAAACCGCCAAAGACCGTACGTAAAAATCAACTTGAACATCATAATATAGCATAGTGGTCAAACTCAAAACAGTATAACAACCGAAACTCACCAACATCAATCAAGCATCACCACCGGCATCTTTTGCACCAAAAGGATCGTGATTAGGGCCAACATCTTGCCCAATATGGCGATCCACCAACCTCTTGAGATCAGTCATAACCTTGGCCTCTCTCTTGGATCGCTCCTCGTAATTAAACATAGCCAATGCCCTCTTATCCTCAGCACTATAAACTTGGTTTTCTTTCCTAATACGAATGGCATTCATTCTCTGATGCCTACTACCACTCATAACATACCCAAGATCCTCAAACTTCTGAATCTCTTCAGCTGAAAGACCCACTTCTCCTCTACGAGGAATACGTTTCCCTTGTTGAACATACTGTGCAATTGCATCTCCTTCACCAGGCCTTAGAGCACCACCATAGCTAATATGGCCCTCTGCCTTGGGCAATGGTTGAGGCCCAACAACTGGTTCGTTATTCAAAGCAGCCATCTTTTGCATTTCAAGCATCTCCTTGAACATCAATACCTCTGGATCATTCATCATAGCCTCCTCAGAAATGGCTTTCGCCTTCTCCTCAGGATCCGAATCATCACCCTTTTGGCCATTGTCTTCAGGCTCAGAATCTGATTTCTCCTGTCTCTTTCTCTTGCTTTTCTTCGAATAGGAAGACGAAGAACCACCCTTCTTCTTTCTCCTGGATTTAGCTAGATCCTCAGACGAATTGCTGGTTTCAGACTGTTCGTCTTGGCTTCGTTCGCTATCACTGTCATCAGAATCACTATCTCTTCGCCTTCTCCTCCTCTTGCTACTGCTTACCTTCTTCTTATGGCTACTTCTTCTCTTACTTGATCTCTTCTTACGCCGCCTATCTTCGTCGGTTTCATCCTCCTCAGATTCACCATCTGATAGCCTCTTACTCTTCCGCCTAGAGCTCAACTTCCTACTCTTCTTTCTTCTTCTATAACCGGAGTCATCGGAAACCGATTCAGATCCAGTTCCAGCATCAGAATCTATCTTAGGTTTCCTATTTCCACCTTTGGACATGGATTTGCTTTTACCTTTAGTTCTCTTCCTTGATGATGAATCATCTGAATCCGATTCAGTTTCAGACACGGACTCTGATTCAGAACCGGAACGATCTTCGCTTCCTTTACCAGATTTCTCTTTCACATCGCCGTTCTCTTTACCTGGACCATCTTCATCCTCAATTTCATCCTCTTCCCGGTCGAATTCATCATTCTCAGTCCTCGGGGGGCTTGGAGTCACGTTCCAAATACAATTGCTAAGCGATTTCCTCAACTTTTGTCTCTTCATCCTCCTATACTCCTCATTGTTCAAGCCTCTAAGCTCTTCGTCGGAATCATCATGGGGAGCCCTCGCATTCCGATATCCATCCCGATTAAGAAATCCACCCGAACGTCCTCGCCGATCTTCGTACCTAGGTTTTCGATACTCGGGGCTTCGACTGCGGCTCCAACTACGACTATGATTTCTTCTAGGGTTTGCGATATCTGGCGATTTTGATCTTCCTCGGCGGCCGCGGTAGTTTGCAGCGGGTGAGTAGCGAGCGTATGATGGACTGCGACTGCGGCGGCGGCGTTGCCTTTCACCGGAATCGTCGGAATCAGGAGAGTGCCGACGACGGTGGTGAGGGACTACCACTTCGGATGCAGGACGAGCCATTCAGCGTGGTTCAAAACCCCCAAAATCCTCTTCTTTTCAATATTTTATCGCTAAACTTTGTGTCTGTTTGCGTTCGTAGGATTAAAAGGAAGCTTAATAGGAAAGTATGGCTATGGCGGCTCGAGAGATCGACTTGAGAATATTGGGCCTTTTGGCAACCCATCTACAATCACCGTTACGGGGAGGACCAAATGGGCTTACTTTTGGGCTACCAACGGGCCGACTGGTTTAGCTATAAATTTATCGGCCCTGTATTTTACTTCATTGGTAAAAATTGTTATTATATTTTGGGCCCTCAAATTTTTTTTGGTAATTCCCCTTCATAACTTTTAATCAATTTTTTTCAAACATAAAATCTTCGAAAGTCATAAGTGGTAAAAAAAAAAAAAGAAGAAGCAACACCATAGTTTACAATTTTTTGGAATAAGTTGTTAGAAATAAACATATTGACAACCTTCGTTTAGAGATGTCGCGGGAGAGAATTATGCGGGATGTGCGGATTCCGATTTTTGACTTGCTTCGGGACTATGTCACCGCTGTTGTGGAATAACTACACCGAGGCTAGGATGACAAGATAAGATGGTGTGTCCGATAAGTATTACAGGGAGGTTCACGGAGTGTCATGCATTCATGACTTTATGGTAGCCATCCGTGTTCGTAGACCAATAAGATTGGAACATTTTTGCAAGCAAGTTTATTGAATTTCAACTTCTATTCCCGAAGATGACATCGATGATGATGATGATTCCATGAATTTGAACACAATATCATTGAACATGTTCACAAAAATAATGAACTCAAACATAGTCAACGCCGACGATCTTGAGAGGACGGATACAACAGTCGAGGACATCGATAACCCGACGAGCATCACGATAAAGGAGCCGACAACGATGGTCCGGGATAAGGGAAAACAACTCACCCCAAAATCAACAAGAAGATAATTGAGTTCGTTTGAGCATTCTACTTAACGCAATTCTGATTGTCCCCGTGCTAAAAAGGGTTGAATCTAGACGATGTGGAGGGTGAACCAGAGGTTGTGACTCCACGTGGACCTGACCATCCAAGTGGTTCAAGAGGGAAAAAAGGGTTGGATCCGGAGGGTGAACTTGAGGAGTTGACTTCATGTAGTTGGATTCGTCGTAATGAACCTACTAATGGAATATCCAAAAAGTGCGTATGTGATGGAGGTTTCACTTTCGGGTGAAGGGGAACTCCGGAAGTTCATTGAATCATATGTATGTGGGGGAGATGAATTTTTAAGGAGACGGTCATCGTAGATATAGAGCATCGCTTTTGTTTTTGGGTTTTCTAATGATTACTTGATCATACGGAAGAAGATGGTTGTGGAGTTGAGCTTAAGGAAAACATTATATTCAAAGGTGAGTATTTATCTCAATTTTAAATATCGTTTATGATATTATATATTTATAACCTAATTGAAATTGTTAATCTACACAGAGGGTGGTATTCACAATGTTTGAGAATGTTCACTAGACGAGAAAGAATCCATGCCCACCTAACCACTAGTTAGAGTTTTTGATTATTGCATGTGACGTCGCCACCTAATAACGTATTGTCCTAGTAGTCCTCTGTTTGAGCCCGTAGACATTCTTACTGATGATAACAACCAGGAAAAAGCAAGGTTTGTCTACAAATATCCGTGCGATGGTGTTTGTGGAAGACAAAACACATTTTTTAGCGGTTAGTCACGTTTCACCTTTTGTGACTTCATTGTAATTAGTGGTTTTAGAAAATACGTTTCACCTTTTTGTAGGTTTGGCTCAATAGGGAATCCTCATCATGCCCTATCGACTTCATGTTGAATCATCATCATAACACTAACGTTGATGGATGAGACGTGTTGTTCATTGAAAGGATGACGTAGAACTTCGTCATATAGAGTTTCCATCGAAACACGATCCTACCGTTAACCTAAATCATTTATTAGAGTCTAAGTTTACTTTGATCGTGATGTATTCGGTATTGGAACTATGATTACATTGTTATATTTGATTCTATTTTAAAATAGTTTTACCTTCATCAATTAATATTGAATAGAAAAACATAATGTTGTAATCAACATATGTCAATATCCAACCAAAACCAACAAATATTCAATATATATATATATATATATATATATATATATATATATATATATATATATATATATATATATATATATATATATATATATATATATATATATATATATAAACAACATGACAATCAATGTTGTTGTGAGGATCAGATTTGTGTAAGAGTGACCAAAAGATGATGTTCAACTAACTCATCGAGTATTAAGACTATCTCCTCGATATTACACGTGGGACCCGAACCAAGAATGTCTCATAAACATCCTACAAGTATGTGAAGCCGTTGTTATGAAAATAATAAGTTATTAGAAAATTGAAAACCAAAAAATGTAAATAATATAGTATGAAATAAGTACTTTGGTATCTGAAATGGACATGGGAAGAGGGAGGTCTAGCGGAGGGTCGTGTACAATGGATGTCGCCACCGTGCACGGATGACAAGGAGTAGTGAACCATCACATATATGCCTCCTCGACAAGTCTTGGAGACAACATTGAGATCAACCCATCTAATGAAACTTTAATCTTCTTAAGGTGGAGGTTATCTCACCGATCATGAACGTTATGGTATTGTACCTTGGCTGCGCATCCATTCCTTGAACAAGAGTTTTGATTGAGTGGGATCTAGGGTAGTTGGATGGTTTGGATATATCCAAATTGCCGTAGGAAGCGAACGGGCATGTCCACCTCATCAATGTCGATATGCGTATAATACTCCGGCCAATACCGTGAAATGACATGCTCTCCTCAAAATTTCAACACTCGATCATCATATAGAATGAACTTCACATCCTTAACCCTCTATCCATCAAAATATGCACGTAACGGTAGGACCCTCTGAAGGTAGATGCCAACGTCTTAGGGACGACAAGTCTTGAAGACCTTCGTGTGTTCCCATGCATGTTTGCATCTTCTATGGCCGCACACCCTAGCGATGGAAAGTGCACATATATCCAAAATTTCATAAGTAAAAATCGGTTTATATAAAATCAATATATAAGTACACGGAAGTAAGTAGAACATGTGAAACTATACTTATAGAAGTGATGTGCCACTTGACATCCTCTTCATGCTCTTCCTTAACACTTCCTCTAATGCTCTATATAGATATGCAAAAGTCATAGTGCCCTTTATATATGTGTATGTCCTCTTAGGATCTCAGACAAATTCTATCAACCACAACTAGAGCCTATTGGTAGACTTGTCGATTAGTAAGGCCGGCGAGATGAACAATAACCAATAAGCAGTTGTAATAGTGTATGTGGGTACGTTTGGCTGGCCCATCATTTGAGTGACGATCTTCTTCAAGGGATCACAATATACTTGGGTTTGATGTCGAAATGGCTTCCTCGGGATAGTCTAAATGCATCGACGAGCCACTCCATTCTAGTATTTTGATCACCTAGAGTTAGAAGTGCATTCATATCTACAACAAGGCCCATAATAACCTACACATCGTGAATCGCTATTTTCATCTCGCCCATAACATGTGAAAGGTGTTCGTCTTGGTGCATCGCCTGTCAACAAATGCATGTACCAACAAATGATCGACCCTGAAGAAGTGAATGTCCTCTAAGTTGGTAAGAGCACGCCGTTTGACCAAACCATTAATATGGATCGTCAAGATCTCGGGGTCACTCATGCACATCTTGACCCCTAAAATCTTTTCACGAACTTGATTGTTTCGTTATCATTCTAACGATAACAACAAGTATTCATGTTATCTTTAAGAGACAAGGAAATATGTATTAATATCAAAATATTGAACAAACCCGAAATAATAACTTATTGACCGACATCACACTAGTCATTTGCTCTACGTAACATGTCAACAACTCCGGAATAGTTGGAGCACCCGTGCTAGGGATATGATGGACGTGAAGAGGCTCGGTAAGTATGGGAAAACTCATTATAATGAATTAAAATACTGATGCATATATATATCTCGAAGTGATAACGACTGTAAAAAAAATATATGGTGGAAGTGATCTAATGATACAATAATCTCATTATTGTTTGGTTCTAGTAAGGTGAACCTTTAAAGCAAAGCAAACAACTACTTGACGGCTAGGGTTTAGAGAAATATGAGTGATGTCTAATTCGGGATGAGTCAGCGCCTCAGCGTGATAGTGGATGTAGTGGATGTAGTGGATATACGGTGTGTCTAACCCTATGGCTGACATATGGATATATAGCGAAAAATCTCGGAGTCTCGAGTTACACAAAATATAAGCTTCCAAATTTACAATTGAAAAGATTTAATTTCCTTCTCAGCGGCATGTGAAACGAAAAAAGCCTCCTTACGGCATCCCTATGGTCGTACGCTTAACCGTAGACTAGCTATTTGACAAAGTTGTTTGACAAATTTTCGAGAATTCAGTAAAATTGACTTTTTCTCATATTTCAAAGATCTACAACTTTTCAGTTGGCATGATTGTCCAAATCCAAAGGGAAGATGGTCGAAATCAAGAATCTCTCAGAGGTCGTCATGAAATGGCATCCAACTCTAATGGTTTCCAATTGACTTCTTCAATCTTCAATCGATCTTGATATTTTCATGTATTTTTCAACTTCAGGGAAGATTGAATCCTCATTTTGTGGTATTTTCTTACCATTACACTCCATAAATGAACTTGAATACCTGAAACACATAAAACCCAAGGTAGATTCCGAAATACACAAAGTGAACGCTTTCCATACAAATAGAGATGTATGAAAGAGTAAAATAGGTATGAAATGCATGCATCTAAGGTCTAAAAAGTGTTATATTTTACACTCATCAATACCCACGTCTACCTTACGAATAAATGCCTCATTGTGTAACTTCTCCATTTGAAAATCAACATGTCTAATGTCATCCAACTGTGGATCGTCCTCCGACTTCGTATGATACTCCTCGACAAATGTGATGTTAAGCCTCTATGAGGATGAAAGTATCTTCTTGAATGGAAGACGGAGGAGGTGCTTATTCCCTGACAACTACCTGAATGGGAGCCGAAGTAGGTGTTTGCTCCCCGACAACGACTTGATCTATAGTAACTCGACGGACGACTGTCGTCACCCTTTCCTCTCGTTGCTTCTTATTTCTAACATTTTTAACCACTAACTAATTGTCAAATTTTTTTTTATGTTTACCCCTCCCAATTACTAAGAAATAACAAAAATATTTTTCAAAAATAGGCTTGGTGGCTAGTGAGTTACACAAAGCCCGGCCTGGGACACACTATGAGTGCACCCCACTATGCATCATCTTCTTCTTTCTCTGAACAGTCATGGATGCCAAAAAAAACTCAACATAAACGTTAAATCTCGCAAATGTTCAATTTCATTTCTTCATAAACTAACCATTTCATTCAACTCACACCTAAATCTAACAAATTTCAATACAATAAACATAAAATTCTAATAAAAAAAAGGTTAAAAAACGCACCTCTAACGGAGTCAATTAACATTTTTCTCTTCGGTTTGCAACCGTTTTTTGTGGATCTACATCGTGCTCGTGATGAAATTTGGATGGAGGCTCCTCGTTTCACTCTCTTTTGTAGGAATTTTTTTTTAATGACTTGCAGTACGGTGATGTGTTATCGAGGGCTTACAAGGCACGACACGAGTTTGCCCAGGAAACGCATTCCCACAACAATGTTGTTCCCAATACAAGTGTGCCCTGTATTCACATTACGAGTACTTGGATTGTTTTGTATTTTTTGTTGGACCGAATAACATCACCAAAATTAATGATGATTTATATTTTTAATATGATTTGTAAGTATTTATTTAAATAAATTATTATTTATAAAATTGGATTAGTATTCTTAATTTTATGTTGAATATATGCTATTTATACAACCCTAAAGATTTTTATCAAAAAAACAAATGTTGAATATAAATAGGGGAAATTAGTCGGTATGAGAATTTTCACGACGTTGCCGAAAATTTGATAGGGATGAATTTCAATCCTCGATGGGATGGGGACAAGTGGTATTTTCTAAAACAGGAATGGAGACACGCAGTATACTCTTTATCCCTAACATGTCCCGTGACATCCCTATTGTGTTTGGTAGCAAAGAGAAGTATTTGAAAACAGTCAGTCAAGGAACGATTCTAATATTTTTATTTCACGATTTTTTTAAAAAATTTCATAGATATATGAAGGAAAACAGTCTTATATTTATACCAAGAATAAAAGTAATAGCAAACCCGCATTGTACGGATCAATCATAATAAGAGCAAGTATTCTAGGGTCGATCACATGGACTATGGTGAAATCAAGCAGTACATCAAATCTAGGTAAGAAACTTGCAAATAACAAAGCAAAGCAACTAATTCTTTCATAATAAAAAGCTATCTATAAGTTTACCCTTTACAAAAAACGCTCTCTTCACCCACCGGAAACCCCTCCCCGGTGTGGCTCCCCCCCCCACCACCCCC
>BSUD01000008.1:120844737-120910008 GCA_033239045.1 Fagopyrum esculentum
CCCCCCCCCCCCCTTTGTTTGCCTCACCCTGACACTCCACATGGCTGGCTCCAAGCGCCCCCACAAGCCACCCATCAAACTCTCTGAACTCTACTCCACTGCTAAACACAACACCACGAACCCTACCACACAATCCAACCCACCGAGCCCCTACGACACTATCCCGGAGGATCTCATACGTACAAACAACAAGAGAATCACTGCTAGTCATTCCCAAGCCAACCTGTTCGCTCCAAACGGTGTGTGCAAGCTTTAAATTTATAACCCTAGACTTAAGCTTAAAACAAGGATGCGAACCCGCAGTGTACGGGTCAATCGTAGTAAAAGCAAGAAAATTCCAGGGGTCGATCACAGGGACTTAGTGAAACAAAGTCAATACGGTATGCTACTTAATTCTAACCACAAGAGCGATTAACACAATCAAAGATGAATAAGATGTCAAATAAAGCAAACATGCAATTCTAGGGATTAAAGCATCAAGTTGTGGTTCCAACTCAAGATCTATAGATAAGCGGACAAAGCTGAGATTTTTGCATGGGGAAGGTGTTACTAAAGTGGAGTAGATCACCGGGTAAGTCTCACTACACACTAATCCTAAACCGTAACTCCTATTACCGGGTAAGTCTCAAGGAATCAAGGTAAAGAACTATAACCTCAAACTAACACACCATCTAAGGGAATAGAATCAACTTTTACCGGGTAAGTCTCGGGCTAACTCACAAAGATGGGACGGAAGCACACTCAAACCCCAATAAAGGATAAACCTTTATTACCTACACTTATGATCGTTGGTACACAAACTAAGGAATTACCGGGTAAGTCTCATCCTAAGCTTGCATTGAACCAAGAAGGTGTAATAAGAATAGGATTTAGCAAACTCTAACACTTAACTTTCTGTTTAAGGTCGGATAAGTCACCTCGGTCAGAAGAATTCCACCCCGGCCGAGATGTTCATCAACCGAACGAGATGCTTAGGGTTAAGGTTAAAGACTCGAACTTTCAGGATCCTACTGGAATCTAAGATTATTCTATCATTGTTTTTCCCACAACCTTCAGCCAATCACCCTAGAATCACACAAGGAAATTAGCCACTCATCATCATTATGAAAGTATTAAATATATGGGAAGAAGGTGAATATTTGAACAAAGAAGAATTTAATGAAAAGACTTCAATAACTGAATCAAATATCACAAACAAAGCGTTCCTTGGATAGCAATCCAACAAGACAAGACAATCAATGAGGGAATTGAAGACAATCTTACAAAACCCTTCAAAAAGCTATAAAAAGCTATGATCTTCAACCTTCTTCAACCTTCAAAAAGGTTCTTCAACAACTCCCAAATTGGAGTAGGCTGCGGCTGCTGCGTCGTATAAGCTCTGATCGACGGTATAGCGTCCTCCTGGATTTGTGGAAATCCAACCCTTTTTATAGGAAAAATAAACCTCCAAAGATAATAAATCTTAAGAAGATATTATCCCATAAATATAGGTAAAATATATATTCTGCATATCTCCTTCCTTCCAGAAGCTCAGCCCAAAAATATAAGATCACTTTCCAAAATTAAAAGATCTCTTCCAAGAATAAAATATTCTCGCCGCGTCCTAGGTATTCGCCTCGGTCGAGTCGGTGTCTCTGGATCACCTCGGTCGAGGTGAACCTTTGGTCAACCGAGGTGATCTCACGACAGAATGTGAAATCTCTCAAATCAGCTCCAAAGTAAATCTTCAATCCATGGCTGTGCTTCCTGGATGTAGCTCCAAATGACTCTTGACTTCTTTTGCTCCTTTTTGATGCAAAACGTACCATATTACCTGCAATTACAACGAAACTAGGTGTAGACCTCGATTCTCGCAAAGGTAGATGAAATGGTGGTAAAATCACATAATGTACATACAAACATGCAGAATATGAAAGATAAAACGTCCAAACAAACCCCTAAATATAGACTATAATTCATGCTATCAAAATACCCCATACTTAGCCCTTGCGTGTCCCCAAGCAAGTTCCTCATATAAAAGACAAGATAGAATGGATTATAAGTTAAGAAAATCAATGAAAAAGTCTTTCAAAAACATTTTATGGTGTGCAACTATCATAGATCACTCTAAGAGAATACTTCCTGGAATTAAAAACTTAATATGCTCAAAACATTTTATAAATATAAGAAAGTTGTTCATCTTTGCATAAAATCATAGAATGCATAATAAATCATAATTATCAAATTAATCATGTATAATCCAATTTAAACCGCTAAGTCAATCAACAAGCTCAAGGTCTCAAGGGCTTCTCAAAAGAAAAGGTCAAGAAACGTGTAGGGTAGGGATGTATGTAAGGTAATGTGGTGCTAGAATCCGGGAAAAGGATGAACTTCACTTCCACTTTGACTTGCAACACCTTCCACCAATAAGCTTTGCTTATTTCACACTTTTTCTTTTTCTCTTTTTTTTTTTTACTTTTTGGGATGCATGGACAGAGGTACACAATAACCGAAGCCTAGGAAATCTGCAATCATCAATTTCTCGAGATGCATCAAACCCTTGATGCACATACCATGACCCGTTAGGAATATCGCTCAATCCGACTTTGGCAAGACACAAACACCCGGCTATGTGAATGGTGCCGAGTTACTCATCTTCATGATTGACTTCCCCAAACCTAAAATTACTTTCTAACACTTCACTTCCAGTCCACTTTCAACTTTAACTTGCTTTCACCACTTCGCTTGCTTCCAAATTCCCGGATAGGTAAAGGGAGGCAAAATGTATATGAGGGGCTAAGCATGATCAAGAAGAAGAAGAAGAAGAAGAAGAGAATGAATTGCCTTGGTCTTTCCAAGAAGAATGTGAGAGAACTTAACCTGCGGTGTCAACCTTCAAATTCAACATAATTTGGATAAAAACAAAGTATTAAACATGCTAATAATTTCAAACAAAGCATTTAGCAACTTAAACATATTATAAAACCTTTCAAACACACAAAGAATTTAAAAACAGTAGGTAAACAAGGTCTTCACTGAGATCATATCCAGATAAGTAGCACAAAAATCGTTTTCGAAAACTTTCTGTTACGCCACCTCGGTCGAGATGTTCTTGGTTCAACCGAGGTGAAACACCTCGTTTCGCCAGAACTGTACCGGTCGAGGTCGAAAAAAATTTTTTTTGAATACCAATTTTTTTTCTTTTCGGTTCGGTTTTGACGTTTTTCTCAATCAAATAATCTGTAGGTATGCATGTAATATCAGATAATCATATAAAGGCAAGTGAAGCATAAATATGAAAGTATCCGATGAATATAATACATCAAAAGTATCGAATACATCAAGTAGTCACGTAGTCAAATAATACATCAAATACCCCATACTTGAGACACACTGTCCCAGTGGGTATAATAAAAGTCTAAATGAAAGAGGACTCACCGGATAAAGAGCCGAACTGCATAAAAATATAATAAATAAAACTCTGCAGCTCCTCAGTAGTCTCGATCCGGCGGTGGTGGTGGTATGTAGGGGAACTGAGTAGGATCATAGGGATAGCCCATGACACGCTCAAACTGTAGCTGAGCCATCATGTGCTGATGATGCTGCCGCTCCTGCATCTCGCGGATGTCCAATGAAAGTGCAGCATATGAGTCGATAACCTGATCCGTCAGGTCATCGATCCGTCGGTGTGCAGCTCTGTCCCTAGCTCCTCTCCTGCGCCTAGCGGGCCTGACTGGAGAAGTCTCAGCTGGCGCCGGCTCAGTGTCCTCCTCATCCTCATCTAAATCAATAATGGGAGGCGCGCTCATCCCAGCAGTATCTGTCCCTGTGTCCATCGGGACGCCGCCTCCTCTCTCATCAACAGTCTCGTCGTCGTCATCATCCTCATCAGCAGCCTCCTCAGCCTCAGCAGCCTCAGCAGCCGCCGCTGCTCCCTCTCTATAGTCCTCCATAAGTGGGACCCATGCTGTCTGCCAGAAATGCGGGTCGGCGACAGAGAACTGTGCAGACCATCTGATGCCCTGAGGTGCAGTCCGCTCCCAAGGCATGGCAACGTAGGGTGTAGTCAGCCCACGGGGAACAAGGATCCGCCGTGTAATCATCTCCTGAAGTCCCAGCGGCTTGGCAGCCGCTGCCAACGTGCATACACTGAGGTCCATCCCGTGGTAAGTGGCGATGTGGGTGACTAGACCTCCACAGCAGATATCTCCCTTCGCCTTGGCCTTGATCTTGTGCAGATCCTCTGCCAAGAGCAAGCCAAAGTCTGGGAAGCCTCCTGTAACCATGCAGTAAAGCGAAAAGAGCTCCCCCTGTCTGATCTTCTGGGGCGTCTCAGTACGCGCCAGAAGCATCTCACTGAAGATCCTGTGGGCAAGTCTGAAGGCTGGGTGAAAGATGACCTTCTCCCTGGAATCACCAGGGCGCCATCTGTCTGCATGAGTGGTAATGTGGGCTATCTGTCCCCAGAACTCCCTAGCTACTGATCGGGAGGGGAAGTCTACAGCGGTAGGGGCAGGAAAGCTAAAGATCTCTCTCCAGATCTCTAAAGGAACTATGAAGTTCCGGCTCATCAACCGGTACTTCACAGAACGGTCTGTGGGATGGTAGGAGAAGGAGCTAACAAACTCGAGTGTCGGCTCTATGTAAGCTGGGGCTCGGATCTCAGTAAACTGATCCAGCCCAACGGTAGCAATCATCCTCCTAAGGTCAGCATCTAACCCTAGGCAGTCAAAAGCTGACACATCCAGAAATCGTGGTGCGATGACTGGATGTCCAGCTATCCTCTCGTAGTCTACCCGGCATCTCTCGTGGATAACCGGGCGGTAGGGACGGGATGAGGAAGGTGAAGGGGAAGGGGAAGGGGAAGATCTATCCCTAAGGGCTAGCAATCTGTCAGAACTCATCTCTAATGCACACTGTCAGACTACCTCGGTCGACTGACAAATACCAAGAATCACCTCGACCGAGATGCAGACGACTGGACCGAGGCGAAGACAGTTCGAATTCCAATCTCTGATTTTCAGTTCTTTTCCCCCTAAAATCACTACAAATGCTTCCTAAGGGGTACTTATAGATTTCCTCAACAGAAACAGGGGCAACCAAAGCCCAATACGCAGTAAACAAGCGAGTTAGGGTTTTCGAACCTTTTGCACCTCGTTTCGGTCGAAACACTCAGATTTCTTGCAGATCCGTAGTTGCAATCGATCCTTCTACCCTTTAATTGCAATTTGGAAGGAGAAATCGTCGAAAACGAGCGAGAAATGGAGGAGCGAGGTGGTGCTGTTCGCCGCGGTCGAAATGCGTAAAATAAAAAAGGTGAAAAGTAATTTTCCCTTTTTATACTGTTACTGGATCTGCTGTCACCTCGGTCGAGATGGTCTCGACTGGCCCGAGGTGGTATGGACCGAGGCGGTTCTGCAGAAACCCTAGTCGCCTCGGTTGCCTTAAGAATCAACTCGGTCGAGATGCTCTGACAGTGACCGAGGTGCTTCTCTCTTCTCAGAATCTCGAACTTCTGTCCTTCCAGATGTGCTCCTCCTTGCTGTCTGTCCAGAATGCCAAAAACAAAGCAAAGCAAAGCAAAAACAAAAACTATCTAAGCTAGACTAGAAAACGGGAAAGAATAGCAATACCTTGGGTTGCCTCCCAAGAAGCGCTTGATTTAAGGTCGCTAGCTGGACCATAATGCGTCTCAAACGAGGTAGGAGGTTCCCTCACCCCATACTTCACCTCCATCGTGGGGTGAAGTAAGTAGATCCATCAAATGCTCCAAGATGTGCAAGTGCTCATCGGGGAATGAATCGTCTATGGGTGGGCTATCCGTCTCGCGGGAGGATTCCGGTAGCCGGCTGAGGTGATCTGCAACTGAATTCTCGGATCCCTTCTTATCGCGGATCTCTAGGTCAAACTCTTGAAGCAAGAGAATCCATCGAATAAGGCGCGGCTTTGCATCTTTCTTAGCCAACAAGTAACGAATGGCTGCATGGTCGGTGTAGACAATGACTTTCGCCCCTACTAGATAGGAACGAAACTTCTCGAAGGCATATACAACCGCCAATAATTCTTTCTCGGTGGTAGCGTAGTTGCGTTGTGCTTCATCTAGCGTCTTGCTAGCATAATAAATGGCGGTGGTCCGTCCATCTTTCTTCTGTCCGAGCACCGCTCCTACGGCTACATCGCTAGCGTCACACATGACCTCAAAGGGCAAGGTCCAATCAGGAGGTTGGATAATGGGAGCGGAGATCAACGCTTCCTTAATCCTGTAAAAAGCATCAAGACACTCCTGCGAAAACTCAAAAACAACATCTTTATTCAAGAGGTTAGTTAGAGGTTTAGAAATCTTGGAGAAGTCCTTGATGAATCTCCTGTAGAAACCTGCATGCCCGAGAAAACTCCTCACACCTTTAACAGAACAAGGAGGAGGGAGTTTCTCAATAGTCTCGATCTTAGCTCGATCGACCTCAATACCTCGATTAGAAACGAGGTGTCCTAGCACAATGCCTTCGTTAACCATAAGATGACACTTCTCCCAATTCAAAACAAGGTTAGTGTCTTCACATCTTTTAAGCACTAGAGAAAGGTTAGATAGGCAATCATCAAAAGAGGAACCATATACAGAAAAATCATCCATAAATACCTCCATGATCTCTTCTATGTACTCGGAAAAGATAGCCATCATGCATCGCTGGAAGGTAGCCGGTGCATTGCACAATCCAAATGGCATCCTCCGATAGGCAAACGTCCCCCATGGACAAGTGAAAGTGGTCTTCTCCTGATCATCCGGATGGATAGGAATCTGGAAGAATCCACTATAGCCGTCCAAGTAGCAAAAGTGTGAATGCTGAGCCAACCGTTCGAGCATTTGATCAATGAAGGGAAGCGGAAAATGATCCTTCCGAGTGGCCGTGTTCAGCTTCCTATAGTCGATGCAAACTCTCCAGCCCGTAACGGTCCTTGTTGGGATCAACTCGTTGTTCTTATTCGTCACAACGGTCATCCCTCCTTTCTTCGGAACGACATGCACCGGGCTAACCCACTTGCTGTCCGAGATAGGATAAATAATACCTGCATCCAACAACTTAAGAACTTCCTTCTTCACAACCTCTTTCATGATCGGATTTAACCGTCTTTGAGGTTCCCGTGAAGTCTTATGATTATCCTCCATTAGAATTCTATGCATGCAGAAAGAAGGTTTAATGCCAATAAGATCGTCCGTGGTGTAACCTATGGCTTTTCGATGCTTTCTCAGGACATGCATTAGCTTAGTTAATTCAGAATCGGAAAGGGAAGCACTAACGATAACGGGATAAGTAGAATCCGGCCCAAGAAAGATATACCTCAAGTGACTAGGGAGTTGTTTAAGCTCCACAACTGGGGGTGCTTTCTGAGAGGGATCTGTGCTTCCTCTTTCCAGTGGAGTGGTGTCAGAAACTGGACTAGATGCAGTCTCAGTTTGAATCGTCTCGCTGTCGACCTCGGTCGAGGCGCAAAGGCATTGACCGAGGTGTTCTTCAGACGCCTCGCTCTGTCCAGAAGGTGCCTCGGTCGAGGTACTGCTACTGGATCCGAGGCTGGAAATCTTCGTTTCCTGGATCAACTTCTCAGTTTTAGCTCCTGGATCCTCTTCCAGTGCCTTCAAGCTCTGTATATCTGCATCACAAGAAGCATCTATACCTTCCTCCATTAAACTGAAGCTAATAACTCTTTCGAGTGGATCGTTAATAAGGATAGAGCTCACCAATTCTCTTGATTCTTCTTCATCATAGATGTTGAAGATATCATCAGTTAGTTGCTCCCCTTTCATGGCTGCAAGTAGTGCGAACTCCACCTCATTGCCGCCAACGTTGAATTTCAACTTGGCGTTCTTACAATCCACATTGCAACCCGAAGTTGCTAGAAATGGTCTCCCGAGAATGATAGGAACATGATAATCTGCGGGAATGTCAAGTACGACAAAATCTATAGGAAGATAGAAATTACCTAACTTGACCGGAACGTCCTCCAAAATGCCCACGGGATGGGTGATGGAGCGATCCGCCATGTAAAGTCGAAACTTGACCGGTTTGGGCTCTCCAAGACCGATCTTAGTGCATAGCTCCAGCGGGATGATGCTCACGCTGGCTCCTAGATCGCAAAGGGCTTCACAAGTGACATCCCCAACTTGAATGGGAATGCAAAATGAGCCGGGATCTCTCAATTTAGGTGGCATCTTTTCCTTCATGATCTTTATGAGTTCCGAAGACTTAGATGTCATCCTAACTTCACCAACAGCCTCCAGCTTCCTCTTCCTTGATAAGATTTCTTTTAAGAACTTCCCATAGGCGGGCATACCTAGAATAGCATCAAGGAAAGGAATGTTAATATGTAGCTTATTCATCAAGTCAAGGAACTTACCAAAGTGCTTGTCTAGATGTGCTCTGGCTCTGGACTGAGGGAATGGAAGTGGTGGTTTATATGCAGGAGGTGGAACATAAGCTTCTGTCGTTCCTCCTGCTTTCTGTTGCGCCGCCTCGGTTGGCATCTCGGTCGAGGTGTTCTTCGACTGGATCTGGACCGAGGTGGTCTGCGTCGAGCGAGGTACTGGATCTGCAGTTTTGAGTCCACTCCTCGTCGTTATGGCCATACACTGGCCCTTAGGGTTAGTTTCCGTTTTTGCTGGAAGCTTCCCTGGATCTCTTGGCGCTTCATTCGCCCTATTAGCAAGTTGTTGTTCAAGGGACTTTTGGGCCCTCGAAAATGAAGTCATAGAATTCTCCATGGCGCCAAGCTTGATCAAGATTGCCTCCAGAACTGCGTCCTTCTTTTCCGGCTGAGACGAACTTGATCCTTGCCCTTGGCTTTTCAACGGAGTAGAAGAAGAAGAAGGGGAAGAGAGGAAAGGATTAGAGGAATCATTTGAATTGGAGTTTGAACGATTGTTACCGTAATTTTGGTTATTCGCCCTCCAGTCGTTGCTATTGGATCCTCTATTGTTGTTGTTGTAGTTGTTGTTTCGGGGTCCGTTGTTGTTGTTACGGTACCCGTTGTTGTTGTTGTTCCTTTGCCCTTGCTCTTCCTTCCTAGTTTGAGCCATCAAGAGCTCCTTCAATTCCTTCACGTCATTCTTCAATGATGTGAGTTGATTGTTGTTGGGTTGAGTCTCTTGAAAGTTGACTCTTTTAACTCCACCTTCAGCTCCTTGGTGGGTGTACTTCTCCATGTGCAAGGCTTGCTTCTCAATGAAGTCCCATGCATCATCAACCGCCATGTCCATGAATGTACCGGCGGAGAGTAGTTGGAGATTGAATTGGGTGTTTCCGTCCAGCCCTTTGAAGTAGATCTCCAACAACTCGATCTTTGGAATTCCATGATGTGGGCAATCCAAAAGGATATCCTTGAACCGCTCCCAAGACTTGGACAAGCTCTCCTTGTCCTTCATGATGAAAGCATTGATCTTCCCCCTCATTTCAGCGGTCTTTGAAGGTGGAAAGAATTTGGTTAGGAATTCCGTAGTCATCTCCTCCCATGTGCTAATTTTTCCTGGAGGAAGAGATTGATACCAAGTAAGAGCTCTATCTTTTAAAGAAAAGTAAAAAGGTCTTAGCTTGTAGTTGTTATTTTCAATTCTAGAAGGTCGCAAGGTCTCCATCAAGATCTCGTAGTTTTGAAGATGTTGATGCGGTGACTCCTTCTCTAGCCCTCCGAATTGACATTGGCGAATCATGGCTAGAACTTGCGGTCGAAGTTCGTAGTCGTGATCCGCTGGATCTCCTAGGTTCACCCCTGGACGCCTCAGCTGCTGATTAGGGTCCATCCTTTGACCTAGGGTTTGCGGGATTTCTGCAAGAAGAACACCTCGGACTGGTATCCGAGGTTGATGTACATCGACCGGGGCGTCAGGTGCTGGAATCTGCCTCGGTCGAGGATCGACTACTGGATCCTGCATCGGTCGAGGATCAACTACTGGATCCTGCATCGGTCGAAGTAGAATCTGGTTCCGAATGGCTGCAATCTCAGCTTCGATTGCTGCAGTCCTGGCTTGATTCTCTTCTTTCTCTTGCCTTAGCTCTTCTTTACTGAGACGTAGCAGCTCCTGCGTCTCTCTCAATTGGGCCGCAAGATCGTGATCGTCTTGTTGGGCCATTTTCGCTTCTCTTAAGCGTCGCTTGTATGTCTTTTCCGGTTCGGGATCGTAAGGAACGATTTCCTTCCCAGCGCGGGTTCTTCGCATATACCTAAGAAAGAACCTGCAAAAGTCACTCAAGTAGAGTGGTAAGATGAAACGGGGCAAACGCCCCAAGAGCAAACCGTACCGGCTCGGTCTAGACCAAGTCCCCGGCAACGGCGCCAAAAACTTGTTCGCTCCAAACGGTGTGTGCAAGCTTTAAATTTATAACCCTAGACTTAAGCTTAAAACAAGGATGCGAACCCGCAGTGTACGGGTCAATCGTAGTAAAAGCAAGAAAATTCCAGGGGTCGATCACAGGGACTTAGTGAAACAAAGTCAATACGGTATGCTACTTAATTCTAACCACAAGAGCGATTAACACAATCAAAGATGAATAAGATGTCAAATAAAGCAAACATGCAATTCTAGGGATTAAAGCATCAAGTTGTGGTTCCAACTCAAGATCTATAGATAAGCGGACAAAGCTGAGATTTTTGCATGGGGAAGGTTTACTAAAGTGGAGTAGATCACCGGGTAAGTCTCACTACACACTAATCCTAAACCGTAACTCCTATTACCGGGTAAGTCTCAAGGAATCAAGGTAAAGAACTATAACCTCAAACTAACACACCATCTAAGGGAATAGAATCAACTTTTACCGGGTAAGTCTCGGGCTAACTCACAAAGATGGGACGGAAGCACACTCAAACCCCAATAAAGGATAAACCTTTATTACCTACACTTATGATCGTTGGTACACAAACTAAGGAATTACCGGGTAAGTCTCATCCTAAGCTTGCATTGAACCAGGAAGGTGTAATAAGAATAGGATTTAGCAAACTCTAACACTTAACTTTCTGTTTAAGGTCGGATAAGTCACCTCGGTCAGAAGAATTCCACCCCGGCCGAGATGTTCATCAACCGAACGAGATGCTTAGGGTTAAGGTTAAAGACTCGAACTTTCAGGATCCTACTGGAATCTAAGATTATTCTATCATTGTTTTTCCCACAACCTTCAGCCAATCACCCTAGAATCACACAAGGAAATTAGCCACTCATCATCATTATGAAAGTATTAAATATATGGGAAGAAGGTGAATATTTGAATAAAGAAGAATTTAATGAAAAGACTTCAATAACTGAATCAAATATCACAAACAAAGCGTTCCTTGGATAGCAATCCAACAAGACAAGACAATCAATGAGGGAATTGAAGACAATCTTACAAAACCCTTCAAAAAGCTATAAAAAGCTATGATCTTCAACCTTCTTCAACCTTCAAAAAGGTTCTTCAACAACTCCCAAATTGGAGTAGGCTGCGGCTGCTGCGTCGTATAAGCTCTGATCGACGGTATAGCGTCCTCCTGGATTTGTGGAAATCCAACCCTTTTTATAGGAAAAATAAACCTCCAAAGATAATAAATCTTAAGAAGATATTATCCCATAAATATAGGTAAAATATATATTCTGCATATCTCCTTCCTTCCAGAAGCTCAGCCCAAAAATATAAGATCACTTTCCAAAATTAAAAGATCTCTTCCAAGAATAAAATATTCTCGCCGCGTCCTAGGTATTCGCCTCGGTCGAGTCGGTGTCTCTGGATCACCTCGGTCGAGGTGAACCTCTGGTCAACCGAGGTGATCTAACGACAGAATGTGAAATCTCTCAAATCAGCTCCAAAGTAAATCTTCAATCCATGGCTGTGCTTCCTGGATGTAGCTCCAAATGACTCTTGACTTCTTTTGCTCCTTTTTGATGCAAAACGTACCATATTACCTGCAATTACAACGAAACTAGGTGTAGACCTCGATTCTCGCAAAGGTAGATGAAATGGTGGTAAAATCACATAATGTACATACAAACATGCAGAATATGAAAGATAAAACGTCCAAACAAACCCCTAAATATAGACTATAATTCATGCTATCACAACCCCCCTGAGCTGAACTCCAAAGAGCTCTTCCCACCACTCTCACCTGCTGCCAACCAACCCTCCTCACCATCAAGTACCGGAAAAACCGATACCCTTCCACCTACCCAGTATATCCCCTCCCCCCCCACTCACTACACCCTGTACCCCACGTCCTAGTCGGTGACACTGAATATAAGAATACGCCTGTCCTCACTGCAGTACAAGACGAACCTGATAGCACACAAGAGCCACCACCACAAACATTCCTCCCACCAAGAGTACCCCTTTTGTGGCCGGAATGACTACAGCCAACGTCACCCTTCCACCTCCCCCTAACGCTGATGGAACGCAGTCCGACAGTTCCACCCTTCCAACTTCCCCTTACCAACAACCTGTTACGGCATGTGAGAGCCCAAAAGCCTCCTACAAAGCAACACTCATTAATGACCTTTCTTGGGACCACATTCCGTTAACTTACACTGCGGGACTCGAGGATGGAATAATCGACTTCACTCATGATGATGTCTCTGACAATATAGCAAAGTGGAATCTGTCCTTGGTAGGCCTGTAGCATTCAATCGCATGGATCCTTCGCTGGGCTCACATGGAACCAGATCTCACAACCGAAGATTTTATGCAAGGATAATGGAATCTTCATTCTCCAATTCTCTACTGAGGAAAGCCTACTCTCTACCCTACATAGGGATGTCGATGGGTCGGGTTTGGGGCGGGGAGTACCCTATTCATCCCCATACCCGTTTAGTAAAACGCCCCCCGTCCCCATCCCCATACCCGTTCAGGTAATGAGAATTGTCCCCATCCCCGTCCCCATAGGATATTCGTCCCCATCGGGGATTCCCCATCCCCGTTTAATTTTCCCTATCTTTATGGGTTTTCCCCGTAAAAATCTCTATCCCCATCCCCGTTTAACTTTTAGGATTTTGAAAAAAATATTAACTCGGGTAATAAATGTGAAATTAGACCATAAAATGAAAATTGTTACTTTGTTACTATATAAATAAAAAAAACACGAGAAAAAAGAAAGAAGAAAATTTCATTTTTTAAAAAAAATAATAAAAACTTGCCAAAGTAAAGTTATACCGCATATATATTAGATTTGGCTCTTTCAAGTAGGATCAAAACTCGTAGTACAAAATAGTGTAAACTAAAATAATTATATCTTACTAACATTTCGATTACGATATCAAGATAAAGTGTTATATTACTTTATCAATTTAATTTTACGGTTTATGATTTAGGTTGCACCACCAAAACATGTATTTGACGTTTATGACATATTCTAAATTTTCTGTTATCCTTACATGATCCAAAACAAAATTAAAATTGGTTACCATTAGCATGTATATAATTTACGCATATAATATACATTTTAATTGAAATGTTATCTCGTAATTTTTTTCAAAATATATTTTGTGTAAGTAGGAACGAGTATGATACTATTAAGTCTTAAGTGTATATAGTTTACTAACCCTTAGTTCGTGATTATAAGATAAATGTCGATTTATATTATATTAATATATATTTTTAATTGAAATGTTGACGTGGCTTAGTTTGTTGTTTAACGCATCACTTTATTCAATTTGTCAAAATATAGGTATATTGTGTATATATATTATGTTTCATTCGTTCAAGTACGATCTAGACTTGTAGTACAAACTAGTGTAAATTATAATAATTATATCTTTCTAGTATTTAGATTATGATCTCAATATAAAGTGTTATATTATTTTATCATTTTAATTTTACGATTTAGATTTAGGTTGCACATCAAATCATGTATGTGAAAGAGTAAGACACATTAAAAAAACACAACGACATGTAGTGCGATTTGCATTTGATCATCGTGATTGGCGTTTACAACGCATTCAAAAATTTCACGAGGTGTTATCCTCATATGATCGAAAACCAAATTAATATAGGTTAGTATTAGCATAACCTACACATATTACTATCAATTTAATATTTATAGTTAAAATACATATTGTGTAAGTAAGAACGAGTAGTCTCTTAAAGTACAAAAGTTTATATAGTTTTAATTTTAGGAATCATCGGTAATTTTTAAATTAAACATGAAACCACAATGAAAGTCTAATATAAATACAATTTTTTTTATTTATGTATCCCGATAGATTCCTCGTCGGAGATCTCATCGGGTTATCCGTCGAGGATCCCTATCGGGTTACCCGTCGGGGATTCCCATCGGGTTATCCGTCGTGGATTCTCATCGGGTTATCCGTCGGGGATTTCCATCGGGGTTCCCCAACGGGTTCGGGTTTGAATCGGGGGGCGGGGCGGATACCCCTATCTTCATCCCCATCCCCATCCCCAAGCGGGTAATCAAAAATTTACCCATCACCGTCCCCGTCCCCGTTTAAAATCTCCATCTCCGTCCCCATGACGGGTAATCCCCGCGAATTTTGGGGAATCCCCACCCCATTTACACCCCTAACCCTACAAGGTAGTCCCTGGATCATTTCAGGAAGCACCTCCATACTCCTCAAGAGATGGTCACATGGCATGAGGTTAGACTACTCTAGCCTATCATCCATACCAATATGGGCTACCCTCCATGATCTCGACTACAGGTTTTGGTCATCCCATATGCTATCCAAGATCGCTTCAACTATTGGCAATCCCATACTAACCGATAATAACTCTACTTACCAAAACCGGCTTGACTTTGCTAAAGTTCTAGTGGAAAACCAAGCCTCAAAACCTCTTCTTCGTGAAGTTACCCTCAAAGGACCACTCGGTGAAACCATTACTCAGAAGATCACGTACGACTGGCTCCCTCCGCACTGCTCCAAATGTGGCATCTTCGGCCACTGCTACCCTCTACCCATCACTCTTCGCAAACCAATCGTACAAAGGAACCCTCCAACCCACTCCAAACCTATACTCCCACACCTGATCCTTAACAACGAATCCACTCTCCCCACTCCACTCACATCACCATGACTAATGTCGCTCCCACACCACCACGTAACAAGCCTCCCCTGTCGAACTTGGGAAATGACAACTCATGCATTACCCACCTAATACAATCTCAAAGCATCCCATTACCTAAAACCATAACCAATCCTCTCCCAGCACATCCTTCTGGGAACACGGACATGGTCGCTCTACCTAAAGATGCGTGCCATGAAGATCCTCAACCTCTCCCCCCAATTGACCCCACCTCCTCTACCCCAGCCATCCCCCCTGCTAGTGTCAAGGACACAAACCCTCCATCAAACACACACCAATGAATATCAACCTCGCCGCTTGGAACATCCGGGGCTTGAACCACCCTAACAAACAACGAGCCATTCGTACCCTGGTTAGTAACCAAAATCTTCACATCATTGCCATCCTAGAAACCAAACTGAAAGCAAAAAAATAGGAAGGCTCAATTCCCTAATCCCTAACTGGCTAAAATTTTCCAGCATCTCCAACCTTTCCAATGATGCTAGATGTCGCATTTGGCTTTGGTGGAACCCAAGCGTCATCGCACTTACACCAATCCTATGCACCCCCAGCTCATTCACTGTTCTATATCCACGACCACACACAACTCACCCATCCTTAACATAACCAATCATCCCCGCTTTGAATGTTCCTTCATCTACGCCTTCAACCTTCCTGAAGAGCGTTTACCGTTGTGGGACTCAATAAGTACCATCAAACTACTCTCATCCCGCTCCCCTTGGACCCTCCTCAGAGACTTCAATACCACCCTCCACCCAGATGAGAAAATCTCCCACACAAACACCAATCTCACCCAACCCTCCACTGAACTGGCAAACTGCTTCTCCTTAAACACCTTCTCCGATCTCGCCTATTCCGGGTGCAAACTCACATGGAATAACAAGCAGCTCTCTTCGAGAGTTTGGTGCAAACTAGACCGGATCATCAGCAACACTACTTGGACTATAACCTTTCCAGCACACCATGCCCACTTCGATAACCCTGGCCCTTCCGATCACTCGCCATCCATTCTCGCCATTAACCCAATCACCAACTGGCCGAAGAGACAATTCAAAATCTACAATGCCTAGACCGGCCACGAGGAGTTCCTTTCCACGGTTTCACAGCATTGGTCGAACCCCTCCAGCCTCCAACACGCGAACCCAATGACATTATTACACCACAGCCTCAAGAGACTCAAATATGTGCTCAAGAAGTTTCCTAGCCAAAAGCTTGAACTACTGCAATCCACCACTACCAATCTCAAATCCGAGCTTAATGACATCCAAACCATATTGCAAATGGACCCCTTCAACCCCCAACTCCTCGAAAATGAGAGGAATACCACCACATCTTTAAATGTCAGCATGGATAGCCTTTGTTCAACTCTTGCCCAACTATCCAAAGCTAAATGGGCAAAATATGGTGACCAATGTCACTCATACTTCTTCAAGTGCATAACCGTCAGTGTTCACCACTTAGCGTGCGTGCAAATAAGCTTTAATTATAAAACTAGAAATCAAGCAAGCGAACCCGCAGTGTACGGATCGATATAGTTGAGCAAGAATTTCAGAGTATCGAACACAGGGATTTGGGGGGAACAAATTCAATTGTAGATTATCAAGCGAGTAAATGTAAGAAGCTTTTCAAGTATTGGAAAAACAACAATCCTAAAGATCCAGGAATCCAGCTGTGGCAATCGATTCAAGATATACTAAAGATATAAGGACAGAGTTGAGGTTTGCAAAGGTATACGAATGTAAGGTAATCGTACGATGAAGTTCCAAAAATCCTATATGACTCACCTACAAGACACTCTCTATAAAGGTTGTTGAGGCTTCAATATAGAAAGGTTCTAAAGGTAAGAATTAACGTCAAATACCCAAACTTGTAATCCAAGGATCAAGACTAACTTAACCGATTAAGGTTGTGACACACACAATCGAGGTAGAGGTTGTTGAGGCTTCACTACCACCTAGAAAAGGCAAGCCAAGACTAAGTTAAAGAAAATCTTTAACTTTGGATTAAAGCAAAAGCAAGTTCGTAAACTGACACAAAATTACGGGTAGTTCTTGAGTTCCACGGCCGTGGAAGCTCAAGAACAGACCGTGGTTTAAGGTTGTCGGCGATTCTCTCTAACTCTCAAAGTCCAATTTGTTTACGATCGATCTATCATCATCTAAGCCATAACTATCAACCCTTCACCTTAGAATTGCTAAAGGGTTTTAGCCAACAATAGTCATATTGATATCAAATTAAAGGTTTAAAAGAAGGAAAGATGAAAACTTCCGAAAACCTTCAATAACTTTCAAGTCAATCTCAAATCCACAAATTAAGAACAATAACGTCAATAGATTCGGAATAATGCAAACAATCACGATCTTAGATAAGAACGAAGAACGGGATGTCAATCCGTCTTCTAAATCAAACCTAAAGATAAAACGTAACCTTCTTGCGAACAATCTTCCCAATCTTCAATCTTCCGTCAATCCGGAAATCTCAATAGCAAGCGCGAAATCTTCAATCACAATCTCTGCAAGATGTGAAATTAGGGCAATTCCAAGCGTAAGCGGGAAATGCGTCTAAGCGTAAGCGAAGGTCTAAGCAGAGGTGACGGAATCTCTCCTTGTCCGTCCTTTTATAGTGAAAGATAACATATAAGCCCGGCCCAATTGCGTAGAAGATCGTGGCTTAAAGTGTGGCGAAAAAGATCGCCAAGATCACAGTCGTGGAAGGGTTCCACGACCGTAATTTAGAGCGTGGAAAGTGTCACGGTTTGACACAAGCCTTCCACGGCCGTAGAAGTTACTGGAATGAACCACGCTTCCCTTGCCAAGGTTCCACGGCCGTGGACTTGAACGTGGAATGTAGTACGGCCGTATTTTAGAGCGTGGTTTAGGGCTAGAACGTGATTCTTCCTTTCCTCGTGCTATTCTTCAAGTTAGTATATCCTTAGCTCCTAGGAATGTCCTCAATCCATGGACATGCTCAATCAACTCCATCCTTGCTCAATTCCGTTCGGAAATAGCTCTTAATTACCTATAATCAACATAAAGCTTGTGTAGATCTCCATATCGACAATATAGACAAACTAGCTCACAAATGCATCAATGCTTAATCAATGACTATCATAAAAGATGAAATACACTTAGAAAACGTGCCTAAAATATCACAATATTTCATGCTAACAGTCAGGAGCGCCAAGAACGTCATCATCTCCATACAGGATCCAAATGACCTAAATAAAGGTCCCACCTACCACCAGGAGGAAATCAAGGAAATCATAACTACCCACTTCCGCAAGATCTTATCCCCAACTACCCCCCACAATCCTGGAAACTTATTCCCGGACTGCTCTCTCTCCACAATCCCCACTGCATTGGTCACTGATCTCACCACAAGGGTAACAAAGGCAGACATTAAATCCGCTCTTCACTGCATCGGTGATAACAAAAGCCCAGGACCTAATGGCTATAACTCGCTATTCTACAAAGCAACATGGAGCATCACTGGTGATGCATTCACCAATGCAATTCTATCCTTCTTTGATACGGCTACCCTCCCCCGGATTGTAAACCATACATCACTTACACTGATAGCCAAAAAAGACAACCCAACCCTCCCATCTGACTATAGATCAATTGCCTGTTGCAACACCACCTACAAGGTGATTGCCAAGATACTTGCTTCCAAGATCAATGCAGTACTTCCCTCCCTAATAGGCACTTACCAGGGGCTTTCGTTCGGGGTAGAGCAATCAAACACAACATCTTGATCAGCCAAGAACTCTTCAAGAGCTACAACCAAAAACACGTCTCACCTAGATGTGCGATCAAAATAGACATTTCCAAGGCTTTTGACACAATCAACCACCAATTCATTCTAAATTGCTTGGCTAGAATGGGGTTCCCACCCCACTTCATCAACCTTATTGAAGCATGTATATCGAGCCCAAGCTACTCGATCAATCTGAATGGCTCCCTCACCGGCTTCTTCCATGGCTCCAAGGGCCTCAGACAAGAATGCCCTCTCTCCCCGGCCCTTTTTGTCATTGCCCTTGAAGTCCTATCCTCCATGATCCACACCAACACCTCCAACCCCAACTTCAACCTCCACCCCAAATGCTCCTCCCCCCGCATAACTCACCTGTGTTTTGCTGACGATATTTTGCTGTTTTGCAGGGGCGATCTTGAATCTATAAACATCCTCATGAAGACCCTCTCTCATTTCAGCACCTACTCGGGGCTCCATATCAACTATGGGAAGACTGCATTATACATTGGCGGCATTTCAATGCATGATAAAAACCGCTGGGCTGAGAGCCTGGGTTTGTCTCCCGGAACCCTCCCATTCACATATCTCGGCATTCCGATTGGCTCTAAAAGACTAAACCATGTTGACTATAAACCACTCATCAACAACATCACAAAGAAAATAAACTCATGGAGTGCTAGGAACCTGTCATATGCTGGACGGAAACAAATCATCAACTCAATCCTACTCCCTCTACAATACTACTGGTGCGCCATCTTACCCATCCCTGCATCTATAATCAAGAAGATTAACTCCTCCCTTCGCTCCTTTCTCTGGACGGGCAAAGAATCAAGCGCAAGAGCACTCATCCCTTGGAATATTGTTTGCACCCCCATCACCAAGGGTGGTCTTGGATTCAAAGAACTACTATCATGGAACCGTGCCTTCATCGCCAAGATCCTTTACGAGCTTGACCCCGGACAAACCGCAAATAATCTCTGGACAAGCTGGATTGCAAATAACATCCTCAAAAACCGCTCCATCTGGACCATCGATCCCAGCTACAAACACAACCCCACATGGAATAGCATTCTCATCACCAGGAACCACCTTCTCGACGTCACAAACAGACCAACTTTCATTACCTCCTCAACAAGCCCTAAAGGCACATATTCTACCACAGCTGCCTATAGCCTGCTCACCAACAACGGGACCTCAACCAACTACAACCTCCACAACATCTGGAACCACCTCAATGTTCCCCGCTGTAGCTTCATCTCCTGGCTTGCGAGCCATCAAAAGCTCCCCACCCTCTCAAAGATCCACACCTGGGACGTCTCCATCAACCCCATCTGCACCCTCTACAACAATCACATTGAAAACGAAGACCACCTGCTCCACAATTGCTCCTACTCTACTTCGGTCCTCGACCTCATTTCTAGACGGGTCCACATACCCCCTCCCCTACCATATCGCAACAGCATTTGGACCTGGATCAACAACAACAAACCAGCCAAAAACGACCTCATATCACACATTAGAATTGCAACCCTCAATGCATACATCTACCACATATGGAAAGCCAGAAACGAGAAAATTTTCAATCAAAAGACTATCCACCCCACTTCGAGCGCGCATAACATCATCCAAGAAGTCGAGAACTATGCCTCCTCCAAGTAGATGGATAGAACCACTACCTCCTCTTTCTGGGCCAAAAGACTTGGGATAAACCTTATGTAATTGATTATGTTTGTCATCCCCTCCTCCCCCCCTTGTACATTACTTCAGGTTCAATATATACTCATTCCAAAAAAAAAACAAAGCAAAGCAATCAAGGAAGTTGTAACAATCAAAAGAGAATGCAAATTCTAGAGATCATAGCGTCAAGTTGTGGTTTTTGATCCAAGACTTCTAAAGATCTATGGACAAGGTTGGTTGCTAAGGAAATATGTTTTTAAAGTGCGACAGATCACGGGGGAGGTCTCACTATCCGCTAATTCCCAAACCAAAGGCCCTGTTACCGGATAAGTTTCAAGGATCTAAGGAAATAAACTATAATCTCAAACCAACCACTCAACCTAACGGAATAGAACTAACCTTCACCGAGTAAGTCTCAGACTAACTTATAAGGACAAGGTGAAGGACTGAAGACACACTCAAACCTAATAAAGTATAAACCTTTATTACCTAAAACTTATCATCGTTGACAACTAAGAAAGGAAATCATCGGGTAAGGGTCTGTTTACCTTGCGGGTTTATAAACTAAATGATAGTTTATAAACCTTTGCTGATTTTGTGTAACCGTTTACATGTGTATGAGTTTTTATGTGAACGAGTTTATTTGGGTTTTTAAACCCGTAAAAAATAACCTTCTCAAGATGAGGTTATTTTTATTTGGGTTTTTAAACCCGTATAAACCCATTTAGTTTATAAACCCGAATAAACTCAAACCCTTACTAAATAGGCCCTAAGTCTCTTTTCCAAGCTTAGAAGTAAGCTTAAAAAGCTTAACAAGGATAAGATTTGGACAACCTATAACCTAAGCTCAAGGATCAATATATTTTAGAAAATTAGTATAGTTTCAATCCAAAATTTTAATCTATAATTTAATCAAACACAATATTTCAGGATCAAGATATTCCTCATTTTATTTCGATTTCTGATTCCATCCTGATTTAGGTACGTGTACAAAGTAGCCCTATAAATATATAAAAAGTTACGGGTGTTTCACAAATCTATATTGACATAAAGTTATATTTCTAAATTTCTAGGAGTTGTTAAAAAGTAATTATTTTTCATATGAACGTATCTTTTGCCATTAACATCACAAAATGTATGGTAAAGTTTGGTTGGTAAACTAAAGGAGTATATGTATACCCTTCTAAAAAAAGGTTTTGATGAAACACACCAAATGAAGTGCAACACCATCTGCATTCATGCTGGCAGTAAACGTATGCCCTTCATAATAACTGCGTCAAATGACATGCAAATGGACAAACAAAAGGCAGTAAGAAAAATAGGTCATTAATTCATTATTAGTAAATTGCAATTATGGGTCGGCCCGTACCATCATTCATCTTTATTCATCCGCCATTATTGATCAACCAATTTTCTTTAGGATAGTACGTTTCACACAAATACCCTCAAAGTTATTCACATTTCACTTGGTGAATTTGTCAAAATTTCTTAGGTTGTCAATCTGGCTCATTTGACCGGTTTTGGGTTGGATCATATAAGTTTCGGATATTTCAAACTCGGATTATTGATGTAGAATATTTTGACAATTTGGAGGTATTCGAGTCGCTTTAAATCAGGCGAATAATTCGGAGTTATCTGATGCGATTATTTTGTACTTAGATTAAGTCGAAATTTTAAATAAGTCGGAATTCGGATAAGCCGTATTTGAGGTGATTTAAATTTTGATGATGTTAGATTTCGATTGGATCGTTTTTCTAGTTAACTGAGGTTTGGAGGAGACGCTTTTCGCTTGGATCACATTTAAATTTCAAGCTTCGATTGAACCGGGTTTCAATTTTAGTTGATTTTGCATTCCCGTAAATTTAAAATTTTGTAAGAAATTGATTATGGGTTCGTTCGACGCTTTCTCTAGATTATTCAAAAATATTATTTATAATAATCTCCAAAATAATCGATAATCCAAATATAATTGGATAACAAATTTGGATAAATAATCTCTCCTAATAATTTAGATCAAAATAATCCCTCTACTAACCCTGAACGTGATTGCCGAACACATCCTGCAAAGGTAAATTTGTGAATAACATAAGAATGAGTTGGTTAAATAGACACCTTATGCTGGAATTGTAGAGGTACGAGGAAGAAAATTTTTTGGACGGACCTCAATATAACCTGCAAAAATGACAAAATTCAGATGATCATGCTGGCAGAACTAAAAACGAGTATGGAACGTGATGAAAAATGCTGGGGAGGTGCAGGATTTGATAACATCTGTTTTGTCCCGGATGACGGTCTGTCAAGAGGTCTATGTCTCCTACGGAAAAGCTATCAAATGACTAACGAGAAAGTTGAGATTACCACAAAGGAAAAAAGATTTATAACAATTAATCACAAGAACCTTACTTCAAATTGCAGCATAAACATAACGTTTATCTATGCACCTCCGTCTGAGCATCAAAAAGGAGAATTCTGGTATAAAATGAAAGATCATATTAACGCAAGCAACTTTCCCTCCCTGATGATTGGTGATTTTAATGACCTGCTGCAGCTTTCCGATAAGAAAGGAGGAGCAGACATCAACCTTAATAAAACCAAAAGGCTTCATGAATTTACCCAGCAATGTAGTATGATTGATCTAACTACGAAAGAAAATGACTTTACCTGGAGGAAACACAGAGATAGAGATAATAATACCTTTGAAAAACTTGACAGAGCATTAGCACAACAAGAAGTTATTCAAGCCTATCCAAATATTTTTACTTGGAACCATGCATTTACCACCTCTGACCATTGCAGGATCTCAGTTAACCTGCAGAACACTGGCCAACGAACTAGAAACAAACCGTTTAGGTTTGAAATAATGTGGACGCAAAGAAAAGAGTGTGAGAATCTCATTAAACAAACATGGAGAACCCAATTTCATGGATCACGTATGTTCAATATTGTCAAGAAATTGAGCCTTCTTAAGAATAAACTTAAAATATGGAGTAGAGTTCACTTTGGAAATATTAATAGACAAGTAAGTGAGGTTGAAAATACAATTGAGAAGCTGCAAGGAGAAATTATCACTATCTATTCAGCACATAAAGAAAACAAGCTAAGTAGATTAAACAGAACAAGGGAATGTCTTATTGAATACCAAAATAAATACTGGACTCAACGGGCTAAATCCAACTACCTTAGTCTTGGGGATAGGAACACCAAATTTCACCACAGGCGAGCAACAGGGAGAAAAAATCACAAAAACATAGCAGCTATTGTTAATAGTAATGGGACGGTGCTGGCTTCGGAAGTTGAAATTAAGGAAGAATTCTGTGCGGATTACGAAGCTAGATTCAAAGCCTCACATATTGACACAGTGGAACTCCACAAACAACTCGAAATCATGCAGAAGGAAATCACAGAAGATGATAATATAATGCTAACCAGACCGTTCACAAACGAAGACATCAAAAAGGCAATCTTTGAGATCGGTTGTGATAAATCCCCGGGTCCAGATGGTTTCTCAGCTGGTTTCTTTCACAAATATTGACACATTGTAGGCCCCTCAGTTACCTGTGCAGTAAAAAGCTTCTATAGATCCGGAAAAATTCTCAAGCAAATTAATCACACCTTCATTGCACTAATTCCGAAAATGGATAACCCATCGTCAACAACTCACTACAGGCCTATCAGCCTCTGTTCAACGGTATACAAGATTATTGCAAAAATCTTAACGAATAGACTAAAGAATCTCCTTCCAAAATTAATCCACCCCTTACAAGGAGCTTTTACCCAAAACAGATCAATCCATGATAACATTCTGATAGCTCATGAAATATTCCATGGCTTTAAAACAAAGAAAGGTAAAGAAGGCTATGTGACAATCAAGCTCGACATGGAAAAAGCATACGACAGGGTTGAATGGCCTTGCATCCTAGCTATTCTCAAAAAACTAGGATTTGCGGGAAAATTCATTGGATGGATTAACGAGTGCATTTCTACAGCCTCCTACTCCATCTTAATCAATGACAACCCAACTAAGATCATCCATCCTACTAGAGGGCTGAGACAAGGCGACCCCTTATCCCCACTCCTTTTTAACCTTGTTGCAGAAGTGCTGGCTAGAAATCTCCAAAAATTAAGCAATGAAAATAACAAAAGTATTGGGTTCCTAATTACTAGATCTGGAACTATTATTCCCTTCCTGGCCTTTGCTGATGACATCATTATCTTCGCAAAAGGAACTAACCAGCCTGTAATAAAATTCTCGAGATTCTATCTAAATATTGCCAAGTTTCATGCCAAAAAGTAAACTATCACAAATCGGCTTTCCAAATTTCTAGAAACTTAGATAACCAAACAAAGAGAATGATACAACATAATACAGGCATCTCGCCAAGCACAAACTTGGAAGAATACCTTGGTTGCCCGATAATTAACGACAGAGTGAACAAATCTGTCTTCGAAGATGTTATTGAGAACGCTAGGAAGCAACTGACAAAATGGAAAGCATTTTCTCTTTCTCAGGAAGGACGCATAGTCCTTATTAAGGCTAATCTTAATGCTAAGCCTAACTATCTAATGCAAAGCTTTATGCTCTCATCTTCCATACATACAGAACTAGACCAAATCAATAGGCGATTTTATTGGAATAAAGGTCCAAACTACCACCCACTCATTAGCTGGGATAGGATCTGTAAGCCGAAGGAAAAAGGAGGAGTCGGAATTAGGAAAGCTGAAGATATGAATAAGGCTCTACAAATGAAACTTATATGGAAAATTATGACAGAACCAGATAATATATGGGTCAAGGTTGTTGGGGATGGGAAACTATCAGAATTTGGAAGGACTGATGGATTGATGATCGCCCCCTAGAGCAATATGCAACTGACAAAGAATCAATAGCTAATATTGACGAAATTGTTTGCTCCCTCATCACGAATAAGAAATGGGACCAAGAGAAGCTAAAACTTCTAGAGAACCAACTCACCACTCCCAATATGATTAATCTCATTAAAAACCATCCAATCCCGTATGTGACATTCGGGATAGACTTTACTGGGCTCTGAGTACAGATGGATGGTTCCATACAAAAGATGCTCTCACTCTACTTCATAAGAATGTTTGTTCCCCCCAAATTAACAACTCATGGATTTGGAATATCGACATCATGCCAAAAATAAAAAACTTCATTTGGAAATTATCAGTAAATGGACTCCCAACGAAAGAAAACTTGGAAAAACAAAAAATACCAGTTCCAATGAGTTGTGCACTCTGCCAACATCCTTTTGAGAGCGCTATTCATATTTTCCTTAAATGCCCATTCACAATGGACAACATTACTGACCTCAAAACCCGAGAATGCATACAAAATATGGATATGTCAAATAAAGATCTAAGGGAGGCAATCTCCATTATCAGAACAAATCTGGATGACTCGGCAATTTCTTTTTTGTTCGTCACCTGGTGGAATATATGGTTTGTGAGAAATAAGAACATCTTTAACAACAACAAAATAGCAAATGTCTCACATATAGTACAATCCCAGATAAGGGCATGGAGAATTGAGAAGGAGAAGGAAAAAGTCACAAAAGTTGTAAAAAAAAAAAAAGAAAACAAAAGAATATTAAATGGTCGCCCCCTAAACTTGGAACAATTAAACTTAACTTTGACGCCTCAAAGAAAACTAATGGTCAAAGTTCATTTGAATACATCTTAAGGGACCATAATCCCTCAGTGGTCGGCTTTGATTTCGGTAAGTGTGGCCACATCTCTATCCTTCAGACTGAAGCTTATGCTTTGAAAATGGGTCTCATTAAAGCAAAACAATTAGGAATAAGAAACCTCGAAATTGAAGGAGACAACCTCATGATTATTAACTCAGTAAAAACTATTTGGAAACCACCATGGGAAATGGATATCATTATTACAATAATCTCTCTTCTAATCGCAGATTTTCATCAAGTCTAAATCAACCACATATACAGAGAGATCAACGGTGCGGCCGACAAGCTTGCTAACCTTGGTCACGACGATCCTGCTGCCGTCTCTTCCCGTCAGGATATCTCTGTTAGTTGTCCCTGTATTCCGGCATCCATTGATGCTATCATCCGTAAGGATGCCATAGGTTGGTCAACCAATCGATGTTGACCTTCCTAATTTGCTTACCTTATTAGTCAAAAAAAAAAGTCGGTACATTATGAGCGGTCAATGATCTTTAAAGGCCATGTTTTACTTTAAATCAAAACTACATAAAACTTTTAATTGAAATAAATTTATGTTGTATGTATCCAAATAGAACCTACAATATGTGACATATAACAAAAATATATAAATTTAATTTAAAAATCAAAATAGTATATATAGCTAAAGTTTCTCTGAAATTATTATTTTCATATAAAGTGATGAAATATTTAAATTATTAATCCAAATCAAATCTATAATACATAATTCCTCTTTTATTACATATGTAACTATGTAAGTTTGTTATTCTTAATTTTAATTATAACATAAAAAATAATAGACAGCCAAAAAAAAAACGCGGGTGTCTAAATTAATTTTTTTAAAACGGAAAGAGGTTAGGACGACCTATCTTCTAGAATTCTAAAACATCCTTGTGGATGAGAATTCGAAGTTTGGGATCGTCTAGAAAGGCTGTGTTGGAGTTCGAAATTTCCAAATGGGTCAATCGGTCAGCAACACAGTTGATTTTCCTGAACGCATGTGTGACCTGGACTTCCTCAAAGAAGCGAAGATCTAGTAGAGAGTCGGATATGATCATCTCGACCTCCCAGGGACAACTCCAAAGTCCTTTGAGTGCTTTGATAACACACAAGTTATCACCCTCAGTTTCGATCTTTTTTATATTGAGCCTTATCAATTTCATTAAGACCTGCTTTCAACGCGTAGGTGTATTGTTTATCCCATTTGATATAATTTTTTTTCTTGTGGTAGGTGTATTGTTCTTTTGGGTATATTTAAATTCGTTAAAGCATCATCAATGGAGTGCTTTTCCAGATTTGGATCTGTGTATTGATGAAGTTGACAATGTTGTGATCCGATCCGACAACATCATTAGTGAAAATTATTTTGTTTCTGAAAAACCAGATGCTCCACCATATAGTGGCCAACCATGAAAAGTTTGTTGTTCCGATCTTATTCTTTGTTTTCAAAAGTAGGTCGTGCAGTTTTTTATTATTTGTATTGATAGTATTAAGGTTCATCATGATAGTTTTGTCAATTTTTGTGGTTACATTTTTGCTGTAAGGGCATTTGAAAAGAAGGTGTACAATGTCTTCGAGTTGATGATTACAGAATTCATAATTACATGTAACCGTCATTCTTCTTTCGTTGAGTTTAACTTTAGTTCGGATCCCGCTTTTAGAGATTTTTAATATGAAGTTTTTGAGTTTTGGTTGGGTGTTAAGTTTCCAAATCCAATCACAAGAATAGTCACGAAGCCATCCAGATTCCTTGTCAATCATTTCCGATGCTCATTTAGTGAAAGAACCAACCATTCGAGCCACTTTTCCAATATAACTTGTCTTGTATGTCATTTGTTGGGATAATAGTTTCCAATATTTTTTTTCCAAATTGTTGGGCTTAGAACGTTTTGAAGTTCGTTTTCAATTTTGGTGTTATCCCATTCATTTGAATTGATGAAATGACTTACCTTTATATGAGTATTGATGATATTTGTGGTATGGACCAATTTGATTAGGGGAGTCGTTGTGACCCACTTACCTTGCCAAAAATTAATGGTTTTTTTCCGTTATCTACCTGTCAGATAATTCCGTTTTTGAATTCGGCTTTTAGTTTTATGAGGTTTTTCCATTACCATGATGCCGGTCCTTTAAGATGGTATTGTAGAATGTTATTGTTTCTCAAGTATTTTTCATTAATAATTTTTACCAATATGCTATCCGATTCGGCTAGGATTTTCCAAAGGAGCTTCATTTGAAGGGTTTTATTTGTAGTAAAATTTGTTAATCAAAATCTATCTCTATGCTGTTAAAATAAAATTAATGTAAAAAGTACATTAAAAATATTAGGGCATCGTGTACAATGTACAATTGCAAAGTTAAGCATAGGGAGGGCCTCTTGTACAATTGCAAAATAAAGAATAGAGTGCACCCACATCAACTGCACATGGAAAAACCTCATCTGTTGCCCAAACAAATTAACTTTGAGTAATAAATAACCTGAATTCTATTGCCCAAACAAATTAGCTTTGAGTAATAAATAATCTGAATACAAAAAAGTAATATTTTTCTTGAACAATATCACTAATTAAGTCTTTTAGTAATATTGTTTTATTAAATAGATCCATAACATAATCTTATTTAATAAATATACCCCTAATAGAGTAATAGTGGTAACTGGTAAGTCAATTAAAGCGGAAAAAATAAAGAGATATATAAAGCAAAAGTCAAATAAAAAGAGTTTATGTTACCAAATTTTTTCTTTTTTCTTTGGATGCCTTTAAATTTGAAAATTTTTTTTGTATTTATAAATTTTTAAGTTTCTTATTGGTACCCTTATAGTTTAATTTGTTTCCCCTTCATATTCATTTTTTTATATATTTTATTAAAATTCAATTATAAAAAATTTAAATCAAAAAAATAAATTTAAAACTAATTATGTTCTCATTAAATTTTAAATTAATTAATAGTATAATTGAATTAGTTTTTATATAATTTTAAAATTAAAAAATCTAGAAAAATAAATAAAAGCTATTGTTATTTTTTGAATTAAAATAAAATATATAAATTTATTTATTTTCGAAATAAAATAAAATTAAAAAAATAAAATTAAAAATAATTCAATAATAAATAAAGTATTTATGAAATACATTAAGAAAGGTATAAGAAAAAAACAAATTAAATCATAAAGGCATAAAAATAAACTTAAAAACATGTGAATAGTAAGAAAAAAAGTCTAAACTTAAAATAAAAAAAAAACCTCCAAAAAATTAGGCATACATATCAATATATCATCTTGACTGGGTCGGAACGACGTCGTCTCTGAAGAAGAAGCGATACCACCATTGCATGAGAATTGAAGTGAATGGGTGGAAGGCGAAGTAGCTAACCCGGTTAGCAGGTTTGGTGAGGCATGAAGAAAGGTGATGTATATTAATGGCGAAAATGATGTAGTGCGGCAGAATGCAGGATAGGAATTCAAAGAAATTTAGGGCACACAGTCTACAGTGCTATAATTCATTAGCTAGCGAGTTAAATGGATATTTGGTCCACTCGATTTATTTCTCTCTACTTTTCTATGTCTAATCACATGAAAACTATATATTATATTATATGCATATAACTTGTGGCTGGGTTCTTATGGAGATTAACACCATGTCACATCCTCCTGCATATTTCCTACTTTACTTCAACTACATTTTTCTATTCTATTCAAAAACAAAGGTATATGGCACGAGGGTTGGCAGACAGAAGGAATTAAGGTTTTTATACAAAAATTAATAATATATACAATAAATAAATGAAATAAGAGGTTGAAAAAATTTAGAAATAAATGTACTTAGTTTTAAAATCGAAGAATGAATCATTCATTTTGTAAATCAACAACAACCGAACAGCATAATCAACCAATGAAAACAATAATAAAAATTTGTAAATAAGAAAAAGTGAAGAAGTAGGGGTGAACATAGGTTTAAAACCAAATTGAACCGCAATAACCGAACCGAACATGTAACCGATTTCCCCAAAACTTTAGACCGAAAACCAAAGCTATAAAAGTAGGTTCGGTTTTGGTTTAGTTCAGATTTTGGACCTAATCTATTATACTTACTAAAACAGAGCACGGGTTGATGACGTGGCGCGCTGTGGACGCAGGATTTTTGAAATTGAGCTCCCACAATTAAAGTCAATAAATCTTTATTTTTTACACTATTTTTTAAACCATAAAATCTTTTATTATTAAAATAATAATTTTATAGAAACCAAATCTATTATACTTACTAAAACAGAGCACGGGTTGATGACATGACGCGTTGTGGACGCAGGATTTTTGAAATTGAGCTCCCACAATTAAAGCCAATAAATCTTTATTTTTTACACTATTTTTTAAACCATAAAATCTTTTATTATTAAAATAATAATTTTATAGAAACCAAATCTATTATACTTACTAAAACAGAGCACGGGTTGATGACATGGCGCGTTGTGGACGCAGGATTTTTGAAATTGAGCTCCCACAATTAAAGCCAATAAATCTTTATTTTTTACACTATTTTTTAAACCATAAAATCTTTTATTATTAAAATAATAATTTTATAGAAACCAAATCTATTATACTTAGTAAAACAGAGCACGGGTTGATGACGTGGCGCGTTGTGGACGCAGGATTAGATTAGTAAAGTATACAAAACAAAAGCACAAAAAAAAAACCTATTTCACAATATTCTTTCTCATTTTTTCAAAACCCGCACAAGGTGCGGGTATTATACTAGTACTTTACTAAAACAAAAAACACTAATTTTTGACGTGCCACCCCACGTTTTTTCTCTAATTAAACTTTTTATTAAATCACGAATTAAGCTAATAAATCCTTTTTTTACTAAGAATCTTTGATTATTTTGTAAACTATGAATTTTGTTATCCCACATCGGTTATCAAAGAAGGATGACACTTTGACAACATGTATAAATAGACCTCAAATGTTTGAAAATTATACAAATCATACATTTTCGGACCTTTTGGTCAGAATCAAGTATAATACTTATTATACCGGATTAGCATTTGTATGTGGAGTGGATTGTTGTGACCTACTAATTCGTAGGTCCTTTTGATCTAATGATTTTTTGGGCGTTTTGATCTAATGATTTTTTGGTCGTTTTGATCTAATAGTTTTTGGATCGTTTTGACCTACAAATTTTTGGATCGTTTTGACCTATAGATTTTTGGGTCGATTTGACCTAATAATTTGTGGATCGTTTTGCCCAATAGATTTTTGGGTCGATTTGACCTAATAATTTGTGGGTCATTGTGACCCACTGATTTGTGGGTCGTTGTGACACAATAATTTGTGGGTCGTTGTGACCCAATACATTGTGGGTCGTTATGACCCACTGATTTGTGTGTCATTGTGACCCACTGATTTGTGTGTCATTGTGACCTATTGATTCGTTGGTCGTTGTGAGCTACTAATTTGTGGGTTGTTGTGACCTACTGATTCACGGGTCGTTGTAACCTACTGATTCGTGGGTCGTTGTGACCTAATAATTTATGGGTCCTTGTGACCTACTAATTTGTGGTTCCTTAAAATCTACTGATTTGTGGGTTGTTTGTGACCTACTAATTTGTGGACCGTTGAACTATTAAATTCGTAATTCTTATTTTATCAATATAATAAATATACATCTATATACTTTACTAAAACAAAAAACACTAATTCTTGACGTGCCACCCCACGTATTTTCTCTAATTAAACTTTTTATTAAATCACGAATTAAGCTAATAAATCCTTTTTTTACTAAATCATAATCAGAATCTTTGATTATTTTGTAAAATAAAAATTAAGACTCCATATTTTTATCGGATTAAATTTTTTTTACTAAATCTCGAATTAAGCCAATAACTTTTTTTTACTAAACCTTAAATATTTTGTAAAATATGAATTTTGTTATCCCACATCGGTTATCAGAAAAGGATGACACTTTGACAATATGTATAAATAGACCTCAAATATTTGAAGATTATACAAATCATACATTTTTGGACCTTTTGGTCATAATCAAGTATAATACTTATTATACCGGATTAGAATTTGTATGTGGAGTGGATTGTTGTGACCTACTAATTCGTAGGTCCTTTTGATCTAATGGTTTTTTGGGCCTTTTGATCTAATGATTTTTTGGTCGTTTTGATCTAATAGTTTTTGGATCGTTTTGACCTACAAATTTTTGGATCGTTTTGACCTATAGAATTTTGGGTCGATTTGACCTAATAATTTATGGGTCGTTGTGATCCACTGATTTGTGGGTCGTTGTGACCCAATAATTTGTGGGTCGTTGTGACCCAATATGTTGTGGGTCGTTATGACCCACTGATTTGTGTGTCATTGTGACCCACTGATTTATGTGTCATTGTGACCTATTGATTCGTGGGTCGTTGTGACCTACTAATTTGTGGGTTGTTGTGACCTACTGATTCATGGGTCGTTGTAACCTACTGATCCGTGGGTCGTTGTGACCTAATAATTTATGGTCCTTGTGACTTATTAATTTGTGGGTCCTTAATATCTATTGATTTGTGGGTTGTTTGTGACCTACTAATTTGTGGACCGTCAAACTATTAAATTCGTAATTCTTATTTTATCAACATAATAAATATACATCTATATACTTTATTAAAACAAAAAACACTAATTCTTGACGTGTCACCCCACGTTTTTTCTCTAATTAAACTTTTTATTAAATCACGAATTAAGCTAATAAATCCTTTTTTTACTAATGCTGATGTGGCGCTCCACATTTTTATCGGATTAAATCTTTTACTAAATCACGAATTAAGCCAATAACTTTTTTTTTACTAAACCTTAATTATTTTGTATAATATGAATTTTGTTATCCCACATCGGTTATCAAAGAAGAATGACACTTTGACAACATGTATAAATAGACCTACAAGGTTTGAAGATTATACAAATCATACATTTCTAGACCTTTTGAGTCGTTGTAACCTACTGATTTTTGGATCGTTGTAACCTACTGATTTATAGTTCGTCTTGACCTAATGATTTGTGGGTCGATTTGATCTAATAATTTGTTGGTCGTTGTGACGCACTGATTTGTGGGTCGTTGTGACGCACTGATTTGTGGGTCGTTGTGACCTATGAATTTGTGGGTCGTTGTGACCTATGAATTTGAGGTAGTTGTAACCTATGAATTTGTGGGTCGTTGTGACCTATTGATTCGTGGGTTGTTGTGACCTATTGATTTGTGGGTCGTTGTGACCTACTGATTCGTGGGTCAGTGTAATCTACTGATTTTGTGGTCGTTTGTGACCTACTGATTTGTGGATCGTTGAACTATTAAATTCGTAATTCTTATTTTATCAATATACTAAATATATATCAATATAATTTATTAAAACAAAAGACAATAATTATGACGTGGCGCCCCACGTTTTATTTCGGATTAAAATTTTTACTAAATCACGAATTAAGCTAATAAATCCTTTTTTTACTAAACCATAATTATTTGTAAAATATAAATTTTGTTATCCCACATCGGTTATTAGATAAATATGATAGTTTGACAACATTTATAAATAGACCTATAAGGTTTGAAGATTATACAAAGCATACATTTCTGGACCTTTTGGTCAGAATCAAGTATAATACTTATTCATACCGGATTAGTATTTGAATGTGGATTGTTGTTACCTACTAATTCGTAGGTCATTTTAACCTAATGATTTGTGGGTCGTTTTAATCTAATACCTTGTGGGTCGTTGTGACCTATTGATGCTTGTGTCCTTGTGACCTAATGATTTGTCGGTCCTTGTGATCTAATGATTTGTGGGTCTTGTGACCTATTAATTTGTGGGTTGTTATAACCTATTAATTTGTGTGTCGTTTGTGACCTATTGATATATGGGTCGTTTGTGACCTACTGAGCTACTGATTTTTGAATCGTTGTGACCTACTTATTTGTGGGTCGTTGTGACCTACTGATTTGTGATTCGTTATGAGTTGTGATCTACTAATTTGTGGGGGTCATTGTGATCTACTAATTTTCGTTGTGAACTACTGATTTGTGGTTCGTTTGTGACCTGCTGATTTGTGGGTCGTTTGTGACTTACTGATTTGTGGGTCGTTTGTGACCTACTAATTTGTGGACCGTTGAACTATTAAATTCGTAATTTTTATTTTATCAATATACTAATCATACATTTATATTCTATATACTTTACTAAAACAAAAGACATTAATTCTGACGTGGCGCCTCCACGTTTTTTCTCGGATTAATCTTTTTACTAAATCACGAATTAAGCTAATAAATCTTTTTTTAATTAAATATAATAGTTAATCATATCAGATTAGTATTTGTATGTAATCATTATAAATAGATGTAGAGTGTTTGAGGCTTATAAAATTCATACATTTCTGAACCTTTTGGTCATAATCAAATATAATAGTTAATCATATCAGATTAGTATTTGTATGTAATCATTGTGACCTACTAATTTTTTGGTCGTTTTGACCTAATGATTTGTGGGTCGTTGTGCTCTTGTGGGTCCTTGTGATCTACTAATTTGTGGGTCCTTGTAACCTACTGATTCCTGGACCGTTGAACTATTAAATTCGTAATTCTTATTTTATCAATATACTAAATATACATCTATATTCTGCATATTTTACTAAAACATACGAAACTAATGCTGACGTGGCGCTCCTATGTTTTTTCTCGGATTAAATTTTTTTACTATATCACAAATTAAACCAATTAATCTTTTTTTTACTAATTGAATTCATATCAGATTATGGTATTTTTAAATTATATGATTATTCTTTTTCTTTAAATTATTATTTATTAAATAATAAATTAGATTTTTAAAAAATTTATTAGTATAAAACTTATTAATGATCAACACATGGGTTACGTGGTCTCATTTACTATGTAACACTTGACGCGTTATTTATACGAGCTCATAACATATAACTAATAAAGTTAACAACGTATAATATAGTAAAAAAATGTAATATGATAAGCTATTTTATTAACAAACCCGCACAAGGTGCGGGATATACACTAGGGAGGATATACCACGTTGTACCTAGGTCTGGAGAGAGGTACTACTTGAGGGTTTTGCTGAATCATATTAAGGGTCCTACATGCTACGAGGAAATTCGGACAATCAACGGTACACTATATGCCACATTTAGGGAAGCATGTTATGCTATGGCGTTGTTGGATGACGACCGGGAATACATTGACGGTATAAAAGAAGCAAGTTTTTGGGGAACTGCTGGTTATCTTCGGAATTTATTCGTCATGTTGTATCTCTCAGGTAGCATGTCGTCGCCTCATCTGGTTTGGGCCGAAGTATGGAAGTACTTATTTGATGATATTCTTGCACGACAGAGAAGGGTGTTGCGTAATAATGGTATGCTTTCTTTCATGTATATGAATTTAATTCGAGTTTTGCATTATTTTTTCAATTTGTTTAGTATATTTTGTACTAGGTAAGTAAACATGTTTAACTTGGTTTATTTGTACGTAGATTTGCAATTAGATGATGTTGTGCTGCAAAATTACGCCTTGGTTGAGATAGAGAAACTTGTACAGAGGAACGGCGGCAGTTTGAAGACGAATAAGTCTATGCCTTATCGTGACGAAGCCTTGATTATGGAGCAGCATAATAGACTAATTCATGATGAACTAAACTATGATCGATCCCAGTTATCTTTGGACCATGACAGATTGGTTTCCAGTTTCATCGACGAGCAGAGGGGAGTGTATGATCAGATTATGTGTGTTGTGTCCGCTGATAAGGGGGGTGTTTTTTCTTTATGGATACGGTGGAACAGGAAAGACTTTTATATGGAGATCCCTTTCGGCTGGTTTGAGGAGTAAAGGTGAGATCGTTCTAACAGTTGCTTCGAGTGGTAATGCAGCTCTCTTGCTTCCAGGCGGTAGAACCGCTCATTCGAGGTTTGACATCCCAATAAATGTTGACAAAAGTTCAACATGCAACATTCGTGCAGGTATAAACCTTATTATTCAATTATTAAAACTTCTTTTTTAATATATTGTTCATATTACACTGAACAATATATTAATGTTTTAATCTTATATGTTTAGGTACGGACCTGGCTGAGTTAGTGTCAAAGACAAATCTGATAATATGGGTTGAAGCACCCATGGTTAACAAATGTTGTTTTGAAGCGCTTGATAGAAGTTTAAGGGACGTCATGCGATCTTATAATCCACTTCTCCCGTTTGGTGGTAAGGTTGTCGTTTTTTGTGGTGATTTTAGACAAATATTGCCTGTTGTAAGTCATGGAAGTAGACATGATATTGTCTTTGCTGCAATCAATGCGTCATATTTGTGGGATCACTACACGGTGCTTAGATTAACTCAAAACATGAGGGTTATACGTGGAGTTACTGAATTAGAAGCTCGAAAGGCTAAGGAGTTTTCAGATTGGATATTGGGCATTGGAGATGGCACGGAAGGTGAAAGTGTTAATGGAGAAGCTCAGATTACCATCCCCGAAGATCTCCTACTTGCATCTACAGGTGACCCGATTGCAACTATTGTTGACCATGTATATCCTTTGAGTTACAATATTCAGGATCCACCGAGCTACTTTCAAGAAAGAGCTATTCTCTCCCCTACCAATGAGATTGTTGAGAAGGTTAATGAGTATATTCTATCATTGATACCTGGAGACGTGACAGAGTACTTGAGTTCGGATAGTATATGTCCAAGCGAAGGTTCTCTTGATGATGGTTTCTACTTGAGCGAGTTCTTGAACTGCATCAAGTGTTTTGGGTTTCCGAACCATGTCTTGAGACTGAAAGTTGGAATTCCAATTATGTTGATGAGAAACATTGATCAGTCTGCATGGTTGTGTAACGGAACCAGACTGATAGTTAGCAGACTTGGAAAACAAATCATCGAGGCATAAATAATATCTGGGAACAATATAGGTCATAAGGTCTTCATTCCGCAAACAATTCTTACACCCACAGACTTGAAAATTCCTGTTAAATTTCGAAGGAGACAGTTCCCAGTTATGGTATGTTTTGCTATGACTATAAATAAAAGTCAAGGTCAGTCCCTTGCACAGGTTGAAATATATTTGCCTAGACCGGTCTTCAGTCACAGCCAATTATATGTCGCTATCTCAAGAGTGACGAGCAGGGATGGATTAAGGATTATGATATGTGACCCTAAGGGCAAGGTTCAAGATAGATATGTGACCCTAAGGGCAAGGTTCAAGATACTACAACTAATGTTGTATTTGACGAAGTTTTTCGGAACATAATTTAAGGTACGTTAGAATTTCTTCTTCATTTTATTTCGTTTTCAATCAATAATATCAAGCGATCATAACCCGTCCTTGAGCTTACACTTATATAAAGTTTATCTTCTTCTCTTTTTCAGGATCGGACTGTCGCGCATGTGTTCGAGGTTTCACGTCAAAGGTTATCATCGTGATTTCTATTATATTAAATGTACACAATATTCGTAATCAAATCAACAAAATATAATAAGAAAAATAAATCTATAAAAAATTACTCATACAAAAAAAACTGTAAGAAATATATTTTCAAATACCCGTGCACGGCACGGGCGCTAAACTAGTATGACCTAAAAAGTAAAAGCTCCGAGCATTTAAATAAAAGGAAAAACAACCAAAAATAATACCAACTATCATCATTCAAACCAAAATAATACCAACTTTGAAAATTAGTGAGAGCGATACAAAATCAACGTATTTACCAAAATTGATATGACATATTTTTCCGGCGAAAATCCTAACTCCAGCGATGACATGACAACCGGAATCTTACATGTCATTAAGAATACTTATGTGATGTGGATTTTATTTTTTTGAATCAAGTTAATAACATTTAATATGTTACAAAATATAAATTAAGTTTTTTTAAACATAATAAATTTGTATCAATTTTTTTTTATAAAAAATTATTTTTGTATAAAACATTTTTAAAAAAAATAAATAAATTTTGTAAAAAATATATTTTTTTCATAAAAATATTTTATTTATTTTTTAAAAATATATTTTTCTTGTGAATTTTAAAAAAAATTTGGAAGTTTTTAATTGTTATATATTAAACGAATTTTTTATTATATTAAAAATTAGTTAAAATATATACAAAATAAAATTTTCCCCAATAAAGTTTCTTAAAAAATTCACAAGAAAAAGATTTATTTTTAAAAATATATATATTTTAAAATTTTTTCTTTTTTTTAAAAAAATATTTTTTACAAAAATTTGTACAAACTTTATAAAAAAAATAGTTATACAATTATAATTTAAATATAATATTTTAAAAAGAACTGAATTTATATTTTTCTAAAAAATTTTATGTTATTAACTTGATTTACAAAAGTAAAATCCACATCACACAATTAATCCATTTTTTGATGACATGTAAGATTTCGGTTGCTACGTCATCACCGGAGTTAGTATTTTTGCCAAAAAATTAAAATATATTATTTTTGGTCATACGTTGATAGTTTTTATCGCTCATAGTAATTTTCAAAGTTAGTATTATTTTGGGTTTAATGTTAATAGCTGGGATTATTTTGGGGTGTTTTCCCTATAAAAAATAAAAAGTACAATGTAAAATACAAATATAATCACTCTCATCTATCCCGATAAAAATAACAAATATGAAATATCCAAATATAAATCTATCTCAATAAAATAAAAAATATGAAATATCCAAATATAAATCTATCTCAATAAAATAACAAATATGAACCGGTCTATTTTTTAAGATAAAAATCGGGGTTCCAATTTAGACCACCGGTTTTGCGGCTATTACCCGAAAACTATTATCTAATTTATGTATACGTAAAAACCGAACCTAAATTATTGGTTGTCGGTTCGGTCTAGATCGAAATCACTCCGTTCGGTTTGGTTCGGTTCGGTAAACCGAACCTAACATGCTCAACCATAAGAAGAAGGCTTTGTCGAAGAATAAGAATAAAAAGATTAGTGTCTTGATTCTAGCAACCACAAGTGGCCATATGAGGCTAGGTTTAGTCGGGAAAAAATGGGAGAGAAAAAGAAATACTATGGTAAATCAATTTTAATTTAAAAAAAATTTTCTTCTTTTTTTAGCCTTAAAAATAGGGGAAACTTTCGTTGATCGTGTCTTCACCGGACACAATCCGTGTCAACGCCATGTCCAAGACGTGTTCTAAATCTGAACCGTATCGGGACATATTTGACAGTGTCCGAGCCGTGTCCCACCATGTCCCCGTGTCCGACATGGTAGAAGTGTCCTTATTTAAGGTTAACACACTCTAATAGCAAAGTGTCCGTTCACGGAGGTTGTTGTAGAAGTAGTTGCGGAGCTAAAGTGGAGATATTTGTTATGCACTAACCGTTTATTAAGTGTTGCAGATAAGGCGCCGGAATACTCAAACCGGGTTTTTTCTACCGGAATTAATTTTAGAATTTGAATTTTAAATTCAGTTTTCAAAATTAATTTTAAAACAAAAACGATTTTTGTTTTCAAACCTGAATTCGATTTAATCGAAAACAAGTCTGTTCTTGTACGGACTTATACCCGAATTTTCTAAAAATCGGTTTTTGAGTTTCGATTTCCGATCAAAAAATTGAAATACTGACCGTGGTTGTTTCCGTGTAACTGAAAATGTTTCATAACACAAAGGAAACTACCGACGGTGCGAACACTTCCGAAGATGGAAGTATCCTGAGGCTCCTTAGTGATGCTACAAATAGGGGTGAGCAGACACCCCATATTCAATTGGGGAGTGGTCTACCACTGGCTAATTTGCCAAACCTAACAACCAGGACTAATCCACTTCCAAGTGGTGTACAGTCTGGTCAACAACCTGTCCCTCAGACAGTATCAATGCCTGGCTCTTCGAGCGTAGGATTGCTGCCTGACAAGTTCGATGGAACTAATTTCAAAACTTGGCAACAAAAGATGTTATTCTTCTTAAACATGCACAAACTCGACAGATATGCGACCGAGGGTAAACCCGCAAATGTGGAGGAACTCCAAGCTTATCTGAACATCGACTATGTGTGCAAAGGGTGGATTCTAAGCCGTCTGTCTGACTCGTTGTACCAAGTGTATCTACTGGTTGAAACTTCGAGGGAACTCTGGGTTACCCTTGAAAAGAAGTTCGCCGGCAAGTGTCACGCCTGTGGCAAAATGGGTCACAAGTCCGACAAATGTCGGAACACGGGCGACCCATGCAAAGGCAAAGGCACGGGTAAAGCCCAAGCCCAAGTAGCTGTTGTGACGTTTGAAGTGAACATGGTCGGGAGCAACCCGATGGAGTGGTGGTATGACACTGGTGCTACCCGCCACATCTGTTCTGACAAGGGGATGTTTTCCACCTATCAGAAGAATAAGCAGGACAAGCACCTGTTTATGGGGAATTCGTCCACATCAAAGGTCGAAGGTCATGGCAACATAGTGCTGAAAATGACGTCTGAGAAAGAGCTGACTCTCAACAATGTCATGCACGTGCCAGATATCCAAAAGAACTTAATTTCCGGATCTTTGCTGAGCAAGAACGGATTCGAAGTCGAAATAGGATTCGATCAGCTAACTCTCACTAAACGTGGGATTTATGTAAGCAAGGGGTATCAAAAGGATGGATTGTTCAAAATGTGTGTATTGACAGTCATCCCAGACATTGTAACAAATGACGTTTCAATGAATAAAACTCCAATTGCTTATGTTGTTGAGTCTTTCAACATTTGGCATGAACGATTAGGACATGTAAATTATAAGTCTATTCAAAGACTGATGAATTTAAACCTAATTCCAAAATGCAAATTAAACAAAGACAAATGTGAAGTCTGCGTACAGGCAAAACTCACAAAAACGCCATCTCCACAAGTGGAGAGAACCACAAAACCTCTAGGCTTAATTCACACTGATTTGTGTGATTTGAAGTTTATACAAACTAGAGGAGGTAAAAAGTACTTCGTCACATTTATTGACGACTGTACAAGATATTGTTATATCTACTTGCTCAAAAGCAAGGATGAGGCCTTGGAAAAATTCAAGGAATACAAGTTGGAAGTTGAAAACCAACTTAGTAAGACAATCAAAGTCGTACGAAGTGATAGAGGAGGCGAGTACGATGAACCTTTCAACGCGTTCTGTAGAGAACACGGGATAGTTCATCAAACAACTGCTCCCTATTCACCTGAATCTAACGGAGTTGCGGAACGAAAGAACCGAACTCTGAAAGAGATGATGAACGCCTTGTTGCAGAATTCTGGGTTACCCCAGAACATGTGGGGGGAAGCATTGCTTACTACCAATTACATCCTCTACAAAATACCTCATAAGGTAACTGGCAAAACGCCATATGAACTTTGGAAAGGTAAAGTACCATCGTACAAATACCTCAAAGTGTGGGGGTGCCTAGCAAAAGTGGCTATACCACCTCCTAAAAAGGTCACCATCGGACCTAAAACTGTTGATTGTATTTTCATAGGATATGCACACAACAATAGTGCTTATCGATTTTTGGTACATAAATCAGATATACCAAATATACATGTTAATACAATAATGGAATCTAGGAATGCTTCTTTCTTTGAGAACGTGTTTCCGTGTAAGGATAAAGAAAATCCAAAACGAACTTGTGAACAAAGGGAAGAAGGCACTTCTGGAAATGAAATAGTCGAGGAAGAACCTCGAAGAAGCAAAAGAACTCGAACGGAAAAATCATTTGGGGATGACTTCATAATGGCATTTCTCATGGAGAAAGAACCAAGAAGTTACACAAAAGCCATGTCTACACCTGACGCACCTTCATGGAAGGAAGCAGTCAAAAGTAAGATTGACTCCATTATGCAAAACCATACATGGGAGTTAGTTGACTTACCAAAAGGGTGTAAAGCACTTGGGTGCAAATGGATTTTCAAAACCAAGTTAAAAACCGATGGCTCAATCGAAAAGTACAAGGCTAGGCTTGTAGTGCAAGGATTCCGACAAAAAGAAGGGTTGGATTTCTTTGACACATATTCTCCAGTTACGAGAATAACTTCTATAAGAATGCTAATAGCAATAGCGGCATTACAAAACCTAGAAATCCATCAAATGGATGTAAAAACTGTCTTTCTAAACGGAGATTTAGAAGAGGAGATCTACATAAAACAACCTGAAGGGTATGTTGTGTTTGGACAAGAACACAAGGTGTGTAGACTTGTAAAGTCCCTTTATGGACTCAAACAATGCATATATATCAAGAATACTCCTACGGGATATGTCTTGTTATGTCTATATGTCGATGATATGCTTATCATTGGAAGCAACAAAGACATGATCAACCGAACTAAGAATTTACTTAGGGGTCAGTTTGACATGAAAGATATGGGATTAGCGGATGTCATTCTAGGGGTTAAAATCACTAGACACTCCAAAGGTATTACCCTGTCCCAAGCTCATTATGCTGAAAAGATCCTTGAGAGGTTCAAGAACTACTCAAGTGGAACAGCTAAGAGTCTTGTGGATCCTCAACTCCACCTGACCAAAAATGTGGGGACTCAGTGTCGCAACTTGAGTATGCACGTGTAATTGGAAGTCTTACGTACTTAACCAATTGTACACGCCCTGACTTAGCGCACTCAGTTAATGTACTAAGTCGCTATACAAGTAACCCAGGACATAAACACTGGAAAGGGATAACTAGAGTATTGAACTATCTCCGTTATACTCAAAGTTATGGGCTGCACTATAGTAATCAACCGGCAGTTCTAGAAGGATACAGTGACGCAAACTAGATATCCGACTCTAGAAACTCAAAATCCACAAGTGGATATGTGTTTACACTGGGTGGTGCAGCAGTGTCTTGGAAATCTTCCAAACAGACGTTATTGGCCAGATTCACAATGGAGTCTGAGTTCATTGCGTTAGACAGAGCAGCAGAAGAAGCTGAGTGGCTTCGGAACTTCTTGGAAGATATTCCGATGTGGGAAAAGCCAGTGCCGGCATTATGTGTACACTGTGATAGTCAATCGGCTATAGCTCGGGCACTGAGCGTTTTATACAATGGAAAGTCACGTCATATTAGACGACGACATAAGTCCATTAGAAAACTGATCTCAACAGGTATAGTCTCGATAGACTATATCAAATCAGCTGACAACCTAGCGGATCCATTTACTAAGGGTTTGTCAAGAGATCAAGTTTTAAAATCATCAAAAGGAATGGGTTTAAAGCCTATTACGAAAGAGGATGCTTGAAGGAAAACCCTACCTACGTGACTGGAGATCCCATGATGTAGGTTCAAGGGGAAAACCTAACCAAGTTGAATCAAGTGGAGCACTGTCTCTACCCAGTTCCTAAGGATGATAAACAGTGCAAATTGTATGAGTTAAGGTTAAGCTTGGCTTTTAATGATTCCATCGCCTTGAAACAAAGGGGGAGTATGAAAGATACTCTTTATGGTAAATCACCTTGTGAGTGTGACATGGGGCCGTGTCTAGGAGAATAAAGTGAGGCTGAATTCTCCAAATTCACTCATGAATAAACCAGGGATGTTCAAGGCCAAAATGAACACAACCAGAGAACCAAACGTTCTGCGAGAAAATGAAACTGTGTGATAGTTGTTGTCTCGGTTTACATAAAAGCCCGGGTGGTTCAAGACATCATAGTCACTACCTGGTCGAGTAAATCCGATAGCTATTCACTATGGACGGTTCAAGCATGAAACATGGCACCAGTCCAGATGCAGTGATTTTTCGACTGTACTCTTGAGAATTCTGTCTGTCTAAAAGCAGAGAAGCATATGTTTAGAATCATTTCTACTCATGTGGGGGATTGTTGGAACTAATTTTAATTAAAAGAATAAATAAAACATGTTTTATTACATGTGTGCGCCGGACACTTTTCCGGGCACATTTCCGGTGGGCTCCGGCCATTATCAACACCGGAAAGTGGAAGCGTTGGCTTCGTCTCCGCGAGCTCTTGCTCGTGGTATATTCACACATTAAATTTGAGTTCCGTTTGAATGAGAAATGGATGCCCAAAGTTGGTTGCGTGATAGGCAATAACTTGGGAAAAATAGTCAAAATGGGGAGAATCCCACATGGACTATATGGAGATAAAAGGGAGTAGGATATAAGGGGCAAGGTTTCTCTAAGGCATGTGGCCTTGGGTCACTACCCATTTTCAATGGGGAACGACGTAGGCAAAACACCACGCGCGCGCGCGCCGAGCCGAGCCGAGCTCGAGCTCGAGCTCGTGGTCGTGGCGTGGCGTGCCGAGTCCGAGCCCGAGCCCGAGCCGTGCTGTGCTGTGTTGTGCTACGGGACGGGTGGACCTAATTATAATCTGGGCTGGCCACCTATATTATTTTTGGGCCGACCCAACTCGAAGTCCAATAGTCCAGATGAGGAAGGCCTTGGGCCAGACCCATCTGTGCAAAAACGGATCAGCGGATTGGGCTGGATATCCGAATATCCAGTCAACCGGATCAGCCTACAAACGTGGGCGGTTATGATCTTCAGCGGACTTGGCTTCCAAGGTAAATCCGAAATATTTATTTATTTTTTGGAATGCGGACACTTGCCACTCTCCTATTGGCTCACGTGTTTGGGCTGGTTCAATGGGCCTCGAGGCCCATAGCCCAATTCAGCTCCTCCAGCTCCTATAAATAGAGAGCTCTTCATTCATTCCAAAACGCACCATCAATCATTCTCTCTTCTCTCTCTCAAGCTTGCGAGCTTTTCTCATCTCAAGAGTGCAACGCACTACTGGTTCGTAGGCTTCCGGTTCTATTACGAAGAACGGATTCGAACAGCAGTTGTATCCTGGGATTCTTAAACACCGGTAACCGTCGTAATACGTGGTGTTTTTAGAATTAAGGAAAGAGATTCCGATCTCGACTCTGCTCAACATACGCACTGCGGTGGTATGAAATTCTGAACCTTATCGTTATACTACATACAGTTTAACTATCGTATTACAGGTTCCTGCAGGTGTCCCTACGGTCAAGGAAATCAAGGTTAAGACTGAATTGATTGAGATATGAGAGTGAAGACGAATAAGTTTTTGGGAAGTGTATCCAGCCGATTGATCACCATGAATCTAGTCGGCCGACTAGTCACTATTCACCTAGAACATGACTCGCATATGACCACTACGAAAACTTCCTTAGGTGGCCGATCGAGTGGACCCTACCTAGCTGATCGACTAGGCCCACTTGCAATGCTTGTTGACGTTGATCATGTATCAATTTTCTCTCTTTCAATTTGATTTATCTTTTACTCGTCCATTGGACGGTTTTCCTTGTTAGATATCCATTTTAGACAATTATATCTTGCAATATGAGATTGAATTAAGCGGATTTGGTTTTGACTAGCAAAACTCTAGGAGTGCTAGGTTAGATGCCTCCTATAAATAAGGTTTTCAAACATTATATTTTTCATTCAGTTTCCATTTGAGAGTTTCAATTAACGACATGCGTATCTATAATAGGTCGATCAACGGATCTTTTTGTCTTCGATTAATAAAGCTTTGAATTTTATCCAATGTACAGCTAAACAAAGAAGATGTGTCCTAATTGATCATGTAATTTTTAATTGGCTCGATTGGCATGATCGGCTCGATCATGACAATCGATCCAATTAACTACATACAATCGAGCCAATCGATTGTCATGATCGAGCCGATAACATGCAACAATTTCAGCAATATCTTATATTTATCATCCTTTATCATCTTTTCGTCGGGGCTATCTTTAGCCTACACACTTAAACATTTTTCCTGATTTTCTATTTGGATTAGGATTAAGCCAGGCAGGCCTGTTTAGTAATTAGATTTGAATTTTAGATTTGAGGTTTGTATTTGTGGTTGTTGTTTAAGATTTAAAATAGGTTTTTTTAGATTGAAGTTTTTATCCGGATATCATATAAATTGTTAGAACCAATATTTTAAATAAGTAGTACGCTGGATTTTTCCGGGCAAATTCCGTGGGCTCCAGCCATCGTCAATATCAGAAAGCGGAAGTATTGGCTTCGTCTCCGCGATGACTGAATCATGTTATACTTATTCCCTAAAATTGGATTCCGAGTGAATGAGATAATGATGCCCGAAGTTACGTGTATGAAACACAAAACTTTGGAAAAAGGAACAAAAATGTGGTTATTGCGCATCGACTAAAAGAGTAGAATTCTTATAGTATATAAGGAGGAAAAACACTTAAAGGTTGTGTACTTTGGGTTACTACCCATTTTCAGTGGGAACGTAGCTAACCGACCACACGCGCGCCGAGCCGGCCGATCTGAGGCTTATGCACAAGCTTGTAATAGACTTCAAAAGTCACACCAAGCATCAATTACCTTAATGCACCAATCAAGAATTCAAGTTTGGATTTAATTCAAAAATTCTAATTTAATGGGAATATCCGGAGTTATAAATATCGGAATAAAAGCGTTGTTTAATACGTTGATTTCATTTGTCTTCTGAGCTCGCCTATAAAAAAAAGTTTCATCCTCTCATTTCAATGCACAACAGAAACCAAAGACTAAACGTCTTCTCCCCTCCTTTCTCTTCAAAACTCAAAAGTTCATCGTAGAAGTGGTTTGCCAGATTTCCAAAGCCATAGCGGGACTCGGATCTAGTGAGGTTTTATCCTAGGATTCGGAACACAATTCAAATCGTCGTATACAGAGACGTTGTCAGAATTAAGGACATAGATATCCTATTTCGACTTTGCACATACTAATGATATTATAATACTAGTGACTTTTCTTCAACTTTGGTGTTCTTACAATTTTTTGGAAGAAATCATGAAATGACGTGCATCCATAAGCGTGTTTAATAAAACTAGATTGTAAGGGTATTGAAAGCAACGATTGACGAATAATCCTTGTCACATTTTCCATGCACGTGACTCATTAATAGTGGTGAATTGTATCCACATACTCCATTCTCATTTTAGATTGAGGTCTTGCTAATTCAACCTCCATAAATTATACAAATTCTCCGAGTGATGTTAATGGAAGCCGACAACGACGCCGGCGGAGGCGGAGTCCGTCTGCGCGAAGGCTGGCGCGCAGGCGGACTCCGAGTGCGCGCCAGCCTTCGCGCAGGCGGACTCCGCCTCCGTCGGCATTTTTTGTTTTTTTTTTTGTTTTTTTTTTATGTTTTATTTTGTTTCTTAATTGTTTTTTTTGTTGTTTTATCTTGGTAAAAAAAAATTAAAATATCAAGTACCACTAAAATATGATGACAACAATATATCAAAACCGATAAAATATGATGACATCCAATATATCAAAACGACTAAAACATGATGTCAACAAGTTCAATAATAACGTCTAAAACACGATTTCAAGTAAGATTTCTGAAAACGGCTAAAGATATCCTGCACTATTGTGTTCAACTCCCCATGCTCGACGAAGATCCTCATAACGAGCTATCCTTTCAATGAACGGTGCATCCCATCCATCAACACTTGGATCATGGTTATTTTTCCAAGCGTCGCTCAACAACGGTAACGGAGCATCATCTTTTAACCATACCTACAAATATGAAATTACAGAAAACGGTTAGTAAATATTAGGTCTAAATAGACGTCCATTGAATGAAAGTAAAACGTCGACCTACCGGCACAAAGTGTGTATTGTTATACATATACGCTAACGAACAAATGACCGTAGGAGCCTCTTGGTCGGGAGCGGTGGCAATCATAGGCAGGAATGTTGCCGGAATGTTTCCTAGGACAACCAATGCAATCTTATAGTAGGTGGCGGCTGCACATGCGATCATCGGTATTTCCATCCAATTTGGTTCTGGACACGGAGACTTACTCGTCCAATAAACGTTTTGAATGACTTCGTCAACATGATTGAGGATTCTACACTGCAATGATTAACAAGTAAGATTATGTAAAATCATGGATTATAATTAAAACTTTGATATAACCGGAAGACTTAGTTACCTTGGAATAAAATTCCCTTCTCGCATTTAACTCCATAACCATATCTCGTCGTATTATCAAGTAATCCTCATCCGAGAATCCCAATACCGCGGAAATTGCTCTATATCCACAATGGCCGTCTCCTGGTACATCCCTTACTCTCAATACATAAGGCTCCATGAACTTTGAAAAATCTTCTTCCCTCAAACAAAATCCGGCCTTCGCGGGTTGCTTTCCTTTACGACGGGCTCTACTCGTAGGAGTCAACTCCGGTGTAGAATCTACATCTTTAGCTTTGTTCCCTTTCGGACGCCTAGGACCACGTGTAGCAGAATGCTCAAAAGAACTAGGCTCTCTTCTAGTTGATCTCGGGATTGGAGGTCGTCCCTTTGCATTGGCCTTCTGTGCCGGCTCCTTCATTGTCGTACCCCCGGGGTTTTCCATGTCATCTAGAAAAGATGCAATCTTATCTTGCTCATCCGGACTTAACATATTTGAGTCCATTCTTTCTCTAAACCTGTTCAGCGCCGCTTGACTCGGGTTCGAACGATCGTCATCATCATCATCACCAATATCACCATCCAAAAAATCAACCGGATTCCAATGAACTTGCTTCCAATAAGGGTGTATCTGTGACAAATAGATAGGTCTACGAGCCCGGATTGCTAGTCTAAAGTCATGCACACACGGCACTCCATAAACCTCTCTCCAATAACTATCCTGACATCCTTCATCATCTCTTGTATGTCAAGCCTTGGGGTAATTATTCCACAAGAGCGTGAAACACTCATTTGTTACGTAGTCACGGAGCAAGTCAAATATCGGTATACGCACCTGCAAAAAAAGGTTTATTACATATCAAATAAATATTTAACATTATTTTCATCAATTAAACTATTGGTATACTAACCTCTCGTGGAATCCTCTCCCGTGACATCTCTAGAGAAGCTTGTAGCTTTTGGACTTGGTCCGTGACCATCAAATGTATGCTATCACAAACCAGCTGAAATCCTCCAACGCTAGAATCTAGTGTTTGCTTCAACAACTTGTGCGCGGACTCACATCTAAGAAGAAAAGTTTATTACAATAAACGAAGAAATGTTTAACAATGTAGTGAATGTTTAAATAACTTACGCATTTGTCGTTCGTGTGCCGAAATGATGATGTAGGTCAGTCCATGCTCGAACGATTGCCTCCTTGTACGGGTCAAGCCAAGTCGTCTCTAGATAGGTCATTAACCTCGGAGATGATTGCCAATAGTCTCTCATTTCCAGCAAACGGCGTTGGTAGCTTCCAGGGGATCTTGACTCGAACAAGGCATGACAATGGGATATGAAGAGTGCTTCCGCTTCCTTATTGCGCAAAACAAGTGCCGCTTTGTTAACTATATTGCACTTTATGTGAAACGTGCACAATATATGCTTCACCTCGGGAAATACTACACCCAAGGCGCTTATAAGACCAAGCTCACGATCAGTGGCAATCACCTCCGGCGTCTTTCCGTACATCAAATGCGGGACCCTCCTCAAAGCCCACTCGTAATGATCTCTATTCTCCTGTGCCATGAACACAAAAGCAATTGTGAATGTCTTCTTGGTGCTAGTGATGCCTACGATCTCCAACAATGGCATATTGTACATAAAAGTAATACGAAACAACGACTGAGTTACAATTTCTAAGGAAAATAAGAATGAGTGTATGAAATAAAGTATAAATGTGGCTTGAATTGAAGCTTACTTGTTGGTCTTATATGTCGAGTCCATCACAATAACATAGGGAAACATGTTGAGCAAATGCCTCGAGTCGGGATGTGAGATAAAGAAATCAATCACTTCATCGGAATCTTGACTTCTCCGAGTGTTTATATAGTATCCACGTTCCGTCAACGTGTGAAGTGCTTGTTGTAATGGAGATCTTCCTTCGACTTGTTCCATTCTAATCTTCAAACCGGTGTTGTAAACTTGACGGATGGAGGTGACATTGTCGGGATCCTCTAATTGTACGGATTTTAATATATGTCTCGGTTTTAAGCCAGAATTCAATTCACGCTCCACCTTTCGGCTCTGCTTCGGAGTCATACGTCCAACATATGCATGACCTCTTAACACCGAAGGAATGATATGGTTGTGGATTCCACATACAACCCTCACCGTCCACTTTTCCTCTTCAATTTGGGTTCCTATAAGCTCAAACAAACACATACACTTCTTCGAGTTTTTTTTCCGGCTAGAACTTGGAACATGATCGGGATCTACGTCTTTTTCTTTTCTCGGTCCTCCGTGTCTATCACAACCCAATTGTAGGATACGAAAACCCCTTCTATCAAACCATGATTTTTTAATGACCAACACCATATTCATAGCGTTGGCCACATACCGAGCCCATCCCAATAAGTTCTCTCTATCCGCAAAATATCCATGAAGCTCAAATTTTGACGAATAATTGGTACCGAGAGCACGAGAGTAATCCATAAGATCCTAAATAAAAATAACATAGAGTATTATTTTAAAAATACACATCATTTTATTCTTGCATTGCTAATTCTATGATTTCGATTCTCTATTCTAACATTGCTAATTCTATAATTCCGATCCTCTATTCTTGCATTGCTAATTCTATAATTCCGATTCTCTATTCTAAAATTGCTAATTCTATGATTTCGATTCTCTATTCTAACATTGCTATTTCTATAATTTCGATTTTCTATTCTAACATTGCAAATTCTATAATTTCGATTCTCTATTCTAACATTGCAAATTCTATAATTCCGACAAAATAAAATGACATAACAGTAAAGTATAAAAATGAGTTTGTACACTTACTTCAAGTTTTGCGAGAATTTCTTCCGGATCACTATATTTTTCAATATCGAACGGCATCATCGAGCTTTCACCATCGGATTCTACATCAACTTCATCGGAATACGACGACATTTTAACGACTTTTTTCTTTACGTTTTCTAACCTGTGGATGAAGGTGAATGAGTCTCATATGTTATTATATAGGCTCCAAAAAACCTCAACGGCTATATTCCCCAACGGCTATATTCCCCAACGGTCACATTTTCGAATTATAACGCGCAAAGGGACGCGCATGCGCGTCCCTTTGCGCGCGGGGGACTCCGCCTCTATGAAGGCGGCTGTCCGCCCGAATAGTAGCCCTGAATTCTCCGGTTGTCAAGAATTGTGTTTAGAACTCTTTGGCTAGAAATTTCAAATGGGTTGTCTTTACTTATTAGAAAAAATGGATTCAAGTGAGAGTAAAGAAGAAGAGGTTGTCGTATGGGTATATGGATTGGAAGCACCATTATTGATAATGAGGAGCACACCCGTTGTTTCAATGCAAAAAGGAAAGTCTTTCTTTTCATCTTTTACAACACCTAAAAGCACAATTTCTAATGTTTTAGGAATGATCCATTTGGGTAATCATGACATCAAGAAATGCCGTTTAAGCAAGGGAAATCAAGCTTCCATCGTTGTCAATGACAACATGAAGCAAAGCTAGCTGAAAAGGGAGAAATCCAATGACAAATCGAAGGAGAAGGTGAATGAACATGAATCTGGATAAAAACATCTAGCTATATATTGAGGGTTCACCAAAAAAAAATTTAAGAAGTAGATTCCGAAAATCAGGATTTGTAGCAAACACAATACCCATTTAAAACCCTAAACCCCAACTCTAAATGGTAGATTTGAAGGAGAATCTAATAAAATCCCCTTTAATTTGCGGATAAACACAACCTTAGGGGGTGTATTCAATCTAGATTTTTAAAGATTTTGACTGATTTTAATAATTCATAGAATTTGCTGATTTAGTGGGAGATTTTAAGGGGGTGTATTCAATTAAGAGTCTATAGGAATTTTTTGGAGTTTAAAAGTCTATGGGTATTGAATATAGATTTTTAAAAGTCCATATAACTCTTTAGGTATTCAATTAGGATTTAAAATTTTCCATAAAATTTCTATGGTATTTAAAAGTTTGTGGATTTTAAAAAAATCTATTATTTCATTGATTTTGTAGGATTCTTCATTACTTTTATACCTACCTAAAATCCATAGAAATCTTCTCCAACACATAAGATTTCCACAGAATCTGTATTGACTCTATATAGAATTAAAATTTCCCACAGAATTTGCAAATCCTATGATTATTAAGAATCCGTCTAAATCTTTAAAAGTCTCGATTGAATACACCCCCCTAATTCTATATAGAGTTTTTCTAGTCGGATTAATACATGGCCAAAATATCAAAGAAACAGGAAAGGCGGCCACTGCCAGACGGGTTTTTCAAAATAGAGAGACGCCGTCGTTGGCTCGACTTTTGCTGGTTCAATTTATGATCGTATCAATTTTGAGTTTATTTAAAATCTCTTTTTTTTATGTTTTGACAACCTTGGATTATATTCGAGATTGATGAGATCGAAGGTTGGAGATAGATAATGGTGGGAAATTTGGGGAGGGAATGTAAATCAGTAAACAAGCAATTCTAGACATGACACATGATAGAAAACAATCAATATGGCACACACGAGCAAGAAAACAATCAACATGTCGGAAAATAGAGAAAGAACTAACCTCCGACGATACACCGAGCCCAAGCACTCAAAAACGCTCGAATACGTTGATTTGGCCATTAGGGTTCTTCAGTGTTGTAGTTTGGCGTAGAAATCTTATGTGTTAGGAGAAGACTTCTTTAAGGTTTAGGTATTTATAAAAGTAATAATTAAGAAAGTCCCACAAAATCAATGAAATAATAGATTCTTTTAAAATCAACAAACTTTTAAATACCATAGGAATTTTATGGAAAATTTAAAATCCTAATTGAATACCAAAAGATTTATATGGACTTTTAAAAATCTATATTGAATATCCATATACTTTTAAATTCCAAAAAATTCCTGTAAAATCTTAATTGAATACACCCCTTAGTCTTCTCTTATATGTACATGATATTTAGATCATCAATAACGACTAGACTTTATCCAAATTCTACTCTTTATAATTTTTCCCCTTTAGAAGGGAATTGATGGCAATTATGTTTGCCCAAACTCCCTATTCTAAAGGGGTAACCCCACTTGCATGATGGTTTTATGATTGTTATCTTGCTATGTCAATTTGCTTGTTATCATGATCTATATGATATCATAGTTATAAGATGTGAGGTTTGAGTTTAGATATTTTATATGTTCTAAGTACTTACAAGTTGATTCTTGATCCCTCGTCCATTTTTCTTTCGTTGGTATCTTTTGGTTTTATCGTATGGTGATTTTCTGTTTGTTCGAAGTGTCGGGTTTACGAGGCATTGTATAAAACTCTTTATCAACTATATTTTTTAATGCAATTATATATAGTTTTATCTTTCTTTTGGTGCTTTCTCAAAAGAAAGCACGATGTATATAGGTAAAGGATCTCAAAGTCCGGATGGTTCTCCTAAGGGAGAATTGTTCATTTGAAAGGGAAATGGCCGATGGTATCTAAGCAATCAAGTTTTATCTCTTTGGAAAATCCACTAAGTGCATTTATATCATTGAGGCTATCTCGTAAAATTTGTGTTTATGGGTTCTTTATCCCCATCAAAAAGGGAAAATGTGTTAAACCCTAAGGTTAATTTTGATGTTACAAACGACTTAACGTTTAATGCTTGAAGATCATCCTGAAGTTGGAGACTAAGAACTGAAATTGATGTCGACCAAGTAACTTGGTAAGAATATCTTGATTAAACTATATTTCTAATAATCGGAAGCTTCGTAGCAGCAATTTCCTCAACTTGATTACGATGATATGAATCACTTTTGTATAGTCATCCTCTATGACACTCTGGTTTATGCAGGATGTATTAGGTTTTTGTTTATTAACAATACGATACCATGAGAGAACTAGGTTACAACATAAATTTAACAAAGTCTCCGTGTTCCATGATTGACATGGAACAATCGTCTCAAAAACCTTGGCATTCTTACAGCATACATAACTAAGAAGGCAAAAAAGATAACAACGACGTTCATCTTAGGCTATAAAGAGGTAAACGTAACAAGATATGATCTTCGAAGGCGATAGGGTGTGATCGTGATAGGATACGATCTCCTACCCTTTAATAGCAACAACCAATTTTTTCCAGCATTTGATTCAATGTCGACACTGGAGAAGACCTTGTTGATCGATCAATAAATTAGCTATGGGTCGGAGAAATTGATGATTTTGCGCAGTGCATACAAGAAAAAATCATCGAGCTAGACTTAAAGAAGGTAATGAATCTGCCATTATTAATCTGGTATACGTAATGCCTACATGAATACGTGCATCATGCATGTTGTAAAAACTATGTACATAAACGAGGACTTCGCGGTGGACAGCAATTATAAATTGATCGACCAATATTGATTTCAATTAACATTGTCGTGCAATAAATTTTAAAGGTAAAAAGTAGTTCTCAATATATATATATACTGTAAATTAATGAGGCAGTTGTACGTACAGAAATCAATGGACACTTTTTTTAATGGAAATTTGTTACAAGTAACTAATACATAGACTGCAGAGTACTAATTGATCTTCACCTAATAAAAAATAGAGTACCAATTGGTAGAAACTAGAGATAAGAATGTTGAGATGTGTGGATATATGCATGGTCTGGGTGACATTGTAAGTCTAATATATATGTCGTTTTGTTAACACTAATAATGGAGCGTGATTTTTATATAAGGAGCTACGTATAAGTTGTCCGGATTGTTGTAGAATAAAAGGTTGAAATATGCCTTTGCAAAAGCTCAAGCTTACCTTAAGAATTTTCTTCCGGTGGTTGTGACTATATCCAAGCGTTAAGCAAATCGACATCGAAACAAAGAGATCCCCATCGGCGGTGGGATGGTTTCTCGTCTTTTGACGGCGGCGGTACTCATCGCTGCTTTCGGTTTCAAGTTTGAGTTGTTGGGTTGATTCAAGAAAGAATCTCGTGTGGCTTGTTCAAGTAATTTGACTTGTTGGGTTTTAAAGACTTGATATTCCAAGTGATATAGATCCATTATGGTTGGATTTGGAATTATATGTTAGGTTCACGTAGTATCAAGTGTAACTATCTTGGACTAGTTGACACTTGACACAAAGCCTTAAGGCCGACTTAACCAACCAGGCGGATACCATATTTTCACTAATCGCAACACAAATACAAGATAATGGACCCGGATCGTACCTCCTCTGCTACCATGTTAATTTACTTTTTTATATCCGACGGATATAAGACGTGGAGGGATGCACGTAAAGTGAACCTATACACAAGTCTTCACGTCGTCTTCTCCCTCCTCCCCCTGCCGTACCTAGTGATGGCTGGATCAAAGCGTTCAAGGAAGCTCTCCATCAAGTTATTTGATCTCAACCGAAAACATACCAACCGATCCAAGCCCCTCCCGTTGTCACCATCCCCGTCTCCCCACCCAGTCCGTTAGAATCCATTCCTGAGGACCTTATCATGTCCAATAACCGTCGCCTGGCTAACAACTCCCTTTTTGGCCCTCCTTCCTTATCCTCCTACGTCATTTTTCCACCTTTACGGCTCAAACCCCCTCTCCTTTGGCACCCCATCACACTCTCACCACGATGGTTGTGGAAGATCACCCTGTGGCTGTGGAAGCCTCTCCTGTGGCCCCTTGTCCTATGAATGCAAGCTTCGACCCTCAGGACAAACCTCCCTACCCTCTTTGACAACCTTTTTGCCTTCCCTTGCCCCCACTCATGCTACAACCAATGAGCCTCACGCAACCCCCTCGATATCCTACAAATATATTGTTATAAGGAATGCATGCTGGAACCATGTCCCACTTGCTTTTACTCCGGGACTGGAATCGGGGATCATTATCTACACCTATGATGACATTGCCTAGACCACAAAAAATGGAATCTTTCGCTTATCGGGTATCCCATTGTAGTTCCATAAACTTCCAACGTATGGTGGACTTCATCAATGATCATTGGAACTCCATCTCCCAACCAAAGGTTCTCTGAAATGAGAAAGATGTGCTCGTTTTTCACTTCGTTAGTGACGACGATCTCAATGCCATTCTTCTTGGCAGTCCTTGGGTCACTAATGACTCCTCCACCCTTATCCTGAAATGATGGACTAAGGACCTTCCCCTAGACTACTCTTGCTTGAGCTTTGTGCCCATCTGAGCTACCCTTCACGACCTTGATTACCGCTTATGGTCACCACATATGTTGGCTAAGATCGGGTCGGCCTTGGGGACTCCTATTCTTACCGACTCTTGCTCAGCTCATCAAGACAGGATGGGGTTTGCACGTATCTTGGTGGATGTTCATGCTTCTAGACCTCTCCTTAGAGAGGTGCACCTTTCGGGACCCGAAGGTGAGTCATTCACCCAAAGGATCACCTACGACTGGATCCCTTCTCACTGGGACGCAAATTTGCTCATTCTAGAGCTAGACCTAACCCTAACTCCACACCCCTCCTCCCTACCCCTCATGAATCTCTCAAAATCATCATGGTCGATCTCCTTACCTTCTTCTTCTTCTTCTTCTTCTTCTTCTTCTAGCCACCCCCTATAGTTGCTACTGATATGGCAACTACAGGACAACCTTTACCCCCTTCTCCCCCAGAGGCTCCCCTCCTCCCCTTGGCATCAAGAGTTGTTCATGGTCAAGTACAACTTCTCAATGAATCTAAAAGTGTGCTCATGGAACATTAGGGGATTAAACCACCCCAATAAGCAAAAAGTCATCCAAAACCTAGTTAAGAAACATGACATTGATCTCCTGCCCATCATCCAGACCAGGCTCAAGACCAATAAAGAACAACGTATTGCAAAAACCTCTTCCCTACTTGCAATCAAGTGTCAAACTCTTCCTTTGCCCATAACTGCCGAATCTGGATTTGGTGGAACCCATCTAAACTTCATCTTACCCCTACCATTATTACCGACTAGCTTCCATATTGCAATATCACCAAAGCGCTTAGCTCCCATGACCAAACGACCATCTTTGATTGCTCCTTTGTGCATGCTCATAACTCCCTGGTCAACCGTTATGATATTTGGTTTTCCATATCCATCATCAACAAGCTCATAACCAACTCTCCTTGGACCTTGGTTGGAGATTTTAATGTCACTCTTTCTCCCGATGAGAAGTTCACCAACAACAATCCTTTCATATCTCAACCCTCCTCAGAGTTAGCTTCTTGTTTTGAACAAAAAAACCAATCCGATCACCCTTTATCGGATGTAAGTTTACTTGGAATAACAAGCAAACCGGTTCAAGAACTTGGTGTAAGCTTGATAGAGTCATCATAAATCCCTCTTGGCAATCTTTCTACCCTAACTACCAAGCCCACTTTGAACACCCAAATGTCTCGGATCATTCCTTGGCTTTGCTCTCCCTGGATCCCCATGCCACCAAGCTTCACCAACTATTTCGTTTTAACAATGCATGGGCTAGCCAAAAGGACTTCTTGCCATGTGTGACTGAAGCCTAGAGCCATAATATGTACGGTAACCCCATGTTCAATCTTATCAAGAAACTAAAGATGCTCAAACCTAAGCTAAAGAAATTCCCTAGTATCAAGCTTGATGAGATTCATAAGGCCATCCATGAGAATAGAAAGCTTCTTCATGATACCTAGGAGGCTCTCTAGCATAATCTCCACGATATCTTCCTCTAGGAGCAAGAGCGTACTACTACCATTAAGCTGAACGACAACATCTCTAGCCTTCGAGACACTATGGCACAACTTTCCAAAGCTAAATGGATTAAACACGGGGACCAGTGCGACACCTATTTCTATAGGAGTATCAATTCCAGAAGATGTGCAACATGATTATCTCTATCAAAGACAATGCCGACCAAACCACCCTTGATCCTGACCTCATTACAACAACCTTCACCAATCACTTCAAAGATATCCTGAATCCTATCAACCAACCTCACAACAATTAATTCCCTGACCTCACCCTCCCTAGCATTAGCCTTACTGACATCAATGCTCTTTCTATGCAGGTTACCCTTGAGGAGATTAAGGCTGCTCTTTTCAATTTTTGGGGACAATAAAGCCCCTGGTCTAGATGGCTATAACACCCTATTTTATAAGGCCTCTTGGAATATTGTTTAAGTTCGACTTCACTTTTGCTATCATGGACTGCTTCTCGACTAGGAGAATGTTAAAGCAGATTAACCATGCTTCGATATCCCTAATTGCCAAGACTGACAACCCTGAGTCCCCCTGTGACTACCGGTCTATTTCTTATTGCAATACCACTTACAAGACCATTGCTAAGGTCCTTTCCTCTCGCATCAATTCCATTCTGCCTATCATTCTGCCTATCGTTGTTGGGCCTTATTAGAGTGCTTTCGTTAGTAACAGATCCATAAAGCACAACATGCTAATTTGCCAAGAGCTTCTTAACAAGTATTGTCGAAAGCATATTTTCCCTCGTGTTGCACTGAAAATCGACATCACTAAGGCCTTTGATAATATCGATCATGGGTTCATTCTTCACTGCCTCATAAAGATGGGTTTCCCTGAGCACTTTATCTGTCTTATTAAAGAGTATATTACCACCGCTTCATACTCCATCAATATCAATGGCTCACTCAATGGTCACTTCAAAGGCTCTAGGGGCCTGAGACCTCCTCTTTTCAATATTGCAATGGAATTCCTCTCACACATGATCTACCACAATACCTCAAACCCGGACTTTAACCTTCACCCAAAGTGCCACAATCCACGTATCACCCACATTTGCTTCGTAGATGATATTATGCTCTTCTGCCGTGGTGATCTTCACTCAATATAATCAACACTTTGAAGTCCACTCTTGATACTTTCGGTCTTCTCTCTGGGTTCAAGATAAATCTCTCCAAGTCCTCAATCTTCATGGGTGATATTCCAAATATCACTCTGGCCCATATTACCCATGCTACTAGATTCACTAAGGACTCCTTCCTTTTTCATTACTTGGGAGTTCCTGTGGGAAGTAGGCGGCTTGTTATCTATGACTATCTTCCCCGCATTCACAAGACAACCAAGAAGATTCGATCGTCCGTGCCAAGCTCTTGTCCTACGCTGGCCGGGTGCAGCTCATCTCTTCTATACTTATTTCCCTCAATCACTACTGGCGCACGATGTTCCTTTTGCCCGCCTCGATTCTGTCCAAGATCCAGTCCATGCTCAGATCTTTTCTTTGGTCTGGAAAGGAGTCTAGTAAGCGCACACTTGTTGCTTGGAATATAGTATGTATGCCCATGAAAGATGGAGGACTCGACTTCCCGGATCTCCATGCTAGAAACAAAGTATCCCTAATCTGTCTCATTTTGATATCGACTACAATGGTGATAACATGTGGAGCTCTTGGATTTCTCACAACTTACTAAATAGGCAGTCTATTTGGGATTGCCAGGCCAAGTTGAACCATAACTAATTCTAGAAAAACCTCATTAAAATCCGTGATGAACTCCCTACTCCCACCAATGGTATGAGCAACTCTGATGCCATCTCTAACCCCTCCCCCCTCCAGTAACCCCTGTTTCATCATATGGAACAAATTCAACATTCCTAAGTGTAGCTGTATTGCTAGCCTCCGTCGGCTTTCCACCCTTACCAAGCTTCGCAATTGGAACTTGATCGTTGATGACACTTGTAAGATGAGCACTAGTAGGCTTGGAGATGACGACCATCTTTGGGCTGGATGCAACTATACTTCACTCGTCCTTGATATCAACTCTCATTGGACTAAAGTTTCCTACCCGCTCCTTACATTCACAACCTTTGGCCTTGACTCTACTCTTGTCCAAACCCTAAACGTAACCTGCTTGCTTGTGTCCGTATCTCTTCGATCACCGTTGCCATCTACTTCATATGGAAAGCCCGTAACAATCTTGTCTACAACAATGAATACACTAGAGCCATTGACTATGTTGGCGAAGTCATCAAGGCTACCAAACTCCCCCTTGCTCACCACTGGAACGATAGGTCGACCCAGTCAGTAGATACGACTAGAATGCTTGGTCTCTACCTTGTCTAGTTCCCTTTGTCGCTCGCTTTTGCTTATTTGTTGTTGTCTTGTGATCTTCCCATCTCATGTATATCTTCTCTCCTTTATACAAGTAAATTTTCAAAAAAATAAAATAAAAATTTATATGTCCTATGTGTCAGCGAATACTTGTGCTAAAAAATTCCGATGTGTATACTTTATGTAAGACCCGAGGTCTTAGGGGACAATGTCCCCATGCCCATTGCTTCCACACGAGCACGCTTAACTCTAGAGTTCTTTGTCCTCACTCGACCACTGGAAAAGAAGAATTTTTGTTGACATGGGTAGCAAACCATCCTTATAAGTTAACCATAAATCATCATTAATATGATGCGAGATGATAATTGTACGGAGTGTTATACTCAAACTCAATAACACTAGTGTGGGTAAATAGAACTTATTATAATTTGGGTAATACTAATTTGGGTAATTAGAAATTATGTATAACTTTTTAGAAGTTTAATTAGTGCAACCGGCAATGCCCAAATTTAAGTATATAATTTTTAAATTAGGCAAATTGAGTAAATATAAATTAGCCAATTAATTTTATTTGATAAATACAAGAGATCTAGTTTTTTTCCTGTAAAATAAAAAAGCATATTTGATACTCATATTCATATATACAAAAAGAGCCCACTTACTCAACTCACCGACTTAATTTTCATGTGTTAATCTAAAATACCATTGCCTATGCTCACGTGATGTTTAAGAAATTAGATCGCTAAATACACGATATCATAAATATTAGTTTAAAACTTACACACACACGGACTACACATAAAGGATTTAACGTTGACGCTTAGTCATAATGCACCTAAGTATCACGACTGTCAGTATCGTAATTTTTTTAATATATTTTTTTTAATTTTTTATGCCTAATATGAAATATCATAATATTTCAGACATACGTTTACAAAATTTTAATATCATACGGGTAAGATTTAGTTTTTTCATACCATAACTAACATGATGATTGTATGTCTTTAAGTTAATTGAATGGCCATATATCAATTGGTTACGCATTAAAAATATAAATTTAATTAAAGATTCCACTAAAAGAAGGAATCATAAGAATGAAAATGTATACTGCCTAGCGTTGGAAGTAAAGATTTTATTTTTGAAAATACAACTTTTATTCTATTACCGTAAACCCTAGTTCAATTTACCTGTTAATATTCACAATTTACATTCGAATAAAGGTGTGCATTCTCCTTGCGCATGCATATAGAATTTTTGGTTCATGACAAGTTGCATTCGCGGTTTCAAGAGACGAAAGGAGACTTACATAGTTTTTCCTGGAGCAGACTTATATAGTTATATGTGTTATGTGTTGACTTTGAACCAGACGTGCATGCATATGCTGATGTACATTCGTAAGCACCACAACCTCATCTACCAATTAAATTTCGTAGACTTTAATACCATGTTATCAGCTAGACTGTTTAGGCTAATCGAACTCATCTTACTATCCAACCTATGAACTCTTTATAAAGATAATGAGATGAGCGGATGTGTGTGGAGATATGTAACCAGGCCGTTGAGTTACTCATCTTATTTCCAATTGATTTTAGGATATGTGTTGGATTTGCATATACGTTAGCCATTCACGAGTCCATTAGACTTTAATAACATTAATAACTATAAGTATTGGTTTACAACCCAACCCCTTGTTTGTCTGTGTAGGAACCTCAGAAAGCAGAGTTGTACGTGCTCCTCTACCGGCCACAACTATCGTTATTGATCACTTCTCTGCCCTAATAAATTAAAATCAAAGCAAGGATTGCGAGTACACTCTACAACTCCTACAAGTCAATCAAATTAATCGATATATCCAAAATTAATTATCACCACAACTAACCACCTTGACAATCAATATATCCCTCAATTTTAACCATTTTTTAATCTATATTTTTTAGTTTAGGGCTCGTCATTTCAAATGATTTTCATAATTTTAGCTACTTAGTTTTAGTTTTTTTTGTAGTATAGATTCATTTTCACTCAAAATATCTTTTGAAATAAGAATTATGAAATATATTCTTGTAATATAAGATAACTTAATCATTCCCAATTTTATATAGGACAAAATTATAAATTCTAGGGTTAGGTTTTGCTTATTAATGCAAGAAAGCTGCATAGAAGACGGCACTTAGGTGTATCAGATTTACTTACATTAACTAAATGAGTTTGACGTTTTATTTTCTTATTAAAATCATATTCTTTCGATCAATGATATACGACCTTCTCCCACCAAAAAAAATGATATATGACCTTCTAATATTCGACGCAGTTTCTGATAAAATTTAAATAATATACAACTATAATTTGTACTTTTTAGGTTTTTTTTTAGGTTATATTTTGAATACATTTTGAAGATTGAGAAAATAACGTAGATAGTTTATTTGAGCTTAAAAAATTAAAAATATGGCCTTTTTCCAAGGTCATACAAATTAATATTTTTAATAGGTTTTTTTATTACAAAAATTAAACCCACCAACAATACACAACTAACCACTAATACCTAGATTATAAAAAAATGGGCCATATCAAAAAAAATTTCGAAAATAACCTATAATCTCAAATAGTTTCATTTAGAGTAAAACCCGAAAATAAATTCACCTATAACTAAACAAGCATATATCTTATCACCGCAATCAATTAATACATATCAATCTCACAAAATCTCCACTTATAAAAGTTCTATAATAATTAATTTCACACAATATTTTCTTAAAGTAATTTCATTTCAAATCTTATTTTTCTTTGAACGAAGTCTTTTTTTTTTTTTTTAAAAATCCAGTTATATTAACTAAACCAAAATCTTCCATTGTATGGGTTTAACAAAATTATTAATTTAGTAAGTTATTAGTTTTGTTTCATTTTGTAATTTGTTAAATTAAAAATTATTAAGAAGCGGATAGTTAGACTAGTTATACATTAAATCTAACTGTTTTTTTTCCTTCAACAGATTATATTTTACCAACATTTTATCGAACAAGATTATGATTTCTTTGATGTGCCAAAAGCTAACAAATCTTCGTTATCATAACAATAACGTACTGTATGAATAATTGATTGCTCTTTTATATACAAAAATTCATTGTTCTTTTTCAAAATTAATATTTATTATAATTCATTTGTATAAACACATATATGAATAATTAGTTCTTCTTTTATATAAAAAAGTGTAGCGTTATTCAATCCATTTTCTCCTCTCTTTTTTTTCTTCTAAATACGGAAATCGGTTCGAATCATTAGACGGCGTGTCATCTAGTGCATCGAAATGCCGAAAAAGATCGGCAGACGAACTAACTGTCATAAAAGACCACAACAAAGGAGAAAAGAAACATACAAAAGTACTTCATAAAAAACCGAAATCAAGAAGATCTACAAGGAAAACGGAATGTTCATTTTCTCCTTTTAGTTGGGTCTGAATGAGTAAGAGTTTATTCATTTACTTTTACAAAAAAAAAATTACTTGTAATTTTCCTTAAATCTTGAACAATTGTATATACTCATTTATGACAGGAAATTTAGGATCCGTCTGGAAGCGAAAACTGAATGGAAACGACTCTAATTTATATATATATCCTTGTTCATGAAACTTTTTGGAATCATTCCTTATGGTTTGAACTAATTGGAGTGTAATTTGAATACTTTGATACCCTATAAGAAAACAAAATAGGAGAAGCAAATGCATTTTGCATGAGACCACAAATAATGATTTTTCAAAAAAAAAAAAAGAACAAGGTGCATATATGGACTAGATTTATTTTCATTTCGTTTTCGTTTCTAGAGTTAAAAAAACGGGCCCTTAGACTATTACATTATATATTTTTTTTTGAAAAGTTGTAATATTAGTAACAAGAGAGAATATACAGGAGAAGGTCTACTAGATCACAACGAGAGCAATTACAGTAGGATTACAATAAGATTAAGCAAAATGAATGCCAAGGATGTTGGCCCACATGATAGTGTTGGAGGAGCGATCTTTCCAGTTGCTAGCGGCAAAGGTTTTGGTTGCGTTGATGGCAAGTTGAGTACACGAGGAGGGATGAGTGGAGATGTTGTTGTAGATGAGATCATTTCTGGCTTTCCACACAAAGTAAACGAAACTAGTGATGGAGGAGATACGGATATGGGTTATAAGGTCATCCTTCTTCCTTAAGGGAACGGAGCCAGTCCCAGATGTTGTGTTTGTAAGGGTAAGGGGACGGGGTTCTAAACCACCTGGAGATGAAGTAGGGAGAAATTGCAGTTGTGGAGGAGATGGTCTTCGTCTTCCTTTTGAGTATTACTATAGGATCTTTGAGCTACAAGCATGTAGGTAGACAAAGGCTGCATTTGACAAACCAGAAATTAAGGGATGAAGATTACATGACGATGAGGGGGTAAAATAATTTTTTTTTAATGATCTCCTTTCATTGGGGACGAATGAGATAGCGGAGTAAATTATCGAGATTAAAAAAATTAGATTATAAAGAAATTGTAATCTCGATTCACTCAGATTATAAGGATTAAAGTGCCTAAAATACCGTTTTTACCCTTCTTCTCTTTCTTATCTACAATTTTTTAATTTATACTCTTTTCATAATTTTACCCACGATCATATCATTTTTCCAAACGCACAATTCACTTATTCTTCTTAAACTATTCACCTCCTTAGGTCTTCTTCATCTATATAATTCACTTCATCTTCAGCTTTGTCTGCGTACTTTACGTTATCAAATGGACCAACAATATTGTTTTATGAACAAATTAGCAAAAAATATTAATTGACTCAAACAACGGTTGTATTCGAGGAATCATATGAAGATAAAAACCATCCCTCGCTATTTGGTCTACCGAAATTTGTCCATAGATAACATGTTAGGTTTTGGTATTATCCGAGTTTCCGATGTACAAAATTTGTTTGCCTTATGACATAACGTTAAGTGTTAATTGACTCAAACAACGCGTTATATTTGAGGGGTGGGTAAAAACTATATCGTATTAATTATAAAATAATTATGTGAATTACTCTTTTTTGTTAACTTATACCCCGGAGATAAAATCTTTTGTATCTCTCATCGAAAAACTGCCACCGGAGTAGGCTTTGCCTGCTCCAACCCCTGTGCGGCCTCCAGGCTGCTCCCCAACCCCACCTTGCCACCGC
>BSUD01000008.1:120910245-120953921 GCA_033239045.1 Fagopyrum esculentum
TCCCCCCCCCCCCCCCCCTCATACTGGTCATGGGAGGCTCCAAACGTTCAAAAAACCGATCTGTCAAGCTTTCGGAACTGCACCTGGGTCCGAAACATAACCACATCTCACTAGCGGACCCCCCAAGCCCTATCGAACTGGTGCCTGAAGATCTGATCCGACCAAACAAGACCAAGCTTGGGATGCCATCGCTCTACAAGGCTCCTGAGATTGCTTCACAGATCGCTTTCCCACCACTCACACCCAACACTGCTGCTGTCAAAAACAACCCATTGAACCTCCCAACAACAAACCCTCCTGAAACTGCATGCTACTGTGCAAAAAACCCACCCACCCTAGTATACAAAACCCTAGCTCTGCCTGAACCCGAACTCAACATATTCGTTCAAGTTGATGCATCAATCTCAACAGTCAATCCTGTTTCAACCACACCGCTGGAACCCAAACACAATCAAAACACAGAAGAACTTACTCCAAGCCAATTCCCACCAGCCCCGACTCCTCGTGTCCCACCAACCGTGACCTTACAGCTTCCTCAAAACCTGGAAAACGCAAAAGGCTCCTTCAAAAGCATGCTATTAAATGCATTACCTAGGAACCATGTCCCCCTTGAATACTCCCTTGGACAGAATCAAGGCATCATACACTTCACTAATGATGATGTTTCGGACGCTATTTCCAAGTGGAACCTTACGCTGGTTGGATTCCCTGTCGGAAGCCCACTGACCTATCATAGAATGTCGAGCTACGCCTCGCTGTCATGGAACCACATTGCTAAAGCCAAGATACTCAGGAATGACAATGGTGTGTTTGTCTTTCACTTTGCTTCCGAAGAAGACCTGAACACGATTCTACTCGAGAGCCCCTGTGTTATCAATGGCAACACCTCCATCATCCTAAAGAGATGGCGTCATGGAATGGCACTGGATTACTCCAGTCTGTCCTCGATCCCTGTATGGATTTCACTCCCCGACCTTGATTATAGGTTTTGGTCCCCAAGGATGCTGGCTAGGATTGGCTCTAATATTGGTGTGCCTATCCTCACTGATGTGTTCTCCGCCAACCATGAGCGTCTGGGGTATGCGAGAATTCTTGTTGAGATTCTCGCCAGCACGTCACTCACCCGCTCGATCACTTTTATGGGACCTGATGGAGAAAGAATTGAACAAAAAGTGGTGTACGAATGGCTACCCGACCACTGCCCCGACTGCCTTACATTCGGAAACAAATGCAAGAGGATCGCGAACAACAAGCAACCATCAACAAAAAACCATGGGGTGACACTCACACGTTCTATCCACTCTCCTATGGAACCAATCCTTCCCACCCCTGATGAATCACAACGACTGAAAACACCATTCATCTATAAACCAACACACACAAATGGCCAAGCAAACTCAACCTCAATGAGCTCACCACAAAAAGCAAATAACCGATTGACCACAGAAACCCAGCCCCAAAACACCTTACTGGAAAACAAAACAATCCACTCCTTTGATAACCTTTCCTCTTCTCTTGACATGAATGCCCCAGGGCACTCCCACTCACCCACAGTCCCAGCTATCCAAACTCCCTCACTACTGAACACTGCACCTCATCCCTTTGAACCACCAGTAATACCAGTTACAACCAAATAACCCTCACATCCGACTAACCCCCTCTCTCATCCCCCAACTGAATCAACAGCTATACGTGATTCAACCAAACCTCCCCCACTTCCTCAGACCTCTCATCTCGCTATCAAGGATACGGGATGCACTCAAACTGTTGTTAATGTATCTTAATATATGTTCATGGAACATAAGGGGTCTCAACCACCCCAACAAGCACCAGGCCATACGCGACATTGTCAAAACCCACAACCTGGACATCATAGCAATCTTAGAAACTAAGCTTACTGAGAACAAGATGACTCAACTCTCCTCACTTATACCCAACTGGAATCATACCTCCAACTTCTCCGCTGAATTCAGATGCCGCATCTGGATTTGGTGGAACCCGCTCACCACACAAATCACCACAATCCTCAATACCAATCAACTCATTCACTGCTCTATCACCCTCACCACACAAAATACCAACCCCACTGTCCCCACCTCTAACCCATACTTAGAGGGTACCTTCATCTATGTACACAACTCGGCTGAGGAGCGCTACCCCATGTGGAATGCCATCTCAACCATAAAACAGCTTAGTTCGAGCGTACCTTGGTTCCTCATGGGAGATTTTAACACCATTCTCTCCCCAACTGAGAAGATATCCGAGAACCCCTCCACGAACAGCCTACACTCGGATGAACTCGCTTCATGCTTCACTGAAAATTCCCTATCTGATCTACCACACTCGGGTTGCACAATGACATGGAACAACAAGCAGTTCCCTAACCGAATATGGTGTAAGCTGGACCGTATTGTGGTGAACGATGCCTGGGTAGACAACCTTACCAACTCGACCGCATTCTTCGATACTCCAAGCATATCCAATCACTCGCTTGCCATCCTCACCATTAACCCCAAACCTGCCATTGCCCACCGTCAATTCAGATTCAATAACTCCTGGGCTAAGCATGAAAGCTTCATGCATACGGTCACATCCTCCTGGGCAATCCCTGAACCCAATCCCACAAAGTGCCCAATGATCTCTCTCACAGACAAGCTCAAGAGATTGAAACCCCTCCTGAAGCGCTTCACAAGTGCCAAACTTGAGACGCTTAACTCAACAATTACTAGCCTCAAATCCTCTCTCGCCATCACCCAAACCAACCTGCAGAACGCTCCATTCAACGAGGCTCTCATCCAGCTCGAGAGAAGCACATTACTGTCCCTTCGCACCAACCAAAACACTCTTATGGACACTCTTGCGCAACTGTCAAAGGCTGCGTGGTACAAGTTTAGCGACCACTGCAGCAGCTACTTCTTCAAGGGGAATCTAAATAGAAGAGCAAGGAACACAATCAAATGTCTCAACATTCCCCTCGAAAATACACACGCAACTACATACGACCAGGATGAAATCTCAACTATCCTAACCTCCCACTTTTCTAGCATCCTAAACCCTCCAAATGACCTAAATCCACTCAACCGCTTCCCTGATTGCCAGCTACCCACGCTACCCCATGATTTTCTCGATTTGCTTAACCGCAATGTTAGCCTGATTGAGATCAAAGATGCATTATTCTCTATTGGAGATATGAAGGCACCGGGTCCGGACGGTTTTAACGCACACTTCTTCAAACAATCCTGGAATATAACCGGTGATGCCTTCACAAAGGCGATCACCACATTCTTCAATTCGGGAATCCTTCCCCCTCACTACAACTACACCTCAATCTCGCTCATTGCAAAGAAACCAAACCCCAGTGTTCCAGCCGACTACAGACCGATCTCATGCTGCAATACGCCTTACAAGGTGATCGATAAGATACTGGCAGCGAGGCTGAATGCTACACTACCCTCAATGATCGGGAGCTACCAAGGAGCCTTCGTTAAGGGCAGATCGATCAAACACAACATACTCATTGCACAAGAACTATTCAAGAAATACAATCAGAAGCATGTATCTCCGAGATGTGCAATTAAAGTCGATCTTTCTAAGGCCTTCGACATGATTGACCACCGCTTTATTATCAACTGCCTTGGTAGAATGGGATACCCGATCAACTTCATCAAGCTCATTGATGCGTGCATTACAAACCCAGCATACTCCATCAACGTCAATGGCACTCTTAGGGGTTATTTCAAGGGCTCTAGAGGACTTCGTCAGGGCTGCCCACTCTCACCATCCCTCTTCACCATTGCACTCGAAGTTCTCTCTTCCATGCTCATAACCAACACATCCAATCCAAACTTCAACCCGCACCCTAAATGCTCCTCACCCATCATAACCCACCTTTGTTTTGCTGACGACATTTTACTGTTTTGCAGGGGTGACATTGATTCAATCAACATACTGAAGAACACACTCAACCATTTTAGTCATTACTCTGGACTACACATCAACGTCAACAAATCCTCAATTTTTCTCGGTGGTGTTGCTCAGCACGATCAAGACTCCATTGAATCCTCAACTGGGATCCCAATTGGATCTCTTCCATTCACTTACTTAGGCATCCCCATCGGAAGTAGACGACTGCGGCCTGCAGAATTCGTAAAGCTCATCAACAACATCACACACAAAATTAATGCTTGGAGTGCTCGGAAGCTTTCATACGCTGGAAGGAAGCAACTTATTTCGTCAATACTCATTCCACTCCAGTACTTTTGGTGCTCTCTCCTTCCTATCCCTCACAAAATCATCCTGAAGATCAATGGACTGCTGCGCTCCTTTCTCTGGTCGGGTTCTGATTCCAGCAGGAGATCGTTGGTCGCTTGGTCCACCGTATGCTCCCCGAAGACGGATGGTGGACTCGACTTCAAGGAGCTCCTTGCTTGGAATAAGGCTTGTATGTCCAAGCTGATTTTTGAACTATACAACTACCATTCCTCGCACAACCTATGGACCTCCTGGATCAGCAACAATGTGCTTAAGCACCGCTCTGTCTGGAACTGCGAGGCCAACTACAAGTTTAGTTTCTCGTGGAACTACCTCATCAAAGTCAAAGACCTCATCAGGCACATCCAAGATACCCATTCCGGTCCTGACTTCATCTCATCCGTCGTCAAGGCCAATGGCAAGTTTTCCACAACTAAGGCTTATAACTTCATCCATCAGCTTCCCCCTCCAGCTAACCCTACACTATATAACAATATCTGGAGGAGAACCAATACACCAAAGGGGTGCTTCATTGCATGGATTGCAGCCCACCACCGCCTCCCTACCCGTACAAAACTATTCGCCTGGAACCTCACACAAAATGACACCTGCTACCTCTGCGAGCGCAGCCCTGAGAACGAATCTCACCTGTTCCATGATTGCTGCTTCTCCACCATCACACTCAACCTCGTCTCTAGGTGGATGCACATTCCTCCTCCATTTCCATACTCGGATAACTTATGGAACTGGCTTGGATCTCTCAATAATCACAAGAACTGCCTCATCTCCATGGTAAGAATCGCTGCTATAATTAACTTCATTTACTTCACATGGAGGGCCAGAAATGACATTGCCTTCAACAACAAGAACACAAGTGAAGTTACGTGTGCTCATAACATCATTCAAGCTACTAAGAATCACTTCTCACATCACTGGAATGATAGATCCGACCTATCTACTACTTGGGCATCCACTCTTGGAATCCAGCTGCTGTAATTGGGGTTGTCTACTTGTTCTACTCATCTACTCTCTAATCTTCTCCGTTCTATCTCTCTCTATCTAATACGTTCAATGCTCATGTAACCAAGTTGGTCCTTGTAAATCCCTATTCTGAGTTAATATACATAAATTTTCAAAAAAAAAAATCTTTTGTATATATTTTCCCTTCTTGCTAATACACGTGTTCATATACATACGAATGTATTATGTTCGGTGAAGTTTTATCTCGAAACATACAAACCCTAGTGAGTATTCATTACAAAACTTACCGATTGATAAAAGACGACTCTTATACCAATATACCATATTTGAATTTGGTAGATGAATGATGTAGAGATGATTTACCTAAAACTGTAAGATGTGATATTTGACTGATTAGTTACTTAGTTACGTAGGCAGTTGGTCATACGTACAAATCGAAACACATATATTACATTAATTGAGACACAAATGAAGATCGAGCGCTCAGCACAAACAATTATTGAGCGGTTCAGTAAATATATTAAGAAAGCCAGACAATGAAAGCTATACTGTGTAGCAGTACAGAGTAAATTAGGTAATTAATAACAGGAACAGCCAGCTGGAGCTCCGATTAGGAAGACGCCGGAGACATGAGGGAGACAAGAAGATCAGCGAAAGCTCCGGCGATGAACTTGTGGTTCGGCTCCGGGTTAATAGATAAGTACCTTAGAAGCAGCTGTTGGAGGCTTTCCCAGTTGGCTAACACATCGTGAAGCTCACGCGCCTCTACCATTTCCTCCATCGATTTCCGGAAGTCCGAGTAGGGGTCCGGGGATTCCGTATGTACCGCCATATCTTCCTCCGACGTGACGGAGGCGGAGTCTAGGATTGAGTTGGACAGGCCGGGGGAAGAGAAGAAGAAACGAGGAGAAGCGTAGACGGAGGAGAAGTCGGGGGTGGAGTCATCGATCTCAAGTTCGACGTCGGCGTCGTAGTCGGAGGTTGAGGCTGAAGCGGCGACGGCGGTGGAGGCGGGAGAGGTGGGATGATTGGAGAAAGTAAAGGAGGTGTATTTTCTTAGGTATAGGGGGAGCCAGGTGGAGGGGAATGGACGGTGGAGATCGGCGGTGGGGTTGGACGGCGGAGGGGAATCCGGGAGGTGTGACCGTTTGATGAGGATGCAGCAACAGGCGTGGACGAGGAGGGTTGATAACGGCATGTTGTGAAGGGTTCGTACGTTTCAGGATTCTGTTGGATTTCTTTTTTGCCCTCATGGTTTAGCGGGAAATGAGGTATTTAAGGATGACGTACGTACAATTCCTTTTTTTACGATATCGACTATTCAGTCATTGTGGTTAAATTTGGCATTTAAGGTTCACTCCCTCTTTCCTATCTTTTCACACTTCTGCTGTATTTCATGTATATGCAAGTTCTGAATGATACGTTGTAATTTTTGACTTTTTGAATATGTTTAAGGTTTTTTTTTTCGGTGATATTTTTAAGGTTTAGATATTTATGAGTTACCCTTGTAACATTCATAATTAACATTTTTTTAAATAAAATATTTGTTTAGTCTATATATACTACTAAAATAGAACTCATTTAGTCCACATGTAACGCCTAAGACATGTCACCTAAGACTTTTTTTCAATATATTTACAGATATGCCACAAAATATTTACAGATTTGCCATATTTTTTTTACAAAATAATTTCTATAAGCATTAATAAACAGTCAACAATGCCACGTCACGAGATTTATAATTATTTTTCACAATAAAATCTTAGAAATAAATAATTTTCGTGGTTTAGAAAATTTTGGAAGTTGTAACAACCCATATTTTATAATTAAATAAATTTTAAATCAAAGGTGAATTATCAAATTATATGTTAATAATTAAAAGAATTGTTTAAGGATATTTTTAAAATTTAAAACTTTGAGATATGGATTAACTTGTATCTTAATTTGAGATTTATAAAAAAATTATATTTTTCAAAGTAATAGAAACATATTTTGTATATGAATTTTGGATCAAATATATAATATTGAATTTTCTAATATAAAAAATTTCTATACAACATTACATTTTATTTTTATAAATTTTTATAATTTTTTTATAATTAAAATTAATATATAGTCAACATGCTAAATCACCTTTATTAAATATATCACTAGACAACACCATCTTTACGCAAAGATTAATTTCAAAAAAAAATTATATAAAAAATCAAAAACATATACTAGATATTATGTTTTTATGGTTTTCAAAAATAATGGAGGCCCAATTTTAATTTTTGATTTTTTCTCAATTTTGCTTAAAAAATTTTAAGTTTAAATTTTATATTTCAAATTTTGTTTTTTAACAAGATTTTACACATTTTTTAAATTTAAAACTAAATCAAATCTAAAAGTGATAACATATTGAACTAAAAATATAATACTTTAATAATAATTTTTGTAATAGACATTTTTTTGCCTTTTTATTTATTAAAAAAATATTATTTAATCTTTACATATGTTAGTCATATTAGTTAATAAAAAATATTTTTTTTAATAGACTAATATCCAATATATGATGTATATATAAAAGTCAAAATATTAACTTTTTTATTTAAACAAAACCCGCACAAGGTGTGGGCACTAAACTAGCGGGCACTAAACTAGTTATCGTTAATATTGACAAAAGGAATTGCAGGATATATATAAAAAAAAGAGAGGAGTTATTAGTTATCGTTGATAGTTTTCATTATCGAACTTAGGAACTGTAATGATTCGAGTTATTAATTAGTTGTAAACCCGAACATAAATAGAATAATATGGGCGAGAACACAATGCGAAGAGTAAACAAAAAATAAACATGAAAGGCAAATCAAGGGAGAAGGCATGGATCGGACGACCAAAAAGGCCGGATCGGCCGATCTTAAGTATAAGTAATGAGAAGTCAAAAAGAAAGACATAGACAGATTAATCGATAGAACAAGCATAGATCGGCCGATCTTAGTACTCTAATCGACCTATAACGAGAGTTAAGGGAGAAAAAAAAAATATTTGATGATTTGAACCGTCCACGAAAAATTAAGAAACGAAATGTTTACACTTCACATAGATAATTAATAAAGACATTCTAAAATATGAATCACTACAATAATATATAATAAAATCTCAATTCATAATTGTATAAAAATAATATCACTATTACAAACACAAGGCATATATCACTTATATAATCTCAATTCATAATTGTATAAAAATAATATCACTATTACAAACACAAGGCATATATCACGGATATTTTGGGGGTATATACCTCGGATCAGGTCGGCATAATGTTGATCACTATGTTTCTTGTTTGCCTTATATCACGGATATTGTATATCTATATTATATATTATGTTCAATATCAACAATATTTATAAGTATCTACCACGGGTTCGAAGATATGTGGTATACTATACTCATATTTGCGGTATCTACTTCTGTATACCATGGAAGTAAATCCACAATATGTTGTATGCGACGTCCGTTTGAAGATATGTGGTATATTATACTCATACTTGTGGTATCTACTTCTATATACCATGGAATTACATCCACAATATGTTGTATGCGACGTCCGTTTTCAGAGAGAAGAATGAACTGAATCGAATATCTTTCATTCTGTTAACCATTTCACTATTACATTGAGGTGTATATAGACCCTCTTTCTAACAACAACCTGTAACACTATTTATTATACTATCGACCTCCTTATTCATCTATTTACATTCAGAGGCATATATTTCTATATATATGTCTATACTCCCCCTCATGCTTGACTTGTAGAAACAAGACCAAGCTTGACGGTAAGAAACTTATGTTGTTGTTCACCAAGGGTTATAATGAATATATCAGGCAACTACAAGGAATAACTGACATGAACAATTTTAATGAAGCCTTTCTGCACTTTATCATGAACATAGTGGCAGTCAAGGCGAAGATGTTAGGTTCTTTCATGAAAAATAGGATTAGCAGCAAGGTGTTGAGCAACTTTATTATCACAGTGCATGAAAATAGGAAAGGAAATGGAGATGTGAAGATCAGTTAAGAGACCCTCAAGCCAAACTATCTCACTTGTAGTGGTAGACATTGTCCTGTATTCACTTTCAGCTAAAGATTTGGAGACATTTTTCTGCTTCTTAAACTTCCATGAAACCAAGGCTTTGTCAAACAAAATAAGCAATAACCAATAATGGATCGACAAGTGAATGCACATGGTCCCCAATCAGCATCACTGTAAGTTGTAATGGTGTTGGAGAAGTCAACATGATAAAATAAGGCTTGATTAATAGTGCCTCGAAGATATCTGAGCAGACATGTAGCAACAAGCCAATGAGAGACTCGAGGAGAAGTCAAAAATTGACTGAGTTTTTGACTGTGTAAGATATATCTGGCCTAGTAAGAGTAAAAAATAATAATTTGCCCACCAAGCGTCTGTAAGACTCAGGATCAGAAAATAATTTCCATTATCAAGAGTGAGCTTAAGGTTTCTTTACATGGGATAAGAAGTAGGATTACAATTCTGTAAATGGGGATCTTGGAGAATATATACAGAATGTATTTTCTTTGGTTTAAAAACAGGCCAGATGAAGTTCTGAAAATCTCCATCCCTAGAAAAAATTTGGCCATACCAAGATCTTTGATCGTAAAGGCTTTATCAAGAGCAGTCTTGACAGCTTGAATGCCAGAAGAAACTGTGCTAGTAAGAAGTATATCATTAACATAAATTAAGGCAATAATAATCCCTAAAGAAGAATTCTTGACAAACAGGGAATAGTCATGCTTGGATTGGTGATATCCAAGAAGAAGAAGTGCCTTGGTAAGTTCAACAATCAATTGTCGACTAGCCATAAAGGGATCTCTTCAAATGACAAATTTGACCCTGAGTGGCCTTAGTATGACCTTGTAGAGGAGTCATGTAAACATTTTTGTCTAGAAATTCAAGTAAGAAGGCATTATTGAAATCAAGGTGATGTAAAGGTCAATATTGAGCAGCTACTAATGCTAGAATAACTCTCACTATGGTGAACTTAGCAGCAAGGGGAAATTTATTCTTATAATCTTTATCTTTGATCTTATTATAACCTTTTGCCACTAATCTAGCTTTGCATCTCTCAATAGAACCATCTAGGTTATATTTGACCTTATAGACCCATTTAGAACCAATAGCTTTATAACCATGAGGATGTGTAGTCAAATTCTATGTGTAATTGGCTTCAAGAGCTGAAATTTCTGTCTGCATTGCTTTGACCCAAATAGGGTTGTCTTTTGACTGGCCATAATGAGAAGACTCAAAAGTAGATAACATCATACAATAAGACTGAATGAACTCAGGGGAGTTATTGTGATGTTGGAGGGAAGATATAATAGTAGACATGATGTTAGACTATGTAGAGGCACAAAAGTAATCATGCAATCAAGGAGGATTATGAGACACACGTGTGGTTCTTCTAAGCTGTAAAGAAGGATATGTAGACTATGGAAGAGAAGTATGATCATGTAAAGAATGTGGTGTGGAAGGGGACATTTCTGAGAAAAAAGGAACATGAATAGGAGAGGCAAAAGAAGGTGTTGTGGTAGAATCTGAGTGATCAAATAAGAAAGGTGAATGTAGTGGTGAAGGAGTGGTGGAAGTGAATAAATTATCATCAAAATCAACAACTAGTGACACAAGAGGAAATGAATGAGATGGAATGTGAGCAAAAACTACATCTTCTTTTAATAAGAGCATGCATGTTGACAAATATTTTCTGAGATTGAATATCAAATAGCTTGTAACCCTTCTGACCAGAAGGATGTAGTACCTCAAAAGGAATTTTCCAATTCAACACAAAAGATGGCATCAAGTTGATAACACTCTCCCCAAAATTTAATAGATAAATTTTCCACCCTAACATTTTGTTGAGGCACATAAGCCACTGATTTCTGATGCAAAATGTCATTCTGTCTGAATAAATCTTGAAGCTTATGCTGAAGGAATTCAGCACCATTGTCTGATCGAAAACACTGAACAGAACAATGAAATTGATTTTGCACATGTATCATAAAATCAGACACAAGTCTGTGTACTTGCATCTTGTCAGGCATAAGAAAAGTCCATGTGCATCTAGTGTGATTATCTAACATAGTGAGAAAATATTTGGCACCACATAAGGACTGTGTATGATAAGGTCCCCAAATATCATGATGAACAAGAGCAAAAGGATGTCGAGCATAAGAAATTCTATGTAAAAAAGGAATTTTGTGTTGTTTAGCTAACACATAAGTTACAGAGTCAATAACAGTCTCATGTGCAATATTACAATTGTCCAATTGTATCAATTTGCTCATAGAATAATGGCCTAATCTATCATGCAATAAAGGCACATTCTTATTATTAAAACAAAAAGACCTAAAAGCTAAAGTAGACTGCAGAGGTAAAATTTTGTATCGACCTTCTTTGTGTCCAATAGCAAGAACCTTCTTACTGATAAGGTCATATAACGTGCAAGTAGAGGAATTAAAAGTAACCTCATAAGCAGGATCTTCAACTAATTTAGGCACACATGATAAATTGTGCCTAAATTCTGGCATGAGCAATACTTCTCGAAGTATAAGAGAAGAAGATAAAGAAATAGTCCCTGCTTGAAACACTTCTTTGATAGTGTCATCTAGTAAACCAATAAGAATTGATTTTGCAAGAGATTCAAAATAACTCTTTGCAAAAATGAGATATGATCTGAAGCACATGAGCCAATGATCCAAGAAATAGACACTGAAAATGTATGAGCAATAAAGGTTGCCAAATTACTTGCAACATTGAAAGAACTAGCAGGAGTGATAGCAGTAAAGTTATTGCTCCTAGATTGCATCATCTTGACAACTTCCTGAAAAACTGTTGAAACCAAGGTCTGGTCTAAGCCTTTTGCAAATTCATCAATATAATCCAAAGGTGAATTAGAAATTGGAACTTCAATGATATTAGCAACAAATAAACCTGCTCCTTGAGGTGTAGTATTTGAACCATTAGATTTAGGTTTGCACCAGTCAAGATAGCCAATTACCTTGAAACATTCCTTGAGATGGCCTTTCTCATTACAGTGGTCGCACTTTCTATTAGGCTTATCCTTTCTTAAATCTCTCCTACTTCCACCAACTTGTCGATAATTTGAGTGTATGTTTGAGTTTCGATCAAATGCCAAAGCCTCGTGATGCATCGGTGGAATAATGATGATAGTAGTAATTTTCTTATGCTTTTCAATTTAAAGAACCATACGAAAGGCTCTACTAATAAAAGGCAAAGGCTAAGGTGATAAAATAGTGCTACGAATATGATCAAATTGATCATTCAATTCCATCAAAAACTACATGAGTTTAGTGCTTGTTTCCCTCTCATTCAGTTTCTTAAGGATTTGACAATTACAATGTGTGATTGCTCTATAAATACAAGAAGGCAAAACCTCAAGACTTTGGAGCTCATCCCAAAGTCTCTTCAATTTATTGTAATATATATATATATATATATATATATATATATATATATATATATATATATATATATATATATATATATATATATATATATTATCGTGTAATCATGAGAACATGTCTTATTTTTTGATATATTATTCGTAGTTATTATTAATTATGATATCTACCCTTAATACTCACCATCCGACGGTCTAAGATTGTTCTCATGGGAACCACACCATATATATATATATATATATATATATATATATATTGGGTGCAATTTCCATGAGAACAGGCTTATCGTGTAATCATGAGAACAATCTTAGACCGTCGGATGGTGAGTATTAATGATCGAAATTTAGGGTATATATATATATATATATTGTCGTGTTTTCTTGCTTCATATTTTCCAAATCCTTGTGTATTTGATACAAAAGAGGTAATTATGATTGCAAATTGCTCAGCAATTTCATTTCACAATTCCTTTGCAAGTTCAACATATGAGAAATTAGCAGCAATTTCTCTTTTCATTGAGTGAATTAACTAGCACCCCACCATATAATCAGCTCTAATTCATCTCGCTATCTTATCTTCATCATCTTTAGGTTTTGCGCAAGATCCATCCACAAAAACTAGTCTCCGCTTAGCTCCAAGAGCCATTCTGGTATTCCTTTTCTAGTTTAAAAAGTTCAGTCCATCAAACAATGTAGAAACTATCTACATATCTGGATTATCTAAGGTAGCAAGATACAAATGATCATTAGTATTTCCTAGCATGGATTTCTCAACAACCAGATCGTTTTGATTCATGATTATCGTAATCGAATCAAGGAAAACAAATTTGTAATGTAGACTGCCGATGAAGAAGAACAAGAACACAAATTGTGATTAAAAACTGAATCACAACTTGTGGAATTAGCTAATCTGCAATCGAACCTAGTTGCAAAGGAATGACAACAAGATCTCTAAGAATCAACCATACGCTCTGATACCATTTTAAGAGAGAAGAATGAGCTGAATTGTATATTTTTCATTCTGTTAACCATTTCACTAGTACATTGAGGTATATATATACCCTCTTTCTAACAACCTGTAACATAAGCTTTATTTATACTATTGACCTCCTTATTCATCTATTTTCATTCAGAGGCATATATTTCTATATATATATATATCTATAGTACACGATACATTATATGTGATGTCTGCGTTATATTCTTCGTACAATTTCCTTGTTATGCAGGTTTATACCGCGATATATTGTATGTAATGTCGAGGGCATCATTCGAAAACTGAAAAGCCTTTGAGTCAAAGGTACAAGGGTAACACACACTCTCTCTCTCTTATCGTGTAATCATGAGAACAATCTTAGACCGTCGGATGGTGAGTATTAAGGGTCAAGATTTAGAGTAGATATCATAATTAATAATAACTACGAATAATAATTAGGAATAATTCATTCAGCCAACAATAACTACGAATAATACATTAAACGATATGACACATTCGTAACAAAACTAATAATAATTACGAATTTGTTCTCATTATTACATAATAAGTCTGTTCTCATATGATATATACTCTATATGTACACACATATAGGGTGTGATTCCCATAAGAACAGCCTTATCGTGTAATCATGAGAACAATCTTAAACCGTCAGATGATGAGTATTAAGGGTCGAGATTTAGGGTAGATATCATAATTATTAGATAAATAATATTCTGAAACTAATAATAACTACGAATAATCCATTCAACCAACAATAACTACGTATAATGCATTAAACGATATAACATCTTCGTAAAACTAATAATAACTACGAACTATTCTCATGATTACACGATAAAGCGTTCTATATATATAGAGAGAGAGAGAGGGGTTAACTCTGTTATAAATATACTATTTAATACTATTTATTTAATATATGCTGATACAATCGGACTCAATCTAATTATTACAACAAGTTATAATATTCTAGGATATTTGGACTTCACATGAGATGCCAATGAAAACGTAGTGAACCAAAAGTGACAATTTGGATTGGGTAATGATTAAATTGCATTGAACAAAATTTCCTTACATCATATTCTCCCCATTAGAGGCTTGCACAAAATCAATAGCATGATAATACAATCGATTCACTCTTGGTCTTAGACTTGAATCAAGAGTACCGAAGTTGTAGAGATTATTTTTTTTTTTTCTATCTTTGATCTTGGAAAAAATAACAAAAAATTGTTCATATGTCCATGACCAACTCACAAGAGATCGTGTATATATATAGGATATGGGACATTATTCAGTTATTTGGACGAAAATTTGGTCAAAATGGTTAATTTTGGTTGTTAAATATTACAACTTTAAAATGCATGTATTAGTCAACATTTCACAGTATAAAATTACTTCCGAATTGCATTTTGTGTTTAGATACATTGAAGTGTTTGCGCCTTGTGACACCAATGAAGAACAAGGGAAAATAAGTTTTCACTTTTTCGGGCCTTTGTCCACCATCACTCTATAAACACATAGGCATACATTGCGTACATTCGATCTCTTACTCTAGACCCAATACACTATATCTACATATTAAAGCAAAGGCTTCAAATTCTCATGTCAGAACCTCTAATCCTTTGGATCAAAATTAGAAACGTACAAAAGCGGGTTCGGGTCGGAATATATTTAAAAATTATATCCGAAAGGTGCGGATCGGTCCGGTCCGCCTTCGTGAGCCTCAAATGTTTTCCATGCTCATGCACACAAAAAGACAATGCATTATCAACGATTTCAACAACAATCATCACGAAGAAAAGGAAGGTCAAATTAATAAAAGTGTTGAAAATTGAAGGGGTAAATAAATCTAGTAGTACTAGAAAATGGCTTATTTGGTCAAATTCTTTCAAAAAGAAATATGCGAAACACAACAAGTACAATTGTTGTCCAAATACACATGTAACAACATTAAAAACGAGTATAAATTGTCAAAATACTCAAAATAATCTAACTGAAAAATCAGAGTGCGTGACACTAGAAACTCAATATATATATATATATATATATATATATATATATATATATATATATATATATATATATATATATATATATATATATATATATATATATATATATATTGAGTTTCTAGTGTCACGCACTCTGATTTACCAATACATGTCGCATTAAAAAACAGTTAGGATCCAAACATGTCAAACTAACTATTCATATTCATGTTTTTTTTTGGACGGATCGACCAATATTTGAATACGTCAAATCAAAACAAATAAATACAACACATGAAACAATTTGGTTTACTAGGCTTTTTCTAGTTTTGTATTTAGTAAATGTACCCCTTAAGAGAAGAGTGTGTAGAGTTTGAGAATAAATACAAAGGGTTGGGGTATATTTACTTAATTGAAACATTAAAAAGTCTAGTTACTACTCTAATTTCTCAAAAAGACTTAGTTACCAAAATTGCCCATACAACATTGATTTTGACATGTGACACACTATATATAACCCTATTTCAACTAGAAAATAGTAAACAAAAAATATAATTGATATGAATAGATCGTAATAAAAAATTAATCTACCTATTAAAATAAAGAAAAAATTTGACCTACTAGCCCTTTTTCAGTTTTCGTTTTATTAAATGTACCCCAAATTTTTTATTGTGTAAGATGTAGTTAATAGGTAAAATATTCTCACTTTTCATCATCCCGCTTCATTCGTTCTTCTTCAAACTACCACAGAACCTTCTCCGACTCTTCAACTTCAACTTCTCCCTTCTCCCTCAATCTCTTTCTCGTAATCTCAGATTGTTCAAATTTCAGATCTCTTACTGTTATCTCCGGCAATCTCCGTCAATCGCATTTTTAAATTCGTCTTCGTTGATACCAGTTTTCAACTCAAATCTCTCCCCTGTTAATCATCGTAAACCCTAACCAACACAAAGATGTCTACTCGATCTAATGCCGTAGGAAACCGATCGTTTGCTTCTGATGTTCCTTCATTCAATCTTCTATCCCCTACGCCTCCTTCACCTGTTGAAGAGGATGTTTCAAACGAGGGGCAGACACCAACGGCGTTTGATCATGATGCAGGTATTCAAATAGTTTTATTTGGTGGTCCAAGGGAAGGAAATATACCAATGGTTAGTATGGAATGGACACTCTCAAATTTTCTTGTATTATTGTTTGTGGTATTTGTTCATATTAGGGTTTGATAGGTTTATATATGGTTTTTGGTATGTGTTTTGATATGGTTTGTGGTATATTTTGTTTCGTCTTTATATTTACATGAGAATTTTGGTATTACTTGTTAGTGCATTTGTGTCTGGTATTAGCTTTTTTGGTATGTTACTGGTTTTAGGTTTTCTGGAATGTCTTCTGTTATTAGTTTCTGGTATGTGATGTTTATTTCTTAACGGTATTTGTTTTTATATGGTTTTTGGTATGCTTTGTTCTTTGTTTATATTACATGAGTTGTCTGATATGTGTTTAGGGTTTGTGTTTGTGGTAATTTGTTTTCTGGTATGAGTTGTTGATAAGTTTCTTGTTTATATTTATATGATTTGTCTGGTATGTATGCTTTTTATTTTGAGTTTCATATGAGGTTTTTATATTACTTTCTGGTATTGAATGTTGATGTGAATAGTGATATTGTTTTCTGGTATGTTTACACAGGCAGAGGAAGAAATGCCTACTGAAGGACATGAAGAGTCCTTTGTAAGTTGAATGTTTGATATGAGTTTCTGGTTTCTTGTTGTAATATTTTTCTGGTATTAACAAACTTGTTTCCTATACTATCTGATGTATAGGTATGATGATAACCCGAAATATGAGACAACACGGATAACTGTGATGTCTCGTGTAAATTTAATCAATTTTATACTTGAAAGTTTTGATGCCAGAGGGCAACAAATGTTCAAAAGTTGTATATAAGGGGACATAATCTCTTTGTGTATAATTTTTAAGCTTTCCAACCAATTACTAAACTTCATGCTTCTGCATGAGGGGAAAACAAACCGCAAACACTCTATGTAATTTGCAATCAACAAAACTCTGCTTAGGTATTTATAATTATACATCCTTTTCAGTTTGGTACCTCCATTTCACTTTCTATTGTTAATGTGTTTATTTCTTCTTTTGAATATTTAGGTTTATAAGGTTTGACTCAGCGAGTTTGCTGAAATTACCGGCCTTGAGTGTCGGTATTGTAAGAGCCTATTGGCTGAGTTGCTGAGTATGTGAGTTGGGGACCTATATTCAGCATGGACCGCCCCTGCGTGACCAAGTAGTTGCCCCTGAGATTTACTTGAGCCGCATCTGCGGCTCACAGAGTCCGTCCCTGCGGCTCTGTGTGACTGCAGCCGTCTTCTTTGCCCCTTTGACTCGTGCTTTACCCTTTTCACCCCTTTATAAGCTTCTTCTTCCTTCTGATGAAGATTATCTCTCTCCACAACTTCATCTCTCTCCCTACGTTCATCTTCTCCTCTCTTCTTCCTCTGAATCTTTTCTTGAGCTTGGTTGAGTTTTGTGTGAGTTTGGAAGCTTTTATGCTTGGCTTGTTGTTGATTGTTGATGATGATGTTGTTGTGCCTTGTTGAGCCAGCTTGGAGATCTTGGTGAGGGTTTTTGCTTCTGCATAGGTTCAGTTGGTAAGCTTTCATGGCTTCCATCCTATCTTTCTTCTTTCCTTCATCTTTTTCTATCTTTCCTTAGGCTAGCATAGATTCCTTAGGTTTAGATCTTGCTTCATCCATGATTGGCTTGTGTTGATGTATATATATATGTATGTATGTATGGCGTTGGAGTGAAGAAGGAGTGAAGGAATCGAAGGAAGAAGTGAAGAAAGGGCTGAAGTGGCGTCCTCTGCTGTCTAGTCGCCCCCACGCCACCTTGCAGCCGCCCCAGCGCCGGCCTGAGCCGCCCCTGCGCCGCCTATGATCCGCCCCTGCGGGCACCTGTATCAGATAGGTTCTACAGTTGGTTCTGTAGGTGTGTGTTGCTTCTAGGCTTGCTTTAGGATGTCTTTGTTCCCTCCCTTCCTAATGTGAGTGTATAGCATCATGCTAGATGTGTAAGGATGTGTTTTGATGAGGTTATGATCGATATATGCCTTGTATGGCTTTTTGAAATTTTTTAGGTTGTGAGGTTAGGTTGAAGATGATCCTATGGATCCCTTGGGTCTAGGTGTGACCCCTTTGATGAATAGAGGTTGATATCTTTCTATGTCTTGTTGTTAGGCAGTGCCCCTCTCAGGAGTGGAGGTTGATTCTAGTTAAGCTTTGTTCGAGGTTGAGGTAAGTCCGTAGGACTTACTTAGCTACCATCCCTATATTGGGTGTTTGCATGAGTGGTGTGTGCATTATATGTTTGCTATGATAGCATGAGATATCGTTTATACCAACCTATGTTTTATTGATTGCCCCGTTGCGTAACTGTGATAACCTTTTCCTTTCATCCCGTCGTGGAGTCTAGGAGGTTCTCGGATGTCAGGCCAGATTGGCTTTACAGGAAGGGCGCAATCCACTCCCATAGTTGTGATGACCGACCAGTGTGCCCAGAGTTTTGAGGAGTTGAAGAGGCGTTTGACTTCTGCTCTTGTCTTGGCACAGCTAGAGGGTTTTGATGATTTTGTGGTCTATAGCGATGCATCCAAGCTAGGCTTGGGATGTGTGTTGATGTAGAGAGGCAAAATGATTGCTTATGCGTCTAGACAACTGAAGATGTATGAGGAGAACTGCCCGATTCATGATCTGGAGCTGGCAGCGGTAATTCATACTTTGAAGATCTGGAGAAATTACTTGTATGGTGCTACATGTCTGATCTTCACAGACCATAAGAATCTGAAGTACATTTTTACGCAGCGGGAATTGAATAACTACCAGCGTCGATGGCTTGAGTTCTGAGCAGAGATGTGATACCTCCGATAGAGAGAGTTATACATCGGCTTATGGGTCCGAGAGGATTTGAAGTTTTGCAAGTTTCGGGACGAAACTTGTTTTTAGGGGGGTGAGATGTAAGAGCCTAGTTGCTGAGTATGTGAGTTTGGGACCTAGATTCAGCCTGGACCGCCGCTGCGGTTTACTTGGGCCGCACCTGCGGCTCACAAAGTCCGCCCTTGCGGCTTTGTGTGGCTGCAACCGTCTTCTTTGACTCTTTGACTCGTGTTTTACCCTTTTCAGCCCTTTATAAGCTTCTTCTTCTTCCTTCTGATGAAGGTTATCTCTCTCCACAACTTCATCTCTCTCCCTACGTTCATCTTCTCCTCTCTTCTTCCTTTGAATATTTTTTTGAGCTTGGTTGAGTTCTGTGTGAGTTTGGAAGCTTTTATGCTTGGCTTGTTGTTGACTGTTGATGATGATGTTGTTGTGCCTTGTTTAGCTAGCTTGGAGATCTTGGTGCGGGTTTTTGCTTCTGCATAGGTTCAATTGGTAAGCTTTCATGGCTTCCATCCTATCTTTCTCCTGTCCTTCATCTTTTCCTATCTTTCCTTAGGCTAGCATAGATTCCTTAGGTTTGGATCTTGCTTCAACCATGATTGGCTTCTGTTGATGTATATATATATATGTATGTCTATGTATGTATAGTGTTGGAGTGAAGAAGGAGTGAAGAAATCGAAGGAAGAAGTGAAGAAAGGGCTGAAGTGGCGTCCTCTACTGTCCAGCCACCCTTGCGCCACCTTGCAGCCGCCCCAGCGCCGGCCAAAGCCGCCCCTGCGCCACCTGTGATCCGCCCCTACGGCCACCTGCATCAGCTAGGTTCTACACTTGGTTCTGCAGGTGTGTGTTGCTTCTAGGCTTGCTTTAGGATGTCTTTGTTCCCTCCCTTCCTAGTGTGAGTGTATAAGATCATGCTAGATTTGTGAGGATGTGTTTTGATGAGGTTATGATCGGTATATGCCTTGTATGGCTTTTTGAGGTTTTTTAGGTTGTGAGGTTAGGTTGAGGATGATCCTATGGATCCCTTGGGTCTAGGTGTGACCCCTTTGATACATAGAGGTTGATATCTTTCTATGTCTTGTTGTTAAGCAGTGCCCCTCTCTCAAGAGTGGAGGTTGATTCTGGTTGAGCTTTGCTTGAGGTTGAGGTAAGTTTGTAGGACTTACTTAGCTACCATCCCTATATTGGGTGTTTGCATGAGTGGTGTATGCGTAATATATTTGCTATGATAGCATGAGATGTCGTTTATACCGACCTATGTTTTATTGATTGTCCCATTGTGTGGTTGTGATAACCTTTCCCTTTCATCCCGTCGTGGAGTCTGGGAGGTTCTCGGATGTCAGGCTAGACTGGCTTTACAGGAAGGGCGCAATCCACTCCCATAGTTGTGATGACCGACCAGTGTGCCCAGAGTTTTGAGGAGTTGAAGAGGCGTTTGACTTCTGCTCTTGTCTTGGCACAGCTAGAGGGTTTTGATGATTTTGTGGTCTATAGTGATGCATCCAAGCTAGGCTTGGGATGTGTGTTGATGTAGAGAGGCAAAATGATTGCTTATGCGTCTAGACAACTGAAGACGTATGAGGAGAACTGCCCGACTCATGATCTGGAGCTAGCAGCGGTAATTCATACTTTGAAGATCTGGAGACATTACTTGTATGGTGCTACATGTCTGATCTTCACAGACCATAAGAATCTGAAGTACATTTTTACGCAGCGGGAGTTGAATAACTACCAGCGTCGATGGCTTGAGTTGATCAAGGATTTTGACCTTGAGATTTTGTATCATCATGGAAAGGCGAATGTTGTAGTTGACGCCTTGAGCAAGAAGACGTCTCGAGAAAAGGCGATTATGAGACTGACAATTCAGCCTCAACTTCAGAGGGATCTAGCTGGCTAGAGCCGGATATCCAATTTCCTGATGAGGATGCCTAGTTGTATGCTTTAGAGGTTTTACCTGGTTTGTTGGATGAGATCCAACAGAAGCAGGGGGCCTGCCCGATCTTAATGAGGATCAGAGAGAGGATGTCTCGTGGAGAGGAACCACAATTCTCCATTGGAGCAGATGGGGTGATGAGGCAACTTGACCGCATATTTGTACCTGTTGATTTAGAGTTGAGACGGAGGATCTTACAGGAGGCTCATTGTACACCTTACTTAGTACATCCAGGTACGAGTAAGATGTACCATGATGTGAGACGTTCATATTGGTGGGAGGGTTGAAGCCCAATGTAGCTAGATTTGTGGCACAATCTACGACCTGTCAACAGGTCAAGATAGAGTACTTCAGACCTGGAGGTGAGCTCCATCCACTGCCAATACCGTAGTGGAAGTGGGAGGATGTCTCCATGGACTTCGTGACTAGGTTGAGGCCTAGTAAGAGATTTGATGCTATTTGGGTTGTGGTTGAAACACTAACGAAGACGGCACGTTTCATTCCTATCAAAGAGACGTGGCCAGTGAGCAGCTGGGCTGAGGAGTACATTAGACAGATAGCGAGACTCCATGGTGTACCGAGGACGATTGTCTCTGATCAAGATGGACGGTTTACCTTGAGATTTTGGCAGCAGATTCAGATCGCTCTAGGGACGAGTCTACATTTCACGACTACGTTTCACCCCTAAACAGATGGTCAGTCTGAGATGACCATCCAGACCCTAGAGGATATGCTGCGAGCCTGTGTATTTGATTGGGGACATGGATGGTCTGATTACCTCCCACTAGTAGAGTTCTCATACAACAACAGTTGGCATGCATTTATTGGGATGGCTCCATATGAGGCACCATATGGACGTAGGTGTTGTACACCTTTATGCTGGTATGAGCCTAGCAATATCAGTGGGATAGCGCTAGAGCAGGTTCAGGAAGATATGGCTCGAGTAGCGCTGATTAGAGAAAGGATACTAGTTGCACAGAGTCGCCAGAAGTCATATGCAGACAGGAGGCGTCGACCTCTAGAGTTCAGGGTAGGAGCTCATATTTGGCTGAGAGTATCTCCGACGCGTCATCAAACATTTTGGCATAAAGGGGAAGCTGAGTCCACGATATGTCGGTCTGGATAGAGTTAGGAGGGCAGCCTACAGATTACATTGCCTCCGAGGTTAGAGGGTGTTCACCCTGTATTCCATGTGTCTCAGATGAGGGAGTACATACCAGATCCGAGGCACATTGTGAGTTATGATGATTTGGTGGTGGAGCCAGACCACACCTTTGTTGAGCATCCTATTGTAGTCTTAGAATGAGGTGTGAGACGCCTGCGTTCGAAGGACATTCCCATGATGAGGATAAAGTAGTCTAGACGTGGACCTGAGGAGGATACATGGGAGATTGAGAATAGTATCCAGATGAACTATTCAGAGTTTTATGCTGAGATAGATGCACCTAGGGTCGACGAGTAGATCTTAGTGCTATCTTGGTGAGTATATGAATACGTGCTTATATGCTTATATGCCTTGATGTGTTTATTCCATGCTAGCTATGATGTGATTGATGATCTTATCAAATCTTGATTTGCTAGCGTGATTTATGATTATAGCTGGTGATGGTTCTTTCCTCTATGCTATTAGAGTGTGATTAGGATTCAGCTGGAGATGGTTCTTACCTCCATGCTACTTTGATGGACATAGTTCCCTGGGAGATGTTATTCCTCCATGCATGGTATATGATTATGATTTGGCTAGAGATGTGATTCCTCTATGCCTTGTGATATAGTATGGCGAGAGATGTGATTCCTCTACGCCTTTGGGTAGCGTTATGACCTTGTTTTCTAGAGTTGATGATTCCTCCATATTTATGCTTGAGGTTATAGATTGATATAGGTTATGATCTTCTGAGCAGAGATGTGATACCTCCGATAGAGAGAGAGTAATACATCGGCTTATGGGTTCGAGAGGATTTGAAGTTTTGCAAGTTTCGGGACGAAACTTGTTTTTAGGGGGGTGAGATGTAAGAGCCTAGTTGCTGAGTTGCTGAGTATGTGAGTTTGGGACCTAGATTCAGCCTGGACCGCCGCTGAGGTTTACTTGGGCCGCACCTGCGGCTCACAGAGTCCGCCCTTGCGGCTCTGTGTAGATGCAACCGTCTTCTTTGACTCTTTGACTCTTGTTTTACCCTTTTCAGCCCTTTATAAGCTTCTTCTTCTTCCTTCTGATGAAGGTTATCTCTCTCCACAACTTCATCTCTCTCCCTACGTTCATCTTCTCCTCTCTTCTTCCTTTGAATCTTTTCTTGAGCTTGGTTGAGTTCTGTGTGAGTTTGGAAGCTTTTATGCTTGGCTTGTTGCTGATTGTTGATGATGTTGTTGTTGTGCCTTGTTGAGCTAGCTTGGAGATCTTGGTGCGGGTTTTTGCTTCTGCATAGGATCAATTGGTAAGCTTTCATGGCTTCCATCCTATCTTTCTTCTTTCCTTCATCTTTTCCTATCTTTCCTTAGGCTAGCATAGATTCCTTAGGTTTGGATCTTGCTTCAACCATGATTGGCTTGTGTTGATGTATATATATGTATGTCTATGTATGTATGGTGTTGGAGTGAAGAAGGAGTGAAGAAATCGAAGGAAGAAGTGAAGAAAGGGCTGAAGTGGTGTCCTCTGCTGTCCAGCCACCACTGCACCACCTTGCAGCCGCCCTAGCGCCGGCCAGAGCCGCCCCTGTGCCACCTGTGATCCGCCCTTACGGCCACCTGCATCAGCTAGGTTCTACACTTGGTTCTGCAGGTGTGTGTTGCTTCTAGGCTTGCTTTAGGATGTCTTTGTTCCCTCCCTTCCTAGTGTGAGTATATAGGATCATGCTAGATTTGTGAGAATGTGTTTTGATGAGGTTATGATCGGTATATGCCTTGTATGGCTTTTTGAGGTTTTTTAGGTTGTGAGGTTAGGTTGAGGATGATCCTATGGATCCCTTGGGTCTAGGTGTGACCCCTTTGATACATAGAGGTTGATATCTTTCTATGTCTTGTTGTTAGGCAGTGCCCCTCTCTCAGGAGTGGAGGTTGATTCTGGTTGAGCTTTGTTCGAGGTTGAGGTAAGTTCGTAGAACTTACTTAGCTACCATCTCTATTTTAGGTGTTTGCATGAGTGGTGTGTGCGTTATATATTTGTTATGATAGCATGAGATGTCATATATACTGACCTATGTTTTATTGATTGCCCCGTTGCGTGGTTGTGATAACCTTTCCCTTTCATCCCGTCGTGGAGTCTGGAAGGTTCTCTGATGTCATGCCAGGCTGGCTTTAGAGGAAGGGCGCAATCCACTCCCATAGGGTACACGGATTGTGTGACCGATACTCGTACAACTGGCTATCAGGCTCAGAGGCGAGGATGTATCGGTCCTCGTGTCACATACTTTCATCTATCTATATATACACGATTTGAGCGAATGACTATTATATAAAGATTATAAATGGGTAAATGTGTGATAACATGCTGATGTGTTTATCTTTCATGATTGTGCTTGTGCTTATACATTACGTCATATATGTATGGTTAGCTAATGGTTTATTACCATGTTGTAGATGCTCTACAGGATAGGGGTGCTGTTGAGTGATCTAGTAGGGTGGCAGACCGAGGACCTCTCTTACATAGGATGGTTGTGTCTTTTGGGATTGTTTACGTTTCCCTCCTGTGTGAGGATGATCTTTTGTTACCTCCTGTGTAAGGATGTTGTTGTTTATACTCGGCTATGATGTCTTTACCTTTTGGTTGTACAGTTTATACAATTTTATGCATTTGTTTTACATCTGTCAGTGTCATGTTGTAAAGTCCGGTGAACTTATTGTCAAGCTAGGGTCAGGATCCATTGTGAGATCCTAGCCCAATGTGGCATCCCGAGTCTCGTGGATTCGGGGTGTTACAGGTACAATGCTTACAAAGAAAAGAAAAATATCGACATGAAGGAGTTGCTCGGCATTCCCAAATGTTTGTTGGGAACTTTGGAGGAGAAATATCCAGAGCTTCGTAAGACTAATGAGCGCAAATTTAAGATGGCTCTGATCCTCTTTGTTCAGTGCGTTTTGCTTAGGAATGATAAGAAGAAGACGATCCCCAATCTCACTCTTTCTTTGATCAAGGACATGAAAGCATTTGATTCCTTCCCATGGGGGCGTCCTGTGTTCTCTAAGATATTTGAGAGCCTTCAGGAGTGCGAGCAAACTAAGTATCGAAAATCAGGAAATTGCTGCCTTTTTTGGTTTTCCTTTGACACTCCAAGTAAGATTGGTTTATTTTGTTTCTCGTATGATTTTAATTTTGTACTTCCTTTGGTATTAGTTTACTGCATGTCTGGTTTTGTGATATCTTTGTCTGGTTTTATTTTCTGGTATGAGAGTTTGTTATTAGTTTGATATCATTTATTGATATGATATTCTGGTATGCTCTATTCATGTCTTTCCTGTGTATAATTTACAAGTTCACATCCTTGAATCAATCCCCAAACTGGCATCGTTGTTTCCCAGATGTGTTGATGAAGAAACAACCCCACTTTGTATTAAGTGGGTTTCATCAAGCAAGGGGAAGGTGAAATGCAGCTTCCAAACCATTAAAGATACGGCGTCATCCTTGATCCAAGATGACATCAAAACCATCCCATTTTCCCTAGATGATCCAGAAAATGAGGATGACCTCAAGTGGTGGGGGATGAGAACATTGATGAAGATGGCTATCTATTTCATCTTTTTAAGGTTGGGTTACACAATGTCCGGATATGCAGGCCCGGAGGTTCTAGTGTCAAGGTTATCATGGATGTCATTAAGAAGGAGGAATCCCCGAAGTAGGAGGAATCCAATAGTGATGACTTTGTTTCTCCTCCTCCTCCTCGTCTTTCTCGTCGTCTTCTTTTGAAGTTGCCAAGGCCAGAAAAATTTGTAAAGAAAGAAGATGCCCCAAAGAAGAGAAAAAAGGATGGGGAAAAGGTATTTCAATATATTTCATACTCTATCTTTTAATTATGTGGCATTTGTTACCGGAATGATTTGGTGATGTGTGTTCTATTTATATTGGTTTTATTTGTCTGTTATGAGTTTCTGGTATACTCTTCTGGTATGTATTTTTGGTATGATTTTGTGTTTAGTTTTCTAGTATGAGTTTGTGATTTAGTTTTCTAATATGAATGCTTTCTTTCTGGTATGAGTCTACTATTAGTTTCTGGTATGAATTTTATCTTATTTCTAGTATGAGTTTAGTTATATTTTCTGGTATTTATTTTTTATTTGTTTCATGTGTATATTGTTATGTTTTGTCTGGTTTAAGTTTCTAGTATGTTTGTCATTTAGTTAATAATGTGTTTTTAGGGCTGCATCTAAGAAAATTAAGAAAGAGGAGATTGTTGAGGAGATTGTTGAGGAGACTGAATGGTAAACAGTTACATACCCATTCATGTTATCGTACCAGAATTATCATTTTTTTTATTATTTCTTCTATTGTTTTAGCCAAGAAGAAATTATGGTAGTGGCTAGTCCCCCTGAGGTTGTGGTTGCACCGTGTAGCCCTGTTGAGATGGTTAATCCTCTAGAAATGGATACCATTCTCCCTACAGAAGTTGTGGTTGCACCACTTGTGGCTGATCCCACCCCCACTATTCCTACCTTAAACAGGTAAATGAGAGTTTACATACCAGAATTTATTACTTTCAAAAGCTTATTTGACATCGCATATGTAATCTTGTATTATGTGAATATATATGGAGTCTGTTTGGGTGGAGGATTTGAGAAACAACTGCAAACACAAAATCAGTTGATTTTTTAGTTGAAGAAGAAGGTTGAAGAGCAAGATGAAACAATCAACCAAGTGCTTTTGAGGTAGAAGGAACATACCGTCGCCCAACATCGAATAGGAGGGCAATGTTTCCGGATCCTCAGTAAGCTTGAAAGGATGGCTCCTTCTTCTAAAGGCACCCAAGTGTCCAAGAAACCCCCACATCCGGCTGATGATGCTAAACTATAAACTTTTGGGGTTTCAAGTTCAGAAGAGACACCATCCCTAGAAAAGCCCCAGCCCCAACCCCAGCCATAACCCAAGAAAGAAGTTGAAGTTGATAAGCCAAAAGAAGAGGTAGTTGAAGAGGTATAAAACACTACTATTCTTCACGTGTTTTGTTTCCGTGCACATTTGTTAAGGTTTTTGTTATGTTGTGAATTTGGTACAGAAACCAAAACCAGACATTGTTGCTAAAGGGAAAGCAAAAGCCAAAGGACCGAGGAGAATGGGTTTACGTGAAAATAAACCTAACAACCTTGTCGTATCTCCCTATGTTGTCCCATTAAAGATCCTTAAGGCACCGAAGCATAATTTTTTGAGCAAGAAGGAAAGAGATGCATTTTATTCTTGGTACCTTAACTCTACCAAAGAAGATTCTTCAATTAGATATCACCATGAACCAACCAAGAAACACTTCAAGCTGATACTCCAAAAAACTGAATGGTTATGGGATTATGTAAGTTAACACTAATCTTACTTTTATTCAACTTAATAATTTTTGGATGTGTTTTCGGTATGCCTTTCTAGTCAAAGCTATTGATGTGTTTCTGGTATGAGCTTTGGTCCACAGATTGTTTAATTAGTTTCTGGTATGCTATGTTGAACTATTTTTTGGTAAGAGCTAGTTGTATTAGACTTTGGTGTGATTTTGATTTGGTTATATGTGTTTTGGTTTTTGGTATTATGTATTTCATTAGTTTTTTGGTATGGGATTCTTGCATATTGGTTTTGATCTATGTGATTTGTTATAATGATTTATATGCCAGAAATTATCATGTGACTTCATGAGATGATTTATTGCTTGAGTTTTCTAGTATTTGTTTATGTTTTGGGATTTTGGTATGATGAGTTTTTCTGTTTGTATTTCTTGCCTGATTATTTTCATGTATTGAGTTCTGGTATGAGATCTTGTTGTGTTTTTGGTATGAGTCTCATATGAGTTTCTGGTATGGATTTATGGTATTATTTTCTGGTATTGAATTATTAGTTTTTATCCTAATTTACAGCAACTCGAGAAATGCTTGTCTACCTCAGAAAAGTTGTGGTTGATCATCATAAAGTTTATGGTCGTGTTGTCATTCTTCTTGGAATATTTCTATCATATTTCAATGATGAGCTATATCAACAATTTTTAGCGGTAAAAAAGGCAGGGGAGGTGGAGTTTGATTTTGGTGACACAATTAGAAACTATATATTTGGATTTGAACCCCCAACCTTCGCCAAGAACTTATAAAATGTTGATACCATATACACTACCATAAACACTGAGGGTAAACACTGGATATGGATTCTGTAAAATCCGGAATTTTTATTCCGTCTATTTCCGTTATAAATTAGATCTCGATCAGTTGATCCATATCCGTCTACTTAGTTAGACACATTATTATAAAATTTATCATTTTATGTAGATTTCCTTCACATAAAATGATGGAATCCTTTAAAAGTTTATCATTTTATGTAGCTTCCCCTTCACATAAAATGATAGGATCTTTATAAAATTTATCTTTTTAGGTAGCTTACCTTCACATAAAATAATAAGTTTAGCTCTAATTTAGAATATGACAAGGTCCGGACAAGTCTGTGACGAAGCTGTGACAAGGTCCAGACAAGTCTGTGACGAAGCTGTGACAAGGCCAGACAAGGCCGTGACGAAGCTGTGACAAGGCCAGACAAGGCTGTGACGAGTCTGTGACAAGCCCAGACAAGGCTGTGACGAGTCTGTGACAAGCCCAGACAAGCTGTTGACAGCCCAGTCGCCAGCAGCCTTGTCCGCTTCAGCCAGCGCTGCTCCAGCCCAGAAGACAGTCCAGCCCAGCTACTTGTCCGCCAGTCCAGCCTCTGCAGCCCGGCGCCCAGCTTGCCAATCTTCAGCCTTCCAGCCCAACAACAGCACAGCTCCAATGCCAGCAGCCCGGCGCCCAGCTGCCAATCTTCAGCCTTCCAGCCCAGCAACAGCACAGCTTCAATGCCAGCAGCCCAGCCCAGCGTTGCCTGCTCGAGTACAGCCCAGCGCCCTCCTCCAGTCCAGCGTCCATCCCAGCCAGAAGGGTTGCCGCTTCACCTGCTCCAGCTCAGCAACGTTCCTTCCTTAATCTGCTGCATAACGGCTATGTTAATTAGGAACGAGATCCATAACTGCCTTATTTCCACGCCAGAATATCTTCTGCTGATCTCCTCCCTATGCGTTACACATCCATCCGTCCAGATTCAACAGCAAACGTAAACCTTCTGCACACACCCAGCAGCGGCAAGAGGTAAGTGCAGCAATCTGTTCTTCCGTCTGCACCTTATTTTCTCTACCGACCCTCTCTCTTACTCGCTAGACTGTGGGCGCTTTGACAACCTGCTGATTGCACTAGGGACGTTCTTGCACCACTGCTGAGATCGAACGATTGATACACTAGGAAGTACGTACAGTCTCCTCTTTGTTTCCCTACTGCAGTGCCAAGTAAGTATAGCCGAACCATTACCCTCCCGAGTACATACCTAAACAGTCGAGTTGACTTGTCCTAAACAAACTGCAGGTATCTTAGATCACTTCCGAGATCAGGGTAGCAAGGTCTAGGAATTTTGCGAACACAATAGCACTCCTAAACCACTGCAGCGAGGTAAGCCATGTGCAATAGAGTTTCATTGCTTCCTTTACAACTAGTTTGAAATGTCTCTAGCTCTCTTAATTCATAGTATTGTTTAGGTTGCTGTAGTTCGACCTTAAGCATAGATAAAATAGTGTTAAGCAGCTGCTGAGAATTTCACATAAAATGATAAGACAAAAGGCTGCTGTAATTTCGTTTTAAGTCCTTCAGCGTTTAGGTTACGAACAGCCATCTTGACGATCAATTATAAAACGTTTGGATAAAGATCCACCGTTGAATTTTTGATATGTTGTAGACAGATATGTGTAGTTTAGCATATTAAAATTTGGGAAGAAATGAACGGTCGGATTGAAAGTTACGAGCTCCCGAAGTTAGGTAGTTGAGCAGTTTTATTAAACTTAAACTTGACTAAGTATAGGAAAGTAGAGTGAGGAACCGACTTTGGGAATTATTATAAAAATATCGGCCGAACAGTTTGGAGAAATTCTTTCTTCTAAGGTTAGATAGAACCTCATAGATGATCTAGAGGTTTAATTCGGAAATTTTATAAGCTGTTAAGAATTTTATATTTAGAGCCGAAGTTAAACCTTTTTAGTTTCTTCCGGAAAATAGAAACATAGGAAAATGTCAGTTTCGAACCAAATAAAATTCTAAGGGTTAGGATATAATTTTAGAACTTCAAATAGGAGTTTGGACATGGATTTTAGTGTTTTAAAGAAAATCGGAACCAAGGGTAAAATGGTCATTTTACCCTAAAACTAATACTGTAACTAGTACGTCTTAATACTTTTGATCTTAGAAGTTTTAGACTTCTATCTACGTGAAAGTGTGCTAATACACTTATCGCCTTTGACAGGCAACTGAGTGAGTACAGTTTACAGAGCGAGTGGTTATTAAAGAGTCGAGCGTTATAACAGGTAAGTCCTTTGGGCTTACTTAGCTGACTGCTAAATATGAGTATAAATGATGATGGTGGTGTGTGATTGACATGTTAGAGAGATAGGTTGTGATATATAAATACCGACCTGTATTTTTGGCCTAAGAGTAACGGGCGGTGGCATTCCGCTCAGTAGCTCGCGGGGCGCTGGGGGTTTCTTTCAGGACTAGTCCACACATGGTTTGTAGTGATGCTACCAAAGGAAGTCAGCTATACCTACACCAGTTGGATAAGGAACGGAGGCGAGAACTAATAATAGTTCTCGTGCCACAACTTAAATTGAATAATGTGAATCACTTAAATAACAGATAATAATTGGTTGAGTGCCAGCATGATGTTTGTTTATTTTTGTTTCTGCTTGTGTTTGTGCTGTTATCATTTTGCTTATATTTGGTTAGTTAGCTAACTGTTGATATGTTGTTTAGATTTGACACAGGTTAGAGCAGATGCCGAGTGATCCAGATGGTAGTGGTCAGCCGGGGTGTCGTACTTTAGGACGTTTGCAGTTTTTGCATTTGTGGGTTTTGTAGTTGAACATTGTTTCCTTTCGTACTTTGATATATTACTTTTCCGGCTGTAGTTAATCTGGTCACATTCATGCATTGTTTAAAAACTATTTTGATTTCTGGCTTTTCCTTATCCGTGCCTTGTTGTAAGATCATGTTAAGTTGTTGTCAAACTAAGGTCGGGACCCACTGTGCGGTCCTAACCAGTAACTTCCTAAGTTGTAAAATTTGGGGTGTTACAACATGGTATCAGAGGGAGGTTGGCAACAATGGCACTTGAATCTTCTAAAAAGGTCGTATAAGTAAATAAACAGAACCCGAAAGGGGTCTGAGTTTTCTAATGAAAATTTTTGGTTTTAAAATGCATACAGAGTCGGGTTGGGATAGAAAGTACGGACGACCACCACTACCTCTGCAGGTCTCGGTAATCTTAGAATAATTATGGACTTGTACTATTATGATAGATTAGCTAGCTTATAACTGTAGTTATTACTATTCGTGCAGATGGCACGTACTAGGGCTGCACAAGTGACTGGCAGAGGTAGGGGTCGTCCCCCCTTCCCCCAGTCAGACAAGATCGAGCTGATAGCACCCCTACTGTTAGAGGGCGTGGTCGCGTGGGTAGACCTCCACTAGGGAGAGGTCGAGGACGAGTCCCTCGAGATGACCCACCTGCAGCAAGCGTACCAGAGGTTGCTGTAGAGGAAGTAGCTGAGAGTGTAGGCCCCGAGGTCAGGCCTGTGACCGCCGCTAGGTCTGGAGCGCAGGGAGCTCGTTCTACTGAGTCGGGACGTGTCTCTATTGGAGCATCGGAGTATAGAGAGTTCAAAGCCTATGTTGAGCGCAGAGAGGAAGCTGCCAGAGTGGAGAGGCTTACTCAGGTACCACCAGTAGTGCCGGCTAGGTCAGCTCAGGTGACACAGGGAGTGTCTCAGGTGCCGGCTGTATCTGAGAGGAGGGCTGATGTTGATAGAGCACCTACTGGGGTCAGAGCACCGAGACCGGATGAGTGGTTGAAGGCTTTCAACTCTCAGAAGGTCCCCTCATTCAGCGGGGAGATAGGGTTAGAGGTGGAGCACTGGATAGGGAAGATTGAGATTGCTTTGGAGGCAATACGTTGCCCCGTGGACCGACAGGTGGATTTGATACAGACCTGCTTCACAGATGATGCTCATTCATGGTGGCGTACTATTCGTGGCCGAGTCACCAGCTGGGAGCAGATGAAGACCATTGTTAGAGACAGGTACTGCCCAGTTTCGCTGAGGAGGGAGAGATTCCAGGATTTCATTGAGGCGGGATTTGAGGATATCCCGATTGCTGCAGCCATAAAGAAGTTTCAGAAGGAGTTGACCTTGCTTGGACCGTCTGCACCTCCAGAAGAGCAGCATGTTTACCTTTTCTCCAAGAGGTTGAGAGAGAGTACCCGATCCTACCTGGCTGGATTCCGCTGTGAGACCTTGTCTGATTATCAGGATAGGGCCTCTGCTTATGAGAGAGATAGACCAGCTTCTAGGAAAGCAGCACAGTCTAGTGGGCCGGATAAGCGGCAGAGGACAGGACATGCTGGTAGCAGTGGGGCAGTAGCAGGCTATAGTAGAGGACAGACTCAGGGGAGGTCCAGCTACCACTCTACAGTTCGGACACCCAGTGGAGATCGACAGTGCTTTAACTGTGGTGGCCGTGATCACATTAAGCCGGACTGCCCGAAACCACCGGTCACTTGCTTCACTTATGGGAAGCCGGGACACAGGGCTACTTTCTGCCGTCAGGGCAAGGCTTCTTCTCAGCAGGGATCTTCTCCTGCAGGTGCTGAGAAGAGTGTACAGAGACCCCCTCAGTACCGAGCTCCGAGTCAGCAGCAGCAGCAGTACCGGGCTCCAGGACATCCTGCTTCATACAGTACTGCACAGGGATCAGGTCGTGGCAGAGGACGTGGTAGTACCACTGACACCAGAGGAGGACCATCGAGAGTGTTTGAGCTGAGGAACACTGAGCAGCCTGCAGCACCTGCGACCACAGGTACTATTTGGATCCATGACTTACCTGTGCGCGTTTTATTTGATACGGGTGCCACGCACTCCTTTATATCAGATGCATGTGTAGATAGGCTGTCCTTAGCTACAGTAGAGGGTGTACCTTTTGTGGTTGGGTTACCAGATGGGGGTAAGGTTAGAGGATCTCGAGAGATTTATGACTGCCCTATTCACCTGGGAGGCCGGATTTGGTTAGTAAATTTTCTAGTCATGCCCCTAGCACATGAGGACGTGATATTAGGGATAGATTGGATGACTAGACATGGAGCCGTCTTGGATATTGGTAGGAGGACTGTGACTGTTGCCACGGAGGAGGGCCACAAAGTTATATTCCGAGGTTGGGACCTCGGAAAGTCCGGCTCAGTCATCAGTGCAGTGAGGGCAGCCAGATTGATAGCACAGGGTTGCGAGGCCTTCTGGTGTTATGCCATGAAGGAGCGCAAGAGCCTGACAGTAGAGGAGATACCAGTCGCATGCGAGTTTGCAGAGGTCTTCAGGGACGACTTACCAGGACTACCTCCACAGAGGAGTGTAGACTTTAGCATCGAGCTAGAGCCGGGCACGAGACCGATCTCGAAGACTCCGTACCGCATGGCCCCGATAGAGCTGCTTGAGCTGAAGAAGCAGTTAGAGGAGTTAGCAGAGAAGGGCTTCATACGCCCTAGTGTTTCTCCCTGGGGCGCACCAGTGTTATTTGTGAGGAAGAAAGATGGATCGATGAGGCTGTGTATCGACTACAGAGAGTTGAACAAGGTCACCATCAAGAATAAGTATCCATTACCTCGCATAGATGATCTGCTGGACCAGCTGCATGGAGCGTCAGTGTTCTCGAGGATAGATTTGAGATCGGGTTATCACCAGTTGAGGGTGAGAGATCAGGACATACCTAAGACGGCATTCCGGACTAGGTATGGTCATTATGAGTTTGTAGTGATGCCATTCGGGCTCACTAATGCGCCAGCAGTATTTATGGAGTTGATGAATGGGATTTTCATCGACTTCTTAGACCAGTTTGTAGTGGTCTTCATCGACGACATTCTAGTTTACTCTAGAAGTCGAGAGGAGCATGCCGGACACTTGAGGACCGTGCTGCAGATTCTACAGGATAGTCAGCTATATGCTAAACTATCCAAGTGTGAGTTCTGGATGTCAGAGGTGGCATTCCTTGGCCATGTAGTGACTGCTGAGGGGATTAAGGTCGACCCGGCGAAGATTGAGTCAGTGTCTTCTTGGCAACCTCCGAAGAATGTGAAGGAGGTTCGCAGTTTCCTTGGATTGGCAGGGTATTACCGTCGATTTGTGGAAGGGTTTTACCTGATCGCCCGACCACTTACTTCCCTCCTAAGGAAGACTACTCGGTTCGTCTGGTCTGAGCCGTGTCAGCAGAGTTTTGATGAGCTGAAGAGGAGATTGACGTCTACTCCGATCTTAGCACAGCCTGAGGGTACAGTGGACTTCGTAGTGTACAGTGATGCATCCAAGCTGGGCTTGGGGTGTGTCTTGATGCAGAGGGGTAAGGTTATAGCATATGCGTCTCGACAGCTGAAGACGTATGAAGAGAACTACCTCACTCATGACCTGGAGTTAGCAGCAATAGTGCACGCTCTTAAGATCTGGCGTCATTATCTCTATGGAGCGACCTGTCAGATCTTCACAGACCATAAGAGTCTGAAGTACATATTCACTCAGCGGGAGTTGAATAACCGCCAGAGGCGGTGGCTAGAGTTGATCAAGGATTTTGACCTTGAGATTCTTTACCACCTCGGAAAGGCGAATGTAGTTGCCGACGCTTTGAGTCCGAAGACGCCTCAGGAGAAGGCGATAGCTCGGTTGACAGTACAGCCACAGTTACAAAGAGACTTAGCTTGGTTGGAGATAGAGATCCATTTCCCCGATACAGCTCATCAGTTAGCCACCTTAGAGTTACTTCCTGACCTGTTGGGTGAGATCCGACAGAAGCAGGAGACATGTCCGATGTTGACCCGGATCCGAGACCGGATGGCACGAGATGAGGCACCTCAGTTCACTATTGGTGCCGATGGAGTAATGAGATTGAGACGACAGGACCGTGTCTGTGTGCCATCAGACAGTGAGCTGAGACAGAGGATACTAGGTGAGGCTCATGCTACACCGTACTCCGTACATCCAGGAGCGAGTAAGATGTATAAGGACGTGAGACGTTCCTTCTGGTGGGGTGGTTTGAAGCCTGATGTGGCCCGTTATGTAGCTCAGTGTGCGACCTGTCAGCAGGTCAAGATTGAGCACCGTAGATCCGGAGGAGAGCTACACCCACTTCTAGTACCACATTGGAAGTGGGAAGACATTTCTATGGATTTCGTCACCGGATTGAGGCTCAGCAGAGGTTTTGATGCCATTTGGGTAGTAGTAGACCGTCTGACGAAGACCGCACGTTTCATTCCGATTAAGGAAACGTGGCCGGTAAGTCGTCTAGCAGAGGAGTTCACCAGGCATATTGTGAGACTCCATGGAGTACCGAGGACTATCGTCTCCGACAGAGATGGACGTTTTACCTCGAGGTTCTGGCAGCAGGTACATACTGCTCTGGGTACGAGTCTTCACTTTACCACTGCCTACCACCCACAGACAGACGGTCAGTCAGAGAGGACCATCCAGACCCTAGAGGACATGTTGCGGGCATGTGTGCTAGATTGGGGACAGGTATGGCCAGATCACCTCCCACTAGTAGAATTTTCATATAATAACAGCTGGCATGCGTCTATTGGGATGGCACCTTATGAGGCTTTGTACGGGCGGAGATGTCGTACACCGCTATGTTGGGATGAGCCTAGAAAGGCTGATGGAGTAGTAGCATATTAGATACAGGACGACATCGCCCGGATTGCCTTAGTCCGGGAGAGGATGTTAGCAGCTCAGAGTCGTCAGAAGTCATACGCCGACAAAAGGCGTCGACCTTTGGAGTTTAGAGTAGGTGCACAGGTGTGGTTGAGAGTGTCACCTACGAGAGGAGTTAGACGTTTCGGCATTAAGGGGAAGCTGAGTCCCCCGTATGTCGGCCCATTTGAGATCGTAGAGAGAGTCGGAGAGGTTGCCTACCGACTAGCACTGCCACCGAGACTAGAGGGAGTACACCCAGTTTTTCATGTATCTCAGCTGCGAGAGTACATTCCGGATCCGAGACACGTCATTAGCCATGAGGATCTGACAGTTGAGCCTGACCATACATTTGTAGAGTATCCAGTAGCCGTCCTAGAGCGCAGTGCCAGACGTCTGCGATCCAAGGAGATACCTATGCTGAGGATCCAGTGGTCTAGGAGAGGAGCTGATGAGGCCACTTGGGAGACTGAAGAGAGTATTAGACGTAACTACCCCGAGTTCTTCGCGGGGTTAGAGGTTATTTCTGGTTGACGAGTTAGTACTCGGATGTTGTGTTGTTTGACCTTCCAGGTTTTCATATTGTTTTGAGCGACTCTGTTTTTGTTTTGTGATACTTGTTTGTTGATGCCTGAGTAGCTGCATGGTAGAAAACGGAATGTCGAGAAAACTAAAATATACCGAAAGAAATGTGCGAGTAAGGGGAAATAATCTAAGTTTCGGGACGAAACTTCTTTTAAGGGGGCACTGATGTAATAACCGAAAATTTTAAGTTTCCGGTAAAGTAAAATTAAACAAAGTCCGATGAGACCATCGTAAATAAATAAATAAGTAAGGTAAAACGAGTTTAGTTCTATCATTTTATGTGACCTAGATTCACATAAAATGATAAATTAAATGACCGGAAATAATTTTACGTTGTTAAAATAAAAATAATTATAATTTATAAATACGGAATTTAGTTCCGTATTATATAAATTTCCGCACAAATTAACGGGTTACGAGTTCCGCAAATTGTTTTAGGAGCTAACCGCTCAATTGTTCCATTTGGGCCCAAGCAGCCAGCCCATCATACTAAGCCCAAAAATTTAACCTAATCTAATTAACCTAATAATCTAATCCTACGCTAATGACTGCCGCTTATCTCTCTCTCGCAACAATCGACCCTGCTTCCCTCTCTCACAAACCACCGCATCTCACAAAGGTGGTGCTGCCGCCGGAAGCACTGCAACCGCCTTCGTCCTCCTTCGGAACCACTGCGCCGCCGACGCTGCCGTCTACCTCCAGTCGGGCCGCCAGCCTTCGCCGCCGGAACGCCAGCCTTCGCCGCTGCTGCCAGCCACCGTCCACGCCGCCGAGCCTCCTGCCGTCCGCCTCAGACCGCAGTGCTACGAACCAGCCGGACCCTTCCGCCAGTGAACCGCCGCCTACTGCTGTTCCGTACCTGTGCCGACGCCGCACCTCGCTGCACCGGGACCAGACTAGCATTCCTCCGGTGTTTAGGCAACTGAGTGGGTACAGTTACAGAGCGAGTGGTTATTAAAGAGTCGAGCGTTATAACAGGTAAGTCCTTTGGGCTTACTTAGCTGACTGCTAAATATGAGTATAAATGATGATGGTGGTGTGTGATTGACATGTTAGAGAGATAGGTTGTGATATATAAATACCGACCTGTATTTTTGGCCTAAGAGTAACGGGCGGTGGCATTCCGCTCAGTAGCTCGCAGGGCGCTGAGGGTTTCTTTCGGGACTAGTCCACACATGGTTTGTAGTGATGCTACCAAAGGAAGTCAGCTATACCTACACCAGTTGGATAAGGAACGGAGGCGAGAACTAATAATAGTTCTCGTGCCACAACTTAAATTGAATAATGTGAATCACTTAAATAATAGATAATAATTGGTTGAGTGCCAGCATGATGTTTGTTTAATTTTATTTCTGCTTGTGTTTGTGCTGTTATCATTTTGCTTATATTTGGTTAGTTAGCTAACTGTTGATATGTTGTTTAGATTTGACACAGGTTAGAGCAGATGCCGAGTGATCCAGATGGTAGTGGTCAGCCGGGGTGTCGTACTTTAGGACGTTTGCAGTTTTTGCATTTGTGGGTTTTGTAGTTGAACATTGTTTCCTTTCGTACTTTGATATATTACTTTTCCGGCTGTAGTTAATCTGGTCACATTCATGCATTGTTTAAAAACTATTTTGATTTCTGGCTTTTCCTTATCCGTGCCTTGTTGTAAGATCATGTTAAGTTGTTGTCAAACTAAGGTCGGGACCCACTGTGCGGTCCTAACCAGTAACTTCCTAAGTTGTAAAATTTGGGGTGTTACAACATGGTATCAGAGGGAGGTTGGCAACAATGGCACTTGAATCTTCTAAAAAGGTCGTATAAGTAAATAAACAGAACCCGAAAGGGGTCTGAGTTTTCTAATGAAAATTTTTGGTTTTAAAATGCATACAGAGTCGGGTTGGGATAGAAAGTACGGACGACCACCACTACCTCTGCAGGTCTCGGTAATCTTAGAATAATTATGGACTTGTACTATTATGATAGATTAGCTAGCTTATAACTGTAGTTATTACTATTCGTGCAGATGGCACGTACTAGGGCTGCACAAGTGACTGGCAGAGGTAGGGGTCGTCCCCCCTTCCCCCAGTCAGACAAGATCGAGCTGATAGCACCCCTACTGTTAGAGGGCGTGGTCGCGTGGGTAGACCTCCACTAGGGAGAGGTCGAGGACGAGTCCCTCGAGATGACCCACCTGCAGCAAGCGTACCAGAGGTTGCTGTAGAGGAAGTAGCTGAGAGTGTAGGCCCCGAGGTCAGGCCTGTGACCGCCGCTAGGTCTGGAGCGCAGGGAGCTCGTTCTACTGAGTCGGGACGTGTCTCTATTGGAGCATCGGAGTATAGAGAGTTCAAAGCCTATGTTGAGCGCAGAGAGGAAGCTGCCAGAGTGGAGAGGCTTACTCAGGTACCACCAGTAGTGCCGGCTAGGTCAGCTCAGGTGACACAGGGAGTGTCTCAGGTGCCGGCTGTATCTGAGAGGAGGGCTGATGTTGATAGAGCACCTACTGGGGTCAGAGCACCGAGACCGGATGAGTGGTTGAAGGCTTTCAACTCTCAGAAGGTCCCCTCATTCAGCGGGGAGATAGGGTTAGAGGTGGAGCACTGGATAGGGAAGATTGAGATTGCTTTGGAGGCAATACGTTGCCCCGTGGACCGACAGGTGGATTTGATACAGACCTGCTTCACAGATGATGCTCATTCATGGTGGCGTACTATTCGTGGCCGAGTCACCAGCTGGGAGCAGATGAAGACCATTGTTAGAGACAGGTACTGCCCAGTTTCGCTGAGGAGGGAGAGATTCCAGGATTTCATTGAGGCGGGATTTGAGGATATCCCGATTGCTGCAGCCATAAAGAAGTTTCAGAAGGAGTTGACCTTGCTTGGACCGTCTGCACCTCCAGAAGAGCAGCATGTTTACCTTTTCTCCAAGAGGTTGAGAGAGAGTACCCGATCCTACCTGGCTGGATTCCGCTGTGAGACCTTGTCTGATTATCAGGATAGGGCCTCTGCTTATGAGAGAGATAGACCAGCTTCTAGGAAAGCAGCACAGTCTAGTGGGCCGGATAAGCGGCAGAGGACAGGACATGCTGGTAGCAGTGGGGCAGTAGCAGGCTATAGTAGAGGACAGACTCAGGGGAGGTCCAGCTACCACTCTACAGTTCGGACACCCAGTGGAGATCGACAGTGCTTTAACTGTGGTGGCCGTGATCACATTAAGCCGGACTGCCCGAAACCACCGGTCACTTGCTTCACTTATGGGAAGCCGGGACACAGGGCTACTTTCTGCCGTCAGGGCAAGGCTTCTTCTCAGCAGGGATCTTCTCCTGCAGGTGCTGAGAAGAGTGTACAGAGACCCCCTCAGTACCGAGCTCCGAGTCAGCAGCAGCAGCAGTACCGGGCTCCAGGACATCCTGCTTCATACAGTACTGCACAGGGATCAGGTCGTGGCAGAGGACGTGGTAGTACCACTGACACCAGAGGAGGACCATCGAGAGTGTTTGAGCTGAGGAACACTGAGCAGCCTGCAGCACCTGCGACCACAGGTACTATTTGGATCCATGACTTACCTGTGCGCGTTTTATTTGATACGGGTGCCACGCACTCCTTTATATCAGATGCATGTGTAGATAGGCTGTCCTTAGCTACAGTAGAGGGTGTACCTTTTGTGGTTGGGTTACCAGATGGGGGTAAGGTTAGAGGATCTCGAGAGATTTATGACTGCCCTATTCACCTGGGAGGCCGGATTTGGTTAGTAAATTTTCTAGTCATGCCCCTAGCACATGAGGACGTGATATTAGGGATAGATTGGATGACTAGACATGGAGCCGTCTTGGATATTGGTAGGAGGACTGTGACTGTTGCCACGGAGGAGGGCCACAAAGTTATATTCCGAGGTTGGGACCTCGGAAAGTCCGGCTCAGTCATCAGTGCAGTGAGGGCAGCCAGATTGATAGCACAGGGTTGCGAGGCCTTCTGGTGTTATGCCATGAAGGAGCGCAAGAGCCTGACAGTAGAGGAGATACCAGTCGCATGCGAGTTTGCAGAGGTCTTCAGGGACGACTTACCAGGACTACCTCCACAGAGGAGTGTAGACTTTAGCATCGAGCTTGAGCCGGGCACGAGACCGATCTCGAAGACTCCGTACCGCATGGCCCCGATAGAGCTGCTTGAGCTGAAGAAGCAGTTAGAGGAGTTAGCAGAGAAGGGCTTCATACGCCCTAGTGTTTCTCCCTGGGGCGCACCAGTGTTATTTGTGAGGAAGAAAGATGGATCGATGAGGCTGTGTATCGACTACAGAGAGTTGAACAAGGTCACCATCAAGAATAAGTATCCATTACCTCGCATAGATGATCTGCTGGACCAGCTGCATGGAGCGTCAGTGTTCTCGAGGATAGATTTGAGATCGGGTTATCACCAGTTGAGGGTGAGAGATCAGGACATACCTAAGACGGCATTCCGGACTAGGTATGGTCATTATGAGTTTGTAGTGATGCCATTCGGGCTCACTAATGCGCCAGCAGTATTTATGGAGTTGATGAATGGGATTTTCATCGACTTCTTAGACCAGTTTGTAGTGGTCTTCATCGACGACATTCTAGTTTACTCTAGAAGTCGAGAGGAGCATGCCGGACACTTGAGGACAGTGCTGCAGATTCTACAGGATAGTCAGCTATATGCTAAACTATCCAAGTGTGAGTTCTGGATGTCAGAGGTGGCATTCCTTGGCCATGTAGTGACTGCTGAGGGGATTAAGGTCGACCCGGCGAAGATTGAGTCAGTGTCTTCTTGGCAACCTCCGAAGAATGTGAAGGAGGTTCGCAGTTTCCTTGGATTGGCAGGGTATTACCGTCGATTTGTGGAAGGGTTTTACCTGATCGCCCGACCACTTACTTCCCTCCTAAGGAAGACTACTCGGTTCGTCTGGTCTGAGCCGTGTCAGCAGAGTTTTGATGAGCTGAAGAGGAGATTGACGTCTACTCCGATCTTAGCACAGCCTGAGGGTACAGTGGACTTCGTAGTGTACAGTGATGCATCCAAGCTGGGCTTGGGGTGTGTCTTGATGCAGAGGGGTAAGGTTATAGCATATGCGTCTCGACAGCTGAAGACGTATGAAGAGAACTACCTCACTCATGACCTGGAGTTAGCAGCAATAGTGCACGCTCTTAAGATCTGGCGTCATTATCTCTATGGAGCGACCTGTCAGATCTTCACAGACCATAAGAGTCTGAAGTACATATTCACTCAGCGGGAGTTGAATAACCGCCAGAGGCGGTGGCTAGAGTTGATCAAGGATTTTGACCTTGAGATTCTTTACCACCTCGGAAAGGCGAATGTAGTTGCCGACGCTTTGAGTCCGAAGACGCCTCAGGAGAAGGCGATAGCTCGGTTGACAGTACAGCCACAGTTACAAAGAGACTTAGCTTGGTTGGAGATAGAGATCCATTTCCCCGATACAGCTCATCAGTTAGCCACCTTAGAGTTACTTCCTGACCTGTTGGGTGAGATCCGACAGAAGCAGGAGACATGTCCGATGTTGACCCGGATCCGAGACCGGATGGCACGAGATGAGGCACCTCAGTTCACTATTGGTGCCGATGGAGTAATGAGATTGAGACGACAGGACCGTGTCTGTGTGCCATCAGACAGTGAGCTGAGACAGAGGATACTAGGTGAGGCTCATGCTACACCGTACTCCGTACATCCAGGAGCGAGTAAGATGTATAAGGACGTGAGACGTTCCTTCTGGTGGGGTGGTTTGAAGCCTGATGTGGCCCGTTATGTAGCTCAGTGTGCGACCTGTCAGCAGGTCAAGATTGAGCACCGTAGATCCGGAGGAGAGCTACACCCACTTCTAGTACCACATTGGAAGTGGGAAGACATTTCTATGGATTTCGTCACCGGATTGAGGCTCAGCAGAGGTTTTGATGCCATTTGGGTAGTAGTAGACCGTCTGACGAAGACCGCACGTTTCATTCCGATTAAGGAAACGTGGCCGGTAAGTCGTCTAGCAGAGGAGTTCACCAGGCATATTGTGAGACTCCATGGAGTACCGAGGACTATCGTCTCCGACAGAGATGGACGTTTTACCTCGAGGTTCTGGCAGCAGGTACATACTGCTCTGGGTACGAGTCTTCACTTTACCACTGCCTACCACCCACAGACAGACGGTCAGTCAGAGAGGACCATCCAGACCTTAGAGGACATGTTGCGGGCATATGTGCTAGACTGGGGACAGGTATGGCCAGATCACCTCCCACTAGTAGAATTTTCATATAATAACAGCTGGCATGCGTCTATTGGGATGGCACCTTATGAGGCTTTGTACGGGCGGAGATGTCGTACACCGCTATGTTGGGATGAGCCTAGCAAGGCTGATGGAGTTGTACCAGATCAGATACAGGACGACATCGCCCGGATTGCCTTAGTCCGGGAAAGGATGTTAGCAGCTCAGAGTCGTCAGAAGTCCTACGCAAACAAAAGGCGTCGACCTTTAGAGTTTAGAGTAGGTGCACAGGTGTGGTTGAGAGTGTCACCTACGAGAGGAGTTAGACGTTTCGGCATTAAGGGGAAGCTGAGTCCCC
>BSUD01000008.1:120955009-120987523 GCA_033239045.1 Fagopyrum esculentum
CACGCCAGAATATCTTCTGCTGATCTCCTCCCTATGCGTTACACATCCATCCGTCCAGATTCAACAGCAAACGTAAACCTTCTGCACACACCCAGCAGCGGCAAGAGGTAAGTGCAGCAATCTGTTCTTCCGTCTGCACCTTATTTTCTCTACCGACCCTCTCTCTTACTCGCTAGACTGTGGGCGCTTTGACAACCTGCTGATTGCACTAGGGACGTTCTTGCACCACTGCTGAGATCGAACGATTGATACACTAGGAAGTACGTACAGTCTCCTCTTCGTTTCCCTACTGCAGTGCCAAGTAAGTATAGCCGAACCATTACCCTCCCGAGTACATACCTAAACAGTCGAGTTGACTTGTCCTAAACAAACTGCAGGTATCTTAGATCACTTCTGAGATCAGGGTAGCAAGGTCTAGGAATTTTGCGAACACAATAGCACTCCTAAACCACTGCAGCGAGGTAAGCCATGTGCAATAGAGTTTCATTGCTTCCTTTACAACTAGTTTGAAATGTCTCTAGCTCTCTTAATTCATAGTATTGTTTAGGTTGCTGTAGTTCGACCTTAAGCATAGATAAAATAGTGTTAAGTAGCTGCTGAGAATTTCACATAAAATGATAAGACAAAAGGCTGCTGTAATTTCGTTTTAAGTCCTTCAGCGTTTAGGTTACGAACAGCCATCTTGACGATCAATTATAAAACGTTTGGATAAAGATCCACCGTTGAATTTTTGATATGTTGTAGACAGATATGTGTAGTTTAGCATATTAAAATTTGGGAAGAAATGAACGGTCGGATTGAAAGTTACGAGCTCCCGAAGTTAGGTAGTTGAGCAGTTATATTAAACTTAAAACTTGACTAAGTATAGGAAAGTAGAGTGAGGAACCGACTTTGGGAATTATTATAAAAATATCGGCCGAACAGTTTGGAGAAATTCTTTCTTCTAAGGTTAGATAGAACCTCATAGATGATCTAGAGGTTTAATTCGGAAATTTTATAAGCTGTTAAGAATTTTATATTTAGAGCCGAAGTTAAACCTTTTTAGTTTCTTCCGGAAAATAGAAACATAGGAAAATGTCAGTTTCGAACCAAATAAAATTCTAAGGGTTAGGATATAATTTTAGAACTTCAAATAGGAGTTTGGACATGGATTTTAGTGTTTTAAAGAAAATCGGAACCAAGGGTAAAATGGTCATTTTACCCTAAAACTAATATTGTAACTAGTACGTCTTAATACTTTTGATCTTAGAAGTTTTAGACTTCTATCTACGTGAAAGTGTGCTAATACACTTATCGCCTTTGACAGGCAACTGAGTGAGTACAGTTTACAGAGCGAGTGGTTATTAAAGAGTCGAGCGTTATAACAGGTAAGTCCTTTGGGCTTACTTAGCTGACTGCTAAATATGAGTATAAATGATGATGGTGGTGTGTGATTGACATGTTAGAGAGATAGGTTGTGATATATAAATACCGACCTGTATTTTTGGCCTAAAAGTAACGGGCGGTGGCATTCCGCTCAGTAGCTCGCAGGGCGTTGGGGGTTTCTTTCAGGACTAGTCCACACATGGTTTGTAGTGATGCTACCAAAGGAAGTCAGCTATACCTACACCAGTTGGATAAGGAACGGAGGCGAGAACTAATAATAGTTCTCGTGCCACAACTTAAATTGAATAATGTGAATCACTTAAATAACAGATAATAATTGGTTGAGTGCCAGCATGATGTTTGTTTATTTTTGTTTCTGCTTGTGTTTGTGCTGTTATCATTTTGCTTATATTTGGTTAGTTAGCTAACTGTTGATATGTTGTTTAGATTTGACACAGGTTAGAGCAGATGCCGAGTGATCCAGATGGTAGTGGTCAGCCGGGGTGTCGTACTTTAGGACGTTTGCAGTTTTTGCATTTGTGGGTTTTGTAGTTGAACATTGTTTCCTTTCGTACTTTGATATATTACTTTTCCGGATGTAGTTAATCTGGTCACATTCATGCATTGTTTAAAAACTATTTTGATTTCTGGCTTTTCCTTATCCGTGCCTTGTTGTAAGATCATGTTAAGTTGTTGTCAAACTAAGGTCGGGACCCACTGTGCGGTCCTAACCAGTAACTCCCTAAGTTGTAAAATTTGGGGTGTTACAGATTCAAATTGATTTACTTAAATGGTGTGTAACAGTATACGACTCAATTGTGGAATGTATGTCTAATGGAGACTTGATGGATTTGCTTACCCCATTCCTTGTTATTTATCCTCACGTTCTGAAACTTCATGGACATTTTGAGAGGTTTGGCGACAATCTTGATAAGCCGTTGGCGTGTGTTCGAAAGACAGCGAAAGAGGTTCCACAAAACAACCCAAGGTACTTTATACAATACTACTCATATGTTTTTCGTATGTTCATTAGTATGTTGGTTTGAAAAAACACTTATATAATCTATTGTTGAAGGACAGTGGAAGTTGTGGTGTATTCACTATCAAGCACATCTAGTACTTGCCATCTGGACGAACTGATTTGTCGCTCATATGTCAAGACTATGTCCCAACTTTCAGAGAACAGTTTTGTGTGATTATGTACAATAGGGAGTGGGTGAAGTCCTACGAGTCACTTTGAAACTATATCTGGCCTTTATGTTGTTGTTAAATTGACTATGATGTAATTGTGTGTTTGTGTAGTATTAATATGTACATTATAAAAAAAATTTTGGTATTGACTCTATTGTAACAGTCATTCAGGTTGTATTGACTCTTTTTTAATCTAATCTTGTTTATGACTATTTTCTGGTATGATTTTTGTCATTAGTTTTCTGGTATTTGTTAAGGGACATAGTATTCTTGTATGTTGGTTTTCATTTATGTGATTCTGGTATGATGATTTTTTTACCAAAAATATTTATGTTGCGATTTGGATTCTACTATGATGCTAGATTTTCATTTATGTACCTCTGTTATGAGTATATCTGGTATTTTGCTTATGATTTATGATTCTGGTATGATGGATTTTCGTTTATCTGATTCTGGTAAGATGATTTCTTTTCCATATATTATCATGTGATAACCTGAGATGATTTATTCATTGAGATATTTGGTATTTGCTTTTGTTTAATGATTCTGGTATGTTTGGTTTTAATTTATGTGCCTCTCGTATGAGTATTTACTTAACATAATTGTTCATTTTGTGATTTTTTGGTATGATTTATTGCATTAACATTCTGGTAATTGTTTAGGGTATTGTATTCTGATATTTTATTTTCATTTATGTGATTCTGGTATTATTCTTTGTCTCCAAAAATGTTCAATATGTAATTTTATTGTATTATTTATTGTATGAGCTTTCTGGTATGAGTATTTGGCCTGATGGTATCATGTATTGGATTCTGGTATGAGTTTTTGTTATTATGTGTTGTTATGCTTCTGGTATGAGGATTTTTACAAATAAAACAAACATATAATAATATAATAACCGTATTGTACAATCTCATTTTAACATAAAACCATAATCTGTATTTTTGGTATGTGTCTTCATTCCTTCACTAGTGGTTGATTTCGGCAAGTCTTTTTGTGATGTTCTACCATGCCACAATAGCCGCATTTCATCTTTTTGTTCTCTTCCCCTGATCCCCGTATCCTAGCTTTAGGCAATCTTCTAGTTTTCTTCCGCTTTATAGGAGGGTTGCATTCAATAGATGCAATGCAAGTTGGAATATCTAAATTCTCATCGTCAACGATTGTGTATAAACACATGGTATTTTCTCAATATCAAATGAAAGACTAACAAAACCACCAAAAAATGAGGAAATAAAAATGCTATCTTTGATATCGGATGTGATAAGTCTCCAGGACCTGACGGTATGCCCGTCGGGTTCTACCATAAATATTGGCACATTGTGGGAACTGACGTTTCAAAAGCAATCAAGAACTTTTTTCGAAGTGGGAAGCTACTCAAACAAATAAATCAAACTTTCAAAACATTAATTCCAAAAGTAGACAATCCTACTGTCATTAACCAGTTTAGACCTATTAGTCTTTGTTCAACAATTTACAAAATAATCGCTAAAATCAATACGAATAGAATGGAACCCATCATGCCCAAACTCATTCACCCTCTTCAAGGAGCTTTCATCACTAAAAGGTCAATACATGATAACATTCTCATTGCACACGAGATTTTTCACTCTTTTCATAGTAGAAAAGGTAAGGAAGGTTGGACAGCTATTAAACTTGATATAGAGAAGGCATACGACCAAGTTAGTTGGGAATTTATCATCCGCATTCTCCAAAAGTTTGGTTATAGTAAAAAATTTGTGGGATGGATCGAGGACTGTATATCCACAGTTTCATTCTCAGTTCTTGTTAACAATAGACCAACTGACCAATTCTTTTCTGGAAAAGGACTCAGACAAGGAGACCCCTTATCACCCTACCTTTTCATATTAGGAGCTGAAATCCTTACACACATGATTCAAAATGACTGCAATAATTATGACAACTATATTGGGTTCTCTGTTTGTAGGAACGCAACACCAATTCCTTTCCTATCATTTGTTGATGATATGATCATTTTTACCAAAGCAAACTCGAACTCCTACATTAGAACAAAAGAAATCGTTGATACTTACTGCTCCATCTCTGGACAAAAGATTAACTTTCTCAAATCTGTCTTCCAAACTACTAAAAAAACTACCATGAGTTGTATTACAGAACTTAAAAATATCCTTAAAATGGAGCATACGACCTCTCTTGATAACTATCATGGTTGCCCCATTATTAATGGAAGAGAATAAAAAGACATTCAATAACATTAACAATAAAACAAAGCAACAACTTCATAAATGGAAAGCAAACTCCCTTTCACAAGAAGGAAGAAACATTCTCATAAAGCATAACTTAGCGACTAAATCAACCTTTGTTATGCAAGGTTTTATGCTCCACGACATAATTTGGAGGAACTTGATGTATCATATAAAAAATTCTTTTGGAATAAAAACGATAACCATAGACCATTAACTAGTTGGGATTCAATTTGTAAACCAAAAAAAAACTAAGGACTCGGGTTAAGAAAGTCTCTTACCACTAATAAAGCCCTTCAAATGAAGCTACTCTGAAAATGGAAAAATCATTAACTTCTGGCATGATAACTAGGTCACCACGACTCCCCTAATTAAATTAGTACAAAACACCAATCTAATCAATACTCAAATTAAAGTCAGCCACTTTATCAAATCCAATGAATAGGACACCGCTAAATTTGAAAATGAGCTACAAAACCTTATTAGCCCTACAATTAGAAAACAAATTATGGAAAAATTATTCCAATTTATAATGGAGAAGCAGCTCGAACGGCTGGTTCTCCACAAAATCAGCCTCGGATATGATAGAGAAGGAGTCTGGATGGCTTCTTGACTATTCTTGCGATTGGATTTGGAAATTAGACACCCAACCAAAAATAAAAAAACTTCATATTGAAAATGTCAAGAAACGGTATCCCAACTAAAGCAAAATTTATTGAAAGAAGAATTGTGGTTCCTTCTAATTGCGAATTTTGTGATCACCAACTCGAAGATTTTGTAAATACAATCTTCTTATTGATTGTCCCTTTACTAAAAATATTATCGCAAAATCTGACTTAACTACCAGCACCTATCTCAATACCATTAAAACGGAAAATAAAAGACCACACGAACTCTTACTAGAAATAAAAAAAATAAGATTGGAATTACTAACTTTTCACGCCTTTCTACCATATGGTGGAGTATTTGGTTCTTCAGAAATAAAATCATATTTAACAATGATGCAATGGGATCGGATCACAACATCCTAAATTCATTAAAAACCAAGTTCAGAATTGGAAAAATCGTATGACTGAAGACCATGACTACGATTTCAAATATATTCAAAAGAACAACTTACCCAGCATAAGAAAGAAAAAGAATATTAAATGAGATCAACTAAAACACGGGTCCACAAACTAAACTTTGATGGATCAAAACTCGATTTGGGAATAACATCCATTGGTTTTAATACACGAAATCACTACGGTGATGTTATTAGTTTGGACGCTAGGAAAAATAACTTTAACTCGGTAGTTAAAGCAGAAGTCTTTGCGCTGAAAGCTGGTCTAAAAGAAGCAATAAGGCTACATATTAAAAAGATTGAAATTGAGGGTGACAACTTATGTGTTATCAAGGTACTCCAAGGACTTTGGAATTGTCCCTGGAAGATGGAGATGATCATATCTGACTTCAGACTGGATCTTCACTTCTTTGAGGAAGTCCTGGTCATACATGTGTTTAGAGAAATCAACTGTGTTGTTGACCGATTGACCCATTCGGAAATTTCGAACCCCAACACACACTTCTCTAACGACTTCGAACTTCGTGTTCTCATCCGCAAGGATGCTTTAGGATGGACTACCTCTAAAAGATATTTCTTTTCTTTCCGTTTTAAAAAAAATATAATAAAATAACACTGTATAGGGGAGAGGGAGAGCCCAATAACTTGAAATCAACCACCAAGGGTGGCTTCAATTTAATAAGAAACAAATGCGAATAAATTTGTGATAATTACAAAAATCAGACGATCTATCGAATTAAATTCAATAGGGTAGGCTACAGGAAAATATTATATGGTGTGGAGCTCATGCTTATACGAGTTTTTTTTAATATTATTTTACAATAAAAATATAATTATTTGATCAAACTCGAATTATATTTCCTAGAAATTTGAAGTGCATGACATTTATTATAAAAAAAATGCATTTTATTCTTCATTTACAAAGAAAATTAATATCAATACTAAAATTATTATAAATTTACAATAATTACTTTACAATAAAAAAATCTAAACTTAATAATCTAATAAAAATTGTATAACTATTAACATATAACTTATAATAAATAAACTAATCACTTATATGATATGAATTTCAAACCTTAATTTATACACTCTAAGGGCCGGTTTGGTTTTATCACCGGAAACGGAAACGGAATGGAAACGAATCTAATCCATATGCATATCCTTATTCATCAAACTTTTTGGAATCATTCCATGTAATTTGAACCAGTTGGAGTAGTATTTGATTAGTTTTGATACCCTATAGGGTAACAAAATGGAGGAAAACACATGCATTTTACATGAAAGTCATGGAATGATTCTAAAAAATTTCATGAATAAGGCATGAATATGGACTAAATTCGTTTCCATTCCGTTTCCGTTTCTGGATTACAACCAAACGGAGAGTAAATTTATCTCAAGTCCAATCACTCTCAAGTTTCAAACCATAAAAATTATCGTCAAACTTTCTTTCGCGGTCCAAAGATGAGCAGAAGTCAAGCTACAACCATGGCTTGTGGTTTGATAAAAAATTTATTAGAATATACATTAATTTTATATGAAATAATTGATGTGCCAAAAAATAAAAAAAAATATAACATAATAAGATTATTTATGTGTAAAAGGTGAATATTCGTTTGGTTTTCTAAAATTAAAGTTTTATTATGAACCAATTAATGTTTCCAAAAGCTTTATATATAGGGTCGTAAGGTAAGATATAATATGAGGTGATACATTTAGGAACAACCATGAGTTGGTGGTTTCTCAAAAAATGAAAACAAGGTTTTAATATAAGTCAATTAAGATCATAAAATTTTAACGCTTTGTGAGCTTATACCGTGTTGTCGAGTTTCTTATACTCCTTCTGATCAAAAATAAGTGTCGTTTTAGCATTAGAAATTTGATCATAATTATCTGTTGTTTTAAGAAATGTTCTTGAAAAAATGATTAATTTTAGTTCTAAAATCTTTTTTAGTGATAAGATTTAGAAAAACTTTACAAAATCTATATTATTTAATATTTTTAAAAAAAATTATGTCAAAGAGTAAAATAACAGTTAATCATAGTTAATTATGATTAGAGGGAGTATAATTTATATTACATTTCTATTTGTTCCTTATTCGTTAAATATGCTTTAATGTTGCAGTCCACTGAAGTCAAAAGTAATGATCTAAATATATTATAAATTATATATATAGATCGTAACTTCTAATATGACTATTATATCATTTGTTTCTTAAAATGAAAGAATTTAGAGTTTCAAAATATTGAACATAATCTTAATTGCAAAATGTAAATTAAAGATAGAGAGATTTAAAGATGAGGATAAGGAAAAATAAATTTTATACTTTAATTATAAATATGATTAAAAAATTTAGGTTGTGATTTTTTGTTGTTGTTGTAGGTTATAACTTTGTGTCCATTATTTAATAAATTTAAACGTTTTGTGATTGCATTGTTTCTACTATTTGTTTCTAAATTGCCGCAAGTTGAGTTAAATTTGTTGGACTAATCATATTAAAATGGGCTTAATTAGTTAATAGGCTTTGAAAAGTAATTGGGTTGGAGTTTTTATGCTACTCACTGTATATGGAGCCAAGAAAGTAGCAAATGGCTTTGGAAATTATTATAAAATTTGTATAATAAAACCTTAAATAAGAATAAATTAAAAAAATTGTCCACTTTTAAAACGAGCCCAACCCCACAAAAAGAACCAAAACAAATAATAAAAATAGTTAAAAGGGTATGTTGATTTGTAGACTGATTTATTTTCGGGTTTATAAATAAATTTATATAGGTTTATAGTTTATTTTGAGTTTATTTCTCAACGAGTTTATTTAAATAAACCATATAAAGATGTTTAGTAGGAGTTTAACAAAAAATAACCCAACCAAGCAAAAATAATCTTGGTATGAAAATTTTATTTTTTAATGGTTTATAAACCCAAATAAACTCGTAGAGAAATAAACCAATATCCAAGTAAACACCTATACAAATTAATCTCGGGGTTTATAAACTAAACGAAATACAAATAAACTACAAGTAAAAAGGCTCAAAGTCTCACCGTGAGTTTTGGCTCAGATTCAGATTATTTTATGTAAGATCTCAGTTTTGACCTTCACCGCCCCCGCGGTGACAAGGGGTCGCCCCTGCGGCACAGGCAATCCGTCCCTGTGGATTTGCCACAGATCACGCCTGATCTGTTTTCGTTTGTTTATCTACTTTTCATAGATAGAAGATCCGATCTTCTATCTTATGGGTCGTCCTTCCTTATCTTCTTGTAACCTAAAACGTCTTTCCTTCTTTCTTTCCACCTCTTTCCTATATAATCCCGCCTTCTTCCCGTTTTTTCGGCCGTTTCATACGTTTCTTCAACACTTGAGAGCTGCAGTCGTCACCTTGCTTCCTTTGATCTTGCTGAACGTGTAAGTTCATCTTTCTTTGTTTCTTCATCACATTCATGTGTTGCTGCAACCTTGCTATCTTTTGTTTCGTTTCTCCCTTCATTTTCGTTTTTCTTCTTCTCCAAGAATCAAGTTTGAACGTTGATTCTTCTGGAGCGTTCTGTTGTTGATCCTTTGATGTTCACAAACTCTCTTGGTTGAGTTGTGAAGTGTGAGAGTGTTGGAAGAGTCAGCCTTGACGTTGTTGTGATTCTGTTGTCATCGAGAAGCCGACAGTGCTTCTGTACCGCAGCCACCCCCGCGCCTGCACATCCCCGCCCCCGCGGTAAGCTGCCCTTGCGCCTTGCTTCGTCGCCCCTGCGGTTTCTTCTACAGTACCTCCCGTTCTTGTGAGTTACTTCCTTCCTTGCTTTCCTCGTTCCTTTCCTTGATTCTTATGGAAGTTCCTTGTTCCCTGGGTATGCTATAAGACTAAGGTTGAGCCCTTAGCTTGTGGAGATCTCTTAGAGATCATTAAGACTAGAAGTTATAAATTTCTAGCAAAAGTTTCGTTCCGGATTCATGAGGCTTATGTGAACAAGATTTCCTTGCTCCTTTCCTGAGTTGTTCTTGAGTTGTTGCTGAGTTTAGATTACCTTCGAGTGAGGTAAGTTCCTTGGACTTACTTAGTTTCATTCCGCGTATTGGTTTGAATGTTTTGGCTTGTTTGTGTTGTTTATCATGTTATAACGGATAACCGGAATATGATTCACCCTTTATGAACTTAAGTAGCCCAAGTGTATGATAATCGGGCGGTGACCACTTGTCTAGTTCTTCAGGAGACTAGAATGTGCTCTTGCAACCCAGGCCCGTAGGTAACGAATAGTATTGATCTATTCCTATTGGTAGACGGAAGCGGAGACGAGTTTCGGGAGATTCTCGTGTGACAAAAGAAGTTGAATTAGTAATGGATAACTTAATGAAAGATAATAGCCGGTTGAGTGTGAGCATGCTATATGTTTACTTTCCCTATGTGTGTTTGTGTCTTTACGCTATTTCTGATATCTAGAATGTTAGGTAACGGTTTATACCGATGTTGTAGATGTTCCTCAGGTTCAAGATGCTGCTGAGTCATCCGGACGGTGTGGTCAGCTGGGGTTCCCTTACATTATAGGACGGGATCGGGTTTATGTTTATGTTGTTGCTTTCCCCTTTTGTTTTGAACTCGGATGCGAGTCTTTTACACTTTCTTTTGTTTAAACATTTAGTTTTATATTGAGTTTTGGTTTTCATTCGTTTGTGCCTTATTGTAAGATCCGTTTGTCATTGTTACTCTTAGGGTCGGGACCCATTGTGAGGTCCTAACCCGTAATGCTTCGAGTTCCAGAACTTGGGGTGTTATATTTTAAGTAATAATTCAAGCTAAATTGTATTCGGAGTTTGAATTCCGTTTATAGTTTAAATTGAGCTTAAAATTTGTGCTCGCACTTGATTTTTTTTTAAATATAAATAAAAATTTTGAGTAGTTCTGCTAATGTAACTTTCTTAAAAATTGATTTACCTAGTCATATTTAGGGTTGTTATCTCAACGTACTAAACGATTGAAGAAATTGACTAAATAGGTCATTTTTCTATTTCCATTAGGTTTGTTTATCCCTTCAATTTTTACCACTTTCATTACATTAAATTGAAGATGGAAGGTAAGAAGTTTGATTAGGGGTATATTTATTAAACATATTTATACCATGAGCCTAGAATTAGAGAGAAATCTCAAAAAAACTTACTTAGCTAATTTGGCCAAAACGTTTTTAGATATGTTCACCTTCATCTTGTATAGAACTAATTATAATTATTTTGATAATTTTACTAGAATAAATAGAAATATATATGATCAAATTTGCTAATTAAATTTTTTACCATATTTACTCTATTAAGAATACTCATAGCATAAACACATTAGTAAATATACTCCTTAATAGAGTAATATTGATAGTCAATTAGAGTGATAAAAATTAGAGAAATTTATAAAACAAAATTTTATAAAAAAGAGCCTACTTTATCAAATTCTTTTAATATATATTGAGCTTTTGTGTATCACAATTTGATAGTAGTTTTTACATTTCTTTGCCTTATATTTTTTCGAATTATTTACTCATATTACTTATAAAAAATAAATATATGACATATTTATTTTTTACATAATAATTATAAGCTTAAATTATAACAACGACAGTTTTAAAACGTAAAATTGATTTGAATATTTCCCTTTCATAATTTAATGAATTTCGTTTATGATATAATGAGCTTTTAAATTTTTTAAACCACAATTTGATGGAATTTTTGTCTGGTATATTTATTTGGCCACAAAATTAAAATAAATTGTTTACTTGTATTATATATAAACATAAACACATCTGATTACATTATATTTTTAGTTTTTTTAAGATGTATAATTTCGGATGCCTAATGCATTGAACTTTTGTTTATTTCATAAATCACTAGTAGACTTTTTTGGTACATTTACTTCAAAACTTTATTTATATTTTTAGTTTACTTTATATTATAAAGAGCTATTCAAGTAAAACCTTTTTCTTCCGGTAAGACCATAAGATAGGCTAGAAAGATGACACGTGTCTACAATTTTTTTTTCTGCCCAGAAACGAATGAAAATGATGGTGCAAAACTTATAAAGGGATAGTGCATAACTTATAAAAGGATAGTTCATGAGTTATAATAGAATAGTTCATAATGGTAAGACGGTAAGCCGTCAAGGTAGCTTAGGAAGGTGACACATGTCCAATTTTTCTCCCCTTATTCCTTCAAACAACGAATTAAAATGATAACACAAAACTTATAGAGGGATAGTGTATAACTTATAAAAAGGATAGTTCATGAATTATAATAGAATAATTCGTAACATATAAACGATTGATTTATAAATAATTTGATATAATATATTACAAAATGAAGTATTGAAAATAGTAGTTTATGAATTTTATAAGAGTAGTTCATTGGAGATATAATATTTATTCATGAATAGATTATCGTGAAGTACTACTTCATGAATTACATGAGAATACTCAATGTAGTATATAAAAGAGTAGTTCATTAATAGTATCGTGATAATTTATATTTTAAGGGAATAATTTATAAATTATATGTGAATAGTTAATAGTTATAAAAAAACTAATTCATTAATAATATAAAGTAATAGTTCATGAATTATATGAGAATAGTTCAAAGTTTATAAGAGAATAGTGCATAACTTATAACATGGTAGTTCATTATAGTTAAAAGTATCCAAAATATATTTTCTTTTAAAAAAAAAAAGTTTGGACACATGTCAACCTCTTAGACGGCCGCATAACCTTATCACAATTAACAACCTTACCAAAATAGCACCCTTATATTATATATGAAAATAAAATATAACACTTTCTTTCATGTAAAGATCCTAAGTTAAATCATGATAGTGACACTTTTCGAAATGTAAAGTTTAATATATAATATATATATATATATATATATATATATATATATATATATATATATATATATATATATATATATATCATTGATAAAAATAATAGTTTTGTTTAGCTTGAGTGACATCAACTATTCAACAAATAAATTTAATAATTTGAGAACGAACGATATCAATCGTCAATAACTTTAATTCATTAATTGTAAACACAATTAAAAAAAATAGAAATTAGAAATTTCGCTTACAAAATATTTTTAGAAATAGAACTAGTGTGTAGCACGGGTCCGACCATTAATATTAGGACGAAGAAATGTACTCGTAACATAATAATGAAATTGTCAATTCTTTATCTGGTATACATATTGGTAATAAAATGTAGTTGATGCATGCTAGACTAGGGCATACTTCTTTTTCTAAAATGCCAACACTTGCCTTGTTGTAAAGACTTACATATTGTGCATCATATTATGATGTTTGTATTCAAGCTAAATAACACAAAATTTCCTTTTCTGTCAGCACATCTTATGCAACAATTTGTTTCTCATTAATTCATATGATATACTTCTTCTATATGTGGAGCAAAGTATTTTCATACTCTAGTTGATGTTCATACTAGATGTACCTCGACCTTTCTTTTGCCAGACAAGCAACAACTCTTTCACATTTTGATCTTTTTATGGCCTATGTAACTACACAATTTCATAATTTTGTTCAAATCTTTAGAACGGATAATCGACCAGAGTTTCTACAAAAGAGACTTCGATCTATCTTCTCAGTAAATGAATCTTTCACCATAAATCCATTGCTTATGTACCACAACAAAATACCCGTGTTGAAAGGAAGCAAATGCATCTTTTACAAATTTCTAGAGCACTTCGACTTCATGCTCATCCCCTATTAAGTTTTAGGGTGAGTACATTTTTACTACTAGTTACATCATCAACTTCTTACCATCCTTTGTTTTGCAATTGCAAGTTCCTTTCAAAATGTTACATAAACAAAAGGCTTCTTGTACTCATCTTAGAACCTTTGGATACTTACGTTATTCTCTCTTACTTTTTAAAGACAAATTCGAAGATGTCAACACAACATGTATTTTCCTTGCTTATCCTCCTCGCCAAAACAGATACAAACTGTGACATTCACTCTCACAGATATTTTACTAGTAGACATATCAATATGTTTTCCCTTTCCTTAAATCTAGGCACACTACTATGCCTTCTTCACCACAACTTCCTTTAATTCTTCTACGATCGATGATTATTAGATTTTCACTCTATATCCATCCTCTATCCAATACCCCTTCTTTTGTCCCTCCCCCTCCTCCTTCATTTTCTACTCCTATTGAAATTCCTTTTGTTCCTCAACTTCTTCATCATCCCACCTTTTTCTTCTACTTTACACAATATTCCTTCACATAATAATCACTCTATTGTGTCCACTAGACCAATCAAAACTACACATAAACTTAAAGAATATGTTTGTGTTTCCTTTCTACTTGAGTTGATTGGTAATATATTGTGATATTATTATTAGGTACTTGATTGTTTGAATTTTCGATTGATGATTATATATTTGAATTTGTCTTTTTTAGGTAAGTCATATTGACTTACTTACTTGTCGTTTGGTTTCAGGTTAAATTTGTTATTGATTGTGAGTATGACTTATTTTATGATTATATTCTATCTTTATATATATTGCATGTTTTAAATTAGATTGTGTCTTGATTTTCATACCTTAGAGGTTTAGATAATACTTGTTGATTGTATGAGTAGTTGAGAGTTGTGTTTTTGTTGCTATTGCGATGATCGAGATTGTTACAGATATAGTTATGATTGAGAATGTGGCAAACAAATTGATGTTTGAGATTATGTCAGACAAAGTTACGATTGAGATTGTGGAAAATGAGTTGTGATTGAGATTTTGTGAGATATGTTGAAAAAAGGGTAATTGATTATGTTACGCATTGACATTTACACTGTAACATCCGGAAATTTTATTTCCGGAAGTTGAGTTGTTTCCGACCTTTCCGCGTCTGCGGCTTATTTCCCGCAGGCACGTTTGCTAAGTACGAGTTTTAACGCGGGATGGGGACATCTTTTACCATTCCGACCTTGGGAAGAGGAGTGAGGAGACAAGGGGGCTGAACCTTGGATATCCCACTTCTTTTTGTCAGCTCATTACTCTCTCCTCTCTTCCCCACTTTTCCTTTCACGTTCATTTCTCTTCCTTCCACTCCTCTCTTCCTTCTTGCTTGCTCTCATCTTCTTGTGCCTTGGAAGAGCTTGGTAGGAGCTGCATCTTGGGTATTCCGGATCTGTTGTGGTAAGTGGTCTCCTTCCCTCTTCCTCTTACTGCTTGTTTTCTCTTCTTCCTCTTCTCTTCGCCTCCATGGCTATGGAGGAAGCTTTTGAAGGGAGATCTAGTAAACCCTTGCATGTCCCTTTATTTAGCTTGTTTAGGTCGTCGTGAGGAAGCTAGGACTTGTGGTGAGAGTTTGGAGAAGGCCCAACAAGAGAAGGAGGCACTAGGAGCAAAGAACCAGTCGAAGAAACGAAGAAGACGAAGTTCTGCTGCTCGACCGCAGGGGCGGACCACCAGAGGTGTAGGGTAGGACCAAGGCCACCGCAGGGGCGTCCAGAGCCACCGCAAGGGCGGCGACAGGTTCCGCCGGGAGCGCCAGCTTGCTTCCGCTGCTGCGTTTTCTTCACCTGTAGATTCCTTCCTCTCTTCCTCTTCGTTCCTTCCTTAGACCTTATGTTGTTGCCTAGTTAGAAGCATGTTTAGGTTGGACCTAGGACTATGAGAATGCCATCTAGTGGCTTGAACCTAGGTGCCCTTGAATCTTTAGTGAGCTTGTGTGTGTGAAGGCCTTGTGGTCTCTCAGCCTCTTACCTCCTTAGTCCAGCTTGGTTTGTGCTTGATCATAAGTTGTGGGATGTTGTTCCCTCCCTCCTTTGCTTATCATGTTCTTGACCTCTTAAAGGTTCAAGAAAGCTTTCCAAGCTTCTAGTTGTTTAACCCCTTGATAGGTTGTTAGCTTAGGAGAGTTTTGGAGTTGTGTTGTGAGTTTGATGTTGTATATATATCTTGGTGATCATGCTTTGGTTGTCCTATTCGGAAAGTGAGATCGTTGATTTGATTAGCTTGAGACGAGGTAAGTCTTCGGACTTACTTAGCCGCTTCTATACCTTATCGGATATATTATGGTGGTGTGTGTTATCGCTTTTGAGCATGAAAACGGATTAGGATCTACTTGACCTTATGTATTATTGGCCCATCGTTACTATTATTATTATAGGGCGGTGACATTACTGCTCAGCTCCCGAGGGAGGCTGGGAGGATCTCTACGACTAGGCCATACATAGTACACAGGCAGGCTTCTTCATCATTCCCTCTGGGTATACGGGTTGAGCGCCGCCACACTACTATTGGTTACACGGGGACAGAGGCGAGAGTTATAAGACTCTCGTGTCACACTTGAACGAATGGATTAGTTATGAAATAATCTAAAAAGATATTAAGTAATGAATGTGTATGTTGTGTGTTATGTGTGCTTCCTTGTGTGTTTGTGCCATATTATTCTTATAATGCCTAGAATGTGAGCTAACGGTTTCAAACCGTTTTGTTTAGATGTCTTGCAGGTTAGGAATGCCGCCAAGTGAGGTGGAGGACTGCACAGCCGAGTGGTCTCCGTACATTATAGAACGGGGGCAGTTTTGGGGTTTTCCTTGTGTTGTCGGATTATGTCATGTTGTACGTTTTGGATTCCTTTACGTTTTATGTCGTTTTGAGGACTCGGCTGAGTTTCCAACTTGTATCCTTTCCTTTCTTTTCTTGCATACATTATAACTATTTTGAGTTTTACGCCTTTATTTGTGTCATGTTAGAAAGGTCCGGTGAGATTGTTGTCAGGCTAAGGGTCGGGACCCATTGTGTGGTCTCGCCCATAGCATTCTGATATCCTGCGGATTCGGGGTGTTACATACACCTCATGATGTCACTAATGATTACACGAGATATCAGAATAGGCTAATTGATTATGTTACCCGCTGACAATTAAACCTAGAGGATAATTGGTTACGTTATGCACTAACAATTATGCTTCAAAAGAGCTAATTGAGATAGACGAGTTATATGATATTTTGGACTATGCTAATTAGTTATGTTACACACTAACAATTAATCCTAGATGGTAATTGGTTATGTTATGCACTGATAGTTACGCCTCAAGAGACCAAATAATGACCGATCATCATGGATGAGATATGTTGCACATTATGGACAAAAAGTAAACAACAGTGATGATCGACTACAGAGAAATGTCGATTGTTATATATGAGCATATGTAATTATAATCAGGGATGATGAGAGTTGCTTATGGATATGGATAGGGTTATGATCAACATTACCTTAGCTTGTTTTTATTTTTTGTTATAGATTTGAGTTATTATATATTTTATATTGTTAAGTTTACACACTTACTTAGCTTGCTTCTTCTTTTGTTTGATGCATTTCAAGTATTGATTGACGCTTCAACTTATATACTTTAATTTGAATGTTATTATTAGTAGTTTGATTTTCGTGTCCCTCACATAATATACGCCCGGGTTTGATCTGATTCCCATGCTTAGACTCCATTTTTGGAATATTAGCTAATTGTTTCCTTATTTTTGTTTCAAGACATCGTGCACGTATTTGGACTTGTCTTGGCGACTATTTATTCTGGCGATGATGTTCGACTGGACTCGTGTGTGTCTTAGGTTTAGAGAGGTTGTTGTGTCTTGGTCTTGAGTTTCTAGCTTTTGTTTGATGAGTGTTAATCGTTGAGGTTGTTCACCTTTATCGTTCTTGTTTTTGGATTTCAAGTTCGCATTGTTGTAAATTAAAGGTCTGGTATATTATTATATTTTGTCGTATTCTAATTGGAAAGTGAATTTGTTTTCATGCTAAATCTAGTGGACTCACTGTGCGGTCCGCATCCTAGTGACACATTACTTCCAAATCTAGGGCGTTACAACCGACTTTATGTTAAAAGTTTTATAAAGAGTGGTACATTGCAAAAGAGTGATTACTAGGAATGTTTTTCGTAGTCTTTTAAATCTTTTAATATATCATTCAAAATTATCACTTTTTAGATGTATTATTCTTACTTTACATTACACATTATTTCAATCTATTTTCATGGATATCCGGACCGATAGTAAAAAAACCTCAATGATTAACACTTTTTAGATGTATTAGTTATCCGGGGTTTGTATAACCGTACTCCACACATCCTCTCGCCTCAATGAATATCGGATCAACCGCTCCAGCAGCCGCCCTTCATTGACTCTCAGTTTGTTAGAGACAGTGGCATGGGTTAGTTGAAAAAATTGATGCCTAATTAATAGATTGAATTATTGGTGTTAATCAATGAATGACCGTAGGCCTTGTTTTAATCTTCTTGTCTCCGGTTGTTTACTCCTATTAGTTGCTGTCTGCTTTGTCAAAGGAAGCTTGAAAGGAACCCAGACAACTTATTTTGTGAGACTTTATGACAAAATACAGAGACGAAGATAACGCTGACAAAGAGGATCCATTAATTGCTTCAGCTTCTTTTTATGATCTCTTCACGGTATGGGTTCTTTATGGTATGGGTTTTTGTTCGTTAACATTTATACACTGATATCGTCAATGTTGTATATATGCAAGAACACTGGAGGAACGGATGCATGCAGCCATGCAGTAGTTGTTTATTTATTACTACGTAGATTATGCATTAACTAAAAGCCCAAAGCTTTATGCGTATACATAACAGTATGACACAAAGAAAGCAGAACCTCAAAAAAAACAGAAACCAAAAACAAAAACATCAGGTAAGGATATTCATGCTTTTCTATAAGCTGTCTAAGACTCATTTAATCTGGCTGCCATTGCCACAGTGTCGGCCACTCCTCCGGGGAGTGTGGCCGGGTTTCTATGAGGCTCACCGGTGACAACTCCTCCTGTCGTGTCTTCTCGAAGCTCAGCCGCTGTCACCGACTCCGCATCTTGCCTCTTTACGGGTTTATCATGGGACAACACGTCCTTCGCATCCTACAAATAATTTTAATCCAACAATCAATACATTAAAAAAGCCTATAATTATATATATATATATATATATATATATATATAGACACACACACTAGAAGAGATGTAACTGTCAAAAACATATTCATAATAGTACTTCGTGGATTTCAATTGAAAATCATGTTCAAACATAGCATCAAATAGAACAAAGAGAAATAGAGAAAGATTCATAAACTAAGTGATAATATACAGGGTTCTGTATTTGAATTATATATTTGTAACTAATATGGGTGAGTTCTATTTTGGCATCCTTTCAAAGGGACTTGGTTACAAGGAAGTAAATAAATTTGACTGAAGGTTGCGTACCCCGATAACTTCAGCAACCGTAGTCTTGTCCTCGTCGAGCCTCATGACTTCGTTAACAGTGACAGCCGCTTCAGCTGCGGCGCCAATGCCATTGGGTGTGACCACATTGGCACCGGTGGCCCTCTTCTCTGCTGCAGCTATGGCAGCGGCATCACTCCACTCTATAGGCTTGTCTCCTATGGATACGGCCGCAGCCTCCAGGGCATCACCTATTGTTAGATCAGCAGCTCTCTCCTCATCCTTTCCAAATTATAATTAGTATAGAAATTGATTTTTGTTTGCATTTTATAAGATTATACTACATTTGTTATTTATGTGGTATTTTGACACCAACTGAAATCAAGTTTAACAGGGCTTGATCTTTGGAATATAATGCAATCGTTGCACAATCAGCATCTGTGGAGCTCAAGTGGCAAAAACGAACACACGGAAACTTCGGGTCTCTATCCCTAAGGTCAGCAAATCAAGGGTTATTGTGGCTCGATTGCTAGAATTCATGGCATCCAAAATGGCCGAGTTGCTGGCTAGGACTTAAAATGGATTCCTTGCCGATCCCTGGCGTCCCCCTCCACAACAAGAGACTGAAAGGGCCGGACTATGGATGCCTTCTCAACAAAGTCTACAAGAATATCTAATTAGTGTTAGGCATTTTTCCTACGATGCAAGATTATCCGATCTTGTTTCAAAAAGAAGATAGTGAAGAAGACTAATAATTAATAGCACCTTAAACAAGATTGCGGAGAAGATCAATAGCATACCTAGGATCTCATGGACAAAGGATTATGAACCTAGGATGAGAGGGGGATTGGACTGGAAAAGCGTTGTTATTAAAAACCATATATTCACTCTCGGATTCATCGAGTTTATGGAAGAGAGACCTTTACAACTTAGCCCCGTTTGGTTACAACTCCGAAAACGAAAAATCATTCTAGTCCAAATTTGATTTGTACCGAAAACGAAAAATCATTCTAGTCCAAATTTGATTTGTACTTGTTCTTTTTGGAATCATTCTATGGTTTCATGCAAGATGAATTTGCCTATTTTATTTCTTTATTTCTTTATAGGTTATGAAAACTAATCAAATTCTAACTAAATTACTTTGAATCATAAAAAAATTATATTTTAAAAAAGCATGAACATGAACATGTATACGAATGAACTAGATTCGTTTCTATTCCGTTTTCGTTTCCAAAATTAAAAGAAATGACCCTTAGTGTGTGAGATGCCTCAGTGCGCCCAACGGTATCCACACAAACACCGTGTGAGGAAGGGGTTACAAGTACAATGGGCTTGGTACCACAACGTGGTAGGGGATCAACATATACATGTAGCCAGGGATAATTGCCTTTGAGCGAGCGTCACCACACCAAGTCACCAAGGAACTAGTTTGTATGTTGGGTAGTCATCATCGGAAACGCTACAAAGGCTAACCTTCAAAAGGTGGCAAGTATAATATAACACCTACCACATATAAAATGTGCTACTATTGAGACTTAATTGTCTAGAGAATCCTAGCTAAAACAAGAATTTTCATATACATGTGACGCAACCCTCAATGCCGGGCTCCGGCTACCAAATGGTATGCCGGGTTGTTTCCGGAGGATGGTCCGAGGAACCCTAGTGCTTGGACTTGGGCTAAAATTTCTTTTTTTTGATGAAAATTGGGCTAAAATTTCTCAAGTTAAAATAATAATTGGACATAAATTTTTCATTAACTTCTCACTCAGGTCCGTTTGGTTCACTTGATTCCATAATCTACAAGCTAAACTAAACATGTAACTTACATAACTTATTCACCCAAATAAAACCATACTAATTCATAAAAAGAAAAGAGATGTAACATACCGTTTGGTAGCCGGGAAAAACGCCGGCGGTATCATCAGCGCCGACGAGGCCAGCCTGGAGGTTCTTGGAAGCAGCGGAGTGCATGAGTTCGGCAGGGCCGCCCTTGAGCGTCTTACCGAAGGCTCTGTTCTCCGCCGACTGCATAGCAGCTGCGTCGCGTGGGGAAATCGGCATGTCGGCTAACTCCCCACTCATCTCAAAAACGTCGCCGTATTTGATCGCACCTTGCCCCTCTTGCGCCATCTTCAAACAAAGCTCGATCCACAGTTGTCTGTATATCAGACGATCACTATTCAGACTTTGAGTTCTGATTATAAAAAGCACAAATGATTGAACTTTCAATCAGTAAACATATGTGGCAATTTGAGAATCGATCGGCAATAATAACGATCAATGTGAATTTGTATGATAGTTCTACGTGCAGATTTTTTAATAAAATAGGGGGAAAAAATGATTTATGAATAAATTAATATTATTTTCTGCGTTCAAAGTAAAATTGGATTGCTAAACTTGTTTGTTTGTACGAAGAAGTTGACAGGTACACAGCCAGCAATAGTATAAGCGTCTTGGAGCACGACACGTTGACAGCGAATCTAACACGTTGCACATTTTAAGCCAAAGTAAAAAAAGCATACGACACGCACTTAACTTTGATTATTTTTTATATTATCATAGCTACTCTATACCAATATGCCAAAAAAACACTTCAATTAGATTATGTTTGCTATATATTTATATAAAACAAAAATGTACGTTAGATGTTAAATGGTTATAATTATATCCGTTGAAGTTATAAAATTTCTGTTTATTTATTTAAAATATGTATTAAGTCGTAAAGAAAGTAAAGGAAATAAGAAGGGAATATCTGAATAATTTTTATTTTGTTTTTTTAACTGAAACTCAATCTTCTATGTCATCTCTGTCTTTTGCTTTTCTACCCACCACTGATGAGATTGTTAAGCAGTAAACGAAAAGTTCTCATAGATTGAATGGTTATTACAAGTTGTTTATTTAATTATATTTTGTGCCCTACTTTTTAATGTATACATGCATTATGTACCTCTACACTCCCTCCTCCAACTTGAGGAGGGAGAACCTATGAAACACAGACACTTCTAGAATGTGTTTCGTATCTTGTCGTGTCGGATACGGAGACACATCAGGAAACGACTCAAACACACTCAAATATGACCAGACATGGTAATGACACGTTTCAGAGGTACGACATGGCGAGGACGCGGATTGTGTCCAGTCAAGACACGGTAAACGAAAGTTTAACCTATTTTTAAGAAAAAAAATTAATGAAAGCTTATTTACCGTAGTATATTTTCTTCTCTCCCATTTTTTTCCCGACTAAACCTAACCCCACATGCTCACCTGCGAGATTGTGGTTGCCGGAAGCAAGACACCGATCGTCTTCTTTAGTTCTAATGTTGAAATGTTGTTGATCTGCCGGCCCACTCTTCCCTCCATTGTTATGATTTCATGAATTAATCTTGAATCTCTTATTACTAATTTATTGTGTAATCTTTTTCGTTGAATGATGAGTGTGTTATTCTAATTCTTTCACTTTTTCTAAATACAAATTTTTATTATTGTTTTCCTTGGTTGATCATGTTGTTCGGTTGTTGTTGATTTGCAAAATGATTGGTTCGTTCTTCAAGTTTGAAACTAAGTATGTTTATTTGAGATTGTAAAACTAAATATGTTTATTTCTATATTTTGTAAGACTGGAAATGTTTGTAACTAGGCTTTTGTTTCAGTTATTTTGTTGTTATTTTAATATTTTTATCAATTCATATATCATTAAGTTTGTCATATATTTGTATCTTATTATGATATATGAATTCTACATTTCAATTGCTTTAAAATGATATATTATTTGTTTTCCTCGCCGTGTCTCCGTATCCTTACACTTTTCGAGGATTGTTGTTTCCCCGTTTTTTACCGTGTCCATTTCCTGTATCCGTGTCCGTGCATCATTGGGGAGAACGAGTCCAAGCTTGCTCGAAAGGAAAATTTTTGTTGTTGTTTACCTAAAGCCTTAGTGAACTGTGGTGATAAATCACCTCTAAACTTCGTCACGAACAAAGTTACAGTCAATCCTCAAATGTTTGGTTCGCTCATGAAACACAAGGTTGGCAGCGAGATGTTGATCAACTTTGTTGTTGCAATGCAAGCGAAAGGGACAATGAAGTTGCAAATGGAGTTCAGCTAATAGACCATCGATCCATATAATTTCACTAGTACTCATGGACATGGCACAATATTCACTCTCAACTGAGGATTTAGAGAATTTCTTTTGTTTCTTGGTTTTCTAGGAGACAAGATATCGATCAAGAAACAAGCAATAACCAGTAATGGAGCAACAAGAAAAGGCACAAGCTCCACAATCTGCATCGCTATGTGAGTGAGGTGTAAATCAGTTTGAATTGGATAGAATAAAGCAAAATTGATAGTGCCTCTAAGATAAGGAAGTAAATGAAGAGCCGTTTGCCAATGAGGGGTGCGAGGAGAAGCCAAAAATGGACTGAGTTGTTGAACAGTGAATGCAATATCGAGACATGTGAGGGATAAGTAAAGAAGGCGGCCAATGAGTCGACGATATACTTTAGGATCCGGAAGAAGATCACCGTCATGTAAAATGGAGACTACGTTGCATGGGAAAAACAACAGGTTTGCAGTCAAAGAGATTGCGTCAAAGATCATATCATGAATATACCTGCATTTATTGATAAGAATACTTGATGCATCACGAGATATCCCCATGTCAAGGAAAAATCTAGCCAATCCTAGATTCTCATGGTAAAGACAATATGTAAACGACATTTAAGGGAATGGATGTCATTTGGATTGTCGTCTGTGATGAGGACATCATCAACATAGACCAAGACCATAGTGATGTTGGGAGGTGATAATTTGATGAAGAGTGAATAATCTTGGTGAGATTGAGTATAACCTGACTAAGTAAGGAGCTTAGTAAGTTCAATGTTCCATTGTCTGCTAGCTTGTTTGAGCCCATATATACATGAAAAAGAGGTTCCTTTGTAAACCCTTGGGGAGGCAACATGTACACTTTTTCAACAAGGAAGCCATGTAAGAAGGCATCATTGATGTCCAATTGATGGAGAGGCTAGCCTCGAGCAGTAGTTATGGCCAAGATTACTCTAATAGTGGTGAACTTGGCAACAGAATAAAATGTGTGTTTATAATCCTTATCCTTGACTTGATTATAACCTGTAGCAACCAACCGAGCCTTATGACTTACAATGGTTCCATTAGGACGATGCTTGAGCTTGTACACCCACTAGGAGTCAATGATTGTCTTGTTTGGAGGTAAAGGAGTAATCTCCCAAGTGTCATTGAGCTAAAGCACCAAAAGGTCCTTGGACATAACATCGATCCAAGGAGGAGAGTCCTTAGCCTGTTGATAATGTGAAGACTCAAAAGAAGTAATGATATTGCACAAGGACTAGACAAAGTCAAGAGAGTGAGATGACATATCAAATTAAGAGAGAGCATTTTGAGGAGAGACTGAAGCACAAGCATAATCTTGCAAATATGTAGGTCGATGAGTAGCATGAGTAGGTCTTTAAGGAGGTGTAGGAGGAGATGAAAAAATTAAGGGGGAGGTATTAAAGGAAGAAGCAAAAGGCGCATGAATAGGATGTAGAAATAAGGTAATAGGAGAGGACTGGGAAAATAAAGGAGATTCAGGTGGAGACTCAAGAAAGAAGGTGGTTGGGAATGAGATAGATATATCATGATCAAGAGCAAGGGAGACAAGAGGAAAAAGATTAGGTGAGAGAATGAAAGATTGCGTAGAAGGAAGATTAAAGGGAAAGTTATGTTCCTGAAAGGTCACATGACAACTAAACATAACTTTATTGGTAGCCAAATTAAGAAGCTTAAGCCTTTTGGCCTGGTGTGTATCCAAGAAGGACACATGGAGAGAATATTGGATCCAACTTATCTTTGTGAGGAATAAGCGTAAAACATAAGTAATCAATGACTCGAAGATGGTCATAGGAAACTTTGGTTTTCTATAATAGTTCGAAGGGTGACTTCCAATTGAGAAATGTAGATGAAATTAAGTTAATTAAATAGGTGGAAGTAAGAACACACTCTCCCCACGTGAATATGGGTAAATTGGCATGCAACTTGAGAGCCCCATCAGTCTCAAGAAGGTGTTTATGCTTTCTCTCAACACGAGCATCTTGTTGAGGAACATAAAGAGTGGATTGATATCGTGAAATATGACGTTAGTTTAGATGTGCATATAGGTATTTTTTTTCCCTTTCTTTTGTGTACATGGACATATATTCGTGGCATTTATGATCATATTCACATTATGTTGGAATCGATATTTACACAAGCTTTGTGATGATTTTAGGTCAATTGGCGCTGATTTGGAGTGGAAATGGAGCATTCATGAGGTGTTGATCAAAGTGGACCTCAATGGGAAGCATTAGAGAGCTTAAGGAGAAGTATAAAGTCAAGACTTAGAAGATACAAAGAAGAACAAAGAGGAAACCCGTCTCAGAGAAGGAACCACGGCCAAAGACTGATTTTCACGGCCGAGATTTCTTCCGTACTGGACCGTGATTTCCACGTTATCAGCCCAAAACGAGATCTTTTCTAACCCTAATTTTATCCTATAATAAGGGAGGCTACTACGATATTTTAGAGGACACGCATACGCAACATAGGACGGCTTACACACGGGTTTACGGAAGACGGCATTGAGAGCTTTGGATTCATAGTCGGAAACGGATTGACAACCCGTACTTTGGCTACATTGGATATTGAGAGATTTTTGTAAGATTTTCTGGATTTTGATTTTCCCTTCTTTTGAACATAAGAACGGAGATTATTTGTGGATTAATTTAGTTTATGATATTTGGAGATTCATTATTTGGAAATCATTGTGTTTCTTTGAAAGCTATTGGTTTCATTCCATTTTCAACTTCTTTTATGATTGTTGATATGAATATGATGTGTGTTGGCTAAACCCCCTCCGATTTTAGGGGGATAGGTTGAAGGTTGTAGTTTAGATGATGATAGATTGAACTTTGCAAACATATTGGACCGTGAGAGTTGTGATTTAACCCCCGCAGAGAAGATTCTACAGGTTGTTCTTGATTTCTACGGCCGAAATTTCACCAAGATCGTCCGTGGTTTTCTCTGTCATGCACCTAATGTTATATCCTTAAGCCTTGGTTAAAGATTGCCTAAACCCTAACCTTGTTGAACCTTTCTAACCTACATCCTTGCTTGGGAAGAGACTTACCCGGTGATTCCCTTATTTTGTTACCAACGATGATGAATCCTAGGTAATAAAGGTTTATCCTTTATTAGGTTTTGAGTGTGCCTTCCTCTTTGCCTTTGTGAGTTAACTTGAGACTCACCCGGTGATGGTTAATTCTATTCCCTTAGGTTGAGTGGTTGGCTTGAGACTAGCATTCCTTTCCATTGAAGTTTTGAGACTTACCCAGTGATGAGCCTCATTGGATTGGAATAGCGGATAGTGAGACCTCCCCCGTGATCTATCCCACTTTTGAAACACATATTACCTTTTCTATCTCAGCTTTGTCCTTTACATCTTTAGACATCTTGAATCGAACACCATAATTGGATGCTTTGATCTCTAGAATTTGTGTTTTTCCAATTATATTACATATTCTTATCATTGTTTTGTTATTGCATGCTTTCAAAGTTAGACTGCCTTGCTGAATTTATTCTCACCAGATCCTTGAGATCGACTGCGGAATATTAGCCATTAATATGATTGATCCGTAAATTGCGGATTCGCTTATCGTTAGACATACATTTCAAGATATAAATTTAAGATTTTTTGCACACACACCTTTTGGAACGAACATGGACATGTGATGAAAAATCTCATGCTGGAGGTAAATTTCTGGGAGATGATGTTGCAAAAATATCAACTCCATTGTCAGACCTGAAAACCTGGATAGTCTTGTTGAATTGATTATGAACATAAGCCAAAAAAATGGGTAATAATCTTGATAAAGTGTTATTTGTTATCCATGAGAAATGTCTAAGTGCATCTAGTACAATCATCAACAACAATTAAGAAATATTTTGCACCACAATTAGCAGGTGTGGGGTAAGGACCCCAAATGTCAATATGAACAAGAGCAAAAATGTCTTTAGCATGAGAAACATTTAAAGTAAAAGGTAATTTATGTTGTTTAGCCAGAATACAAGTTTAACAATCCAGAGATATGAGTTTAGATGGAGAACAATTGTCTAAATGATGCATTTTAGACAAGGACGCATGTCTCAGGCGAGCATGAAGTAAATGTGTATCACGGGGCTTATGAGGATGTGTGGAAGCTGAATAAACAGTGGTGTGAGTAGACAAAGGAGAGGTAAGCGTGTAGAGACCTCCTTGCTTGTAACTAGCAGCAATGATTGTATCATTGGTATGGTCCTGAAATAAACAGGTGTGTTGAGTAAAGTGTATCTGCACATGTAGATCATGAACCAGTCAAAAGACAAACAATAAGTTGTGCTTAAAATATGTCAAATACAGAACATTATTTAAAGTGATTAAAGGAGATAAATTCACAATACCTTAATGATGAACTTCCTTAATAGAACCATCACGAAGGCTTTTAAGAATTGGCTTGTCAATCTTTTGCAAGTTGAGAATAAACTCTTGCAAAAAGAGATGATCAGTAGCTTTAGAGTCTATGATTTAAGCTTGTAAGTTGACTGCATTTTGGATAGAACTAGATGTGATACCTGCAAAATTGATGGATGAAGAAGAATGTTTGTCTTGCATCATTCTAAGGACTCCATGATAGACAACAATGACCATGGCTTGATCCGTGGATGGTGGTGAAGATTGTTTAGTGAACTCAAGTGGATTACTACCACTAAATGCCTCTAAATTGTTGGCAGATCTAGAGAGAGAATTATTTTCAGGCGGCTTATCCTCCCTAGCTTTAAATTCTATGTACTAGTCTGGCACACCAGTAAGTTTAGAACAGGATTTCCTGAGAAGGCTGAGATGACCCTTCTCCTTACAGTAGGTGCATTGTTTGTCATATCTTTCTTTCTTATAATCACGACGACTCCCTCCTACCCGTCTATAAGGAGCTGAAAGTGAAGCCACTAGTACATCATGTGTTGGAGTTGTGTGACAAATAATCTCCTTTTGTTTTTCTACTTGAATCACCACGTGGAAGACTCGATCCATAGGCGGTAAAATTTCTAGAGCAAGAATATTGATCCTAATGTGTTCAAACTGCTCATTTAGTCCCATTAGGAACTGCATTACTCGAAGCTTAACTTCTCTCTCGATGATCTTCTTCAATATATCACAAGTACATTTAGACATACCACGACACATACAGGTAGGCATAACATCAACAAACAACAATTCATCCCGAAGTTTTATAATTTCCCATAGTATACTACAATAGTGTTATTATCTTTCTTTAAGGAAGCTAGATCTTTATGTATTTGATAAATCAAAGGCGCATTAGACACCTCAAAGAGTTCAAGAATATTATCCTATATCTCCTTCACCGACTCCACGTATGTGAAAAGTTTTGCCAGGTCTGATTTCATGGAGCGTAGGATCCAGCATCGGATCATATAATCTGCACGTATCCAGCGAGCAAGCTGTTCATCGTCATTAGATGTTGGTTTTGCTCAAGATACATCCACGAATCCCAACTTCGGTTTCGCACCTAATGCCATGTGAATGCTTCTTCTTTAGGAATGAAAATTGGATCCATTAAATAAGATTGAGACCAATGCCACATATAACGGATAATTTGCAATGTTGATGACATTTCGATTCTGATTCGCATGAATTTGGTTCTAATTAATCAAAGGATTATCAGTTCCAGGATTTTGTTGATTCACCTCCACGACTAAGGAAGGAGGAGATGAAGATCTGCGTATGAAGAATGGATTAAGAGAAGAGAACTAATTATGGATATATCAATCTCTCATAAGACTATAGATTATGGATCCATTTTTTATGACTCAAAGCCCCTTAAATTGACCATTTAGTAGCCGGTTGATGGTAGATCCAAGATAAAATAGAATTCTAGATCTTAGATGTAATCCAAGTAAAAATTGTGAAAAGCACCGATTATGTACCTCACCCCGACAAATTAGAATTGGATGAAGTATCTCACATGCGGCTAATTTGTATGGCTTCTTCATCATGAAAACACCTTTAAATGGGCATCCCCTCCATCTTCTGTACGATCTCCATGTTCATGCCTAGTCCTTTATACCTACCTTGAGTGGTGTACCCAAGTGTCCGGTCATCACAAAATCTAGAAATTAGACTAGAATAAAGATTTAGCAAATGGAAGTAAGTTAACGGTACAATTTGTTGATGAACGATTGCTCATGTTTTGAAATTGCTTGCTTATATTTATTTTTAGGAGAGAGTACATTTTTCTCAATTGAAAATGTTTAAATTTGACGGGAGTCTAGGTTTTTGCGCAAGTTGATGCCCAAAACTATCTTTAACAAAGGAGGTAAGGGTTTTCTCTTCACAGTTTATTCACACAGATTTTTCTTAATAAATTTCAAGTTTAACTTTGATTTTGTCTACAATGAGAAAGACGTTTCATTTCCTACAAGTATGAAGTACCAGAGGTTTAATGGGCTTGAGTCTCAATAGCAATTTAATTTAGATATATTTTTTTATTGAATTATATATATATATATATATATATATATATATATATATATATATATATATATATATATATATATATATATATATATATATATATATATATATATATATATATATATATATATATATTATTTACATCGAGCTATAAGGAAGACGAGCAACAAGTTATGCCGTCAAATAGCAAATTCGATCCTCCTAAAAACAACTTCAAAAGACCTAGGATACATAACATTACCATGCAAGACCCGTTGCACCCTCTTGAGAACCTCATCAAGTTATCCGCTTTCTCTTTTACGACTTAGATGAAAAAAGAAAAAGCAAACATTGGAGGATCAATTCTTCAAATTGAAGACGGTCCATGACACAAACTTGCTTGGAGCGTCCATGACACAAACTTGCATGGAGCGCTCCAAGCGAACCAAGCTCTCCAAAAGAACATATAACAGAGTACCCTTATAATATAAACCTTGGGAGCTCTAACTTATAGTCTTCTAATCTTAACAAAAAAGTGTGATATTACATAACTCCCATTGAAACCTCTCTTCAGGTTAATATGCTTAGTTCGAATCCACTTTCAAAAAAAAGTCAAACAACTTAACTCGCCTTGATCTCACTAATTACCGATAATTTCTTGACTATGTGAATCATTTTTGAATCTTCTATCCACTATTTTTTTTACTACTAAAATTGTCACTATTTGAAATTTGAATGAAATGATCTTATTCGTTGGGTCGAGGAGATTATAAATCTCCCATGAACAAGGGGTTTCAAAAAAACATATATAAACAGTAATCATGATGTATAATTATCCAAACTATTTCCAAGAACACATAAATGATATATCAAGAGAATAATAATGACCATCCATCCCATTTTTATTTTGAGGGAATTTCTCTTCATCTTTAAGGCACCAAGAAGTTATAGATGATTATTTTTTTTTCATTTTATTTGGTTTCCACATGTTTTCTCCGTCCGTATTTTCGTTTTTTTTTGTTTAAGGTCTTTTCTATTCTGCTGCATTTTTAGTCCCTTTGTTGGGTTTTTATATCTTTTGCTTTGCTTTTTTCTTTTGTGCGGGTTTTTTTTAAAATTTGTTCTTGGTTTTCTTTCATATTTATCAAATTTATGGTGTTTTGAAGATGAGATTTTTAAATCATTTTAGTTTTGTTTTAACTCCTTTCGATCAATTTAGTTGTTTATGGTTGTGTATATTAGGTTTAAACTCCTTTAGTCCTTTGTCGATTTGTTGACAAGTTTTTGTTTTTCTTAGATCCAAACTCCTAACCTCATCTTTTACTTTTTGTTCTTCTTACAAATGTTTCCTTTTTCAAGGTTTATCTTTATTCAAAACAATCCTTTTGCACAATCTTAGATTTCCTTTCTTTTATATCTAATCTTCATCAGTATTTGAAAATTTTCTCAAACCCGAATTACATTATGAACAATTGAAACCTACAACCTTTTATCTTCCCCGAAACTTTGTTTTTGACCCCAATGAAAACTATCCAATAATAGTTGATAGATGAGTTGGGTGAAAGAACAAGAGTGAGAAGATGTGAAACTATCGTGTCGACTTTTTTTATTTAACCAAATCTCGAGTAATCAAATATACTAATTTAAAAATCTAGAGTAATTGGTTCCTACTTGAACAGTCTTGAGCGTCTTTATGCTCATGTGAACAATTTTGAGTTTGAAGTTTTATTGTCTAACTATGTGAGTTATCTTTACCATACTAGTGTCCCCATACTATTTGGGGATATTGGGAGATGCAAACACCTATTTTGGTGTCCCACTTTTCCTAGCTCCACTTGCAAACAATATTCTTTCAACAACCCTTCAGTTCTAGATCCAAAATCTATCGATTCTAATGATAGAGCTTAAATTTTGTCAAATTTTCTTTGAACTAACATTGAATTATTCAAATTTTTTTAGAAAGGTTGTTTGAACTTTTAAATAAATCGTGGAGGTTTAAACAAAGTCTTTTTTATTCTTGAAATTTTGATGATGTGCATCCTTACTTTGGACAATTTTTTGAACTTTTTCATGAATTCACTTTAAAAAAAAAGGGAAAAAAAGGTCAAGTCCTTCAATTGAGAAAGACATGAACTATTGGACTAAGATTTGACAAAGCTTAAAATTTAAAACAAGTTTTTACTTCAAAATTTGTTGTTCGGCATTTTTACCCATGTGCCCTAGTTTAGTCGTGGAAATTTGACAAGGTGCCAAAGAATAGAGCTTCTTAACCCATCGAATCCTTTCTTTTTCGCGAATTGTTATTATTAGACATTTGCGCCCCGAACAAGTCTTCTAAGACATTCATGAAAAAAGGAGACATGCGCTTTGTAAAAGCCTTCGAAGGTTTGTGCTCCGTGAAAGTCTCGCTCGGTTTTGAAAAATTGAAAGATAAAGTCGATAACATTGCTTAGTTGAGTTGACATTCCTTTTGAAGATGTTTCTTGAGTGTTGTCTAGACGAATGTTCCGGAAGATGTTGTATTCACATCTCCTCGTTAATTGTGTTGACCGTGATTGTGTTCGTGGTCTCCAAAAATCCTTCATCTAGGAGAAAAGAACGTCTTGAGATCCACATTTCCGCATGAGATATTAACATCCCCTTGAAAAGGGTTTCTACTATCCTACTTTCCGGTGGCGAGACACTGTGCTAGTTCATTTATCCCGTCTTCTCCATGTTTTGCCATCCTCGAGTGTTCCTCGCCTTTTCCCATGGTTTGTTTGTTCCGACTTTTTTGGACCTTTTTTTACGTATTCGATCATTTGCTTGTGGTGTTTTATTGTGTTCATCTCTTGTGTTTTTCTGTTATTTAAACAATGGTTTGTCCGTTTGCTTGTTTTTTTTTTTTTTTT
>BSUD01000008.1:120987740-121061167 GCA_033239045.1 Fagopyrum esculentum
TTTTTGCCTCTCGATTTGTTTGGAGTACAACGTGTAGCAGAGCATCTTGCCTTATTAATAATAAATAAAAAAAACTAGTTACACATGATGGTAAGCTAATTTTTGGAAGAAAATGATGGTAAGCTAATGTGTCCCGCACAACCTGCCATAATGGAAAATGCTCGGCCAAAGGTTTTTGTAGGTCTTAAAATAATATATTATCCATTTACACTTGTCAAGCTGTATTAATCTTCATACAATTGAATCAGAAAATATTTAGACATAATTCTATTAAAAAAAAAATACATGTGACATCATATATATGAACAGAATTTAGGCAAAATACCTAAATATAGGCCCTAAGACCCTACCCAGACCAGAAGCATCATGGGATCTATCAATTAAGCTTTATAATTACACAAAGTAGTAGAAGGAGACACAACTATACTGATTCACCTCGTGCCCACAATCTCTTTGATGGTCACAACACAAGCACGAGTATTTATCATCAAAACCAACCACTTCCCCAAACAGACGAAAGCCAACAGACAGAACAAAAGACACTTGCCCAAACAAAAAATATGATACACTATTTAATGAACTTACCATCTTCCCACATCAAAATCAATACGTAACGCAAGATGTACATACAGCCAAGGATGTGCAGCTTCTTGGAAGCTCTCCACTTGGATTTGCATTTGCTGAGGGACAAACTCGATGCCTGCAAAGACATTTGACAGAAGACGACGAAAATCTTCGAAAACGACGGATTGCTCAAAGTTGTACCTGTAGATGAACCACAGTGGAGAAATAGATAGATAGTATAGTGGGGGGTGGGGGCTCAATAATATTATCTCTCCATTTGTCACATTCAGACTATGAACTATGCATTCTTCATGGACCACCATCATAAGATTCATTGCATGAAATTCAATATTGTATGAACAACACTTTCTAAGGGTTACACAGAAGAAGGTTAAGAATAGGAAAACAAAATTACCTCAAGTATCATCATTCTGAGATAACTTAGCATTACAGGAATCTTAAAACTGATCATTTCTTTATTCCGCCTTCATTCGGAATGATCAACCCATCAGGGTTTACACACATACAAAGCAAGCTCGTCCAGGACATATTTAATCTTCAGATCAGATTAAATCCATTACAAACAGTTTGCTTCATATTGGTTTATAACATGTTTATGAAGCAAGTTCAGAGGCTTCTTGATAGAATGATTATTCAACAAAGAACTATAGTTTAGTTGATGAACTATACAATGTTTTCCCTCGGGCATTTTCATAAGACAATAACAAGATTGGCAAGCAATACCAAATGATGCCAATGGAACTTGAAGAACACATTTCTGAACTTTTTTTTGCTGTGAAAGGAAAAAAAATGAAGATGAACAAGCCAATCACTCAAGGAGAAGTTGATTACATTTATGTACTTAAATTAATTTGCAAACAATGCAAAAGAAAAACATGGATAGAATGGAAGAACATAGAGTGAAAGTGGCATTAACCATCATCAAGGGATGAAAGATAGCAGATTCACCACTCAAAACAAATGGAATAAACAACTACTTCTAGCCCACACAAAGTAATACCACAGTGAAAAGCAGAAAATCCATCAAAGAAGAGAATATCAAGTATAGAATTCAACTCTTAATATATGTAGCAACTATTAAAGTTGATCTTCATGATCACAATATGAAATTGCAACTGTTAACCTAGAAAAGGTGATGATTAAAATAACTTTCACCATATCCACATGAATGAAATTCCCAACCTCAAGGCCATTTTGCAGCTAGTCACAGATTTTCATATTTCCTTAGATGATTTGAACTCGAACTTACAGAAAGGGAACCCAGCTTCCAACGAACAATTTCGTGTCATATAAGCATAACGAAAGAACCTCAAAAGTGTTCATTAGCACCTCCAGTACTCACTTGTCAAAGTTAGTGTGAATTCATTCTATTACCATTAGAATATTGAAAGCATCGTGAACAAGAACAGAGCTCACTCTCGCATTGAGCAAGAAGCATTGGAGAAACAAACAAAACCATATTCCAAAGGAAATGATTCCGCATTACAATTGCACATAGGACAACTGAACAAAAGGACCAACCAAGGATAACCAGTAGGCAGTAGCCAATCACATCTTCTTTTCACTGTACAAGAACAAGATTCCCTTCACCCCAAACCCGACTCTCCCTCTCATCCTCGTCAACTCCGCCTTTAGGCACCGTGACAACCAAATCACCATCGGAATACCTCGCAACCGCCAACTGAGGCCTCGTTGACGACGGGAGACGAAACCTCCACAAGTCGAGCTCAAACTCAAATTCATCGAAGACCGAAACACCACGAATCTCATCCCCAGACCTAACGACAATCTTGGTGACGCCGGGGTGGATCTCGACGGTATCGGCACGGACGTCGCGAGCGACGTCGGTATCGGAGACGGTGAAGCGCAGGAAATCGTTGGTCTCCTCAACGGAGACGTCAGCGTCGGAACGGAAAGGGAGTTCGAGAACCTTGGCGAAGATGTGAGGGAGTCGCCGGAGCTTCTTCTGCCGGCAAAGGAGAAGGCGGTTAGCTGGAGCTACATCGTATCGGAGGGTTATGTTCCTCTTCTTTGGCGCCGGATGAACCTTCATCGTCGGATTCGCGCGTCTCTATATAACTCTGACCCAAAACGACGTCGGATGATTGGAGTTTGAATTGAAGGCGGAATTCAGGTTGGTTTCCTGGCGATTGAATTTGGGTTTGTGTTTGTATATTGTTCTGTGAAAATTTTGTCCGAATTTCAGAAATCAGAAACCCACAGGCCACAGGATGAGGAAATGGAAATCAGAGAGGCGTCAATATTAGAGAGGGGGTAAGCCGGTAAGGGTCTGTTTGGTTTATTATATAAATATACGGTTAGTGCTTTTAAAAATCCTAGTATAAAATATCAAAAATATATTTAATTATCATTCTCTTATCTTTATACCTATTAAAACAAAAGGTTCTTTTATCACGGGTTTACACTACTCTCAAAGCTCAAAAAATTATTTAAAAAGTGAATTCTAAATATTAATATAAATTAAAATTTTAAAAAAATGTATAAAAATAAAATTTTAATTTAGATATTTTTTTAATTGAAACAAACCGTATAAAAAAAATCTATTTATTAAAAGGGTATATCGGATTTTTTAATGTAGATAAATATGTATTCATATTTTTTTCAATGTTTTTTTTAAATTTATCTAAAATAATTTTTAGCATTTTTTTAATCTTTGTAATCAATTTTAAAATTTTAGAATAATTTCAAGTACGTATATATACTTCTAGGATTTAGTTTGAAAATATTATTAGTTTTAATATTAATGTATATAATAAATTTATTAGATAATTTTAAAGATAATCTGAATTTTTTTATCGTATCTTATCTTAAATCTAATAAAGCAGAAGCCTTTTTTACCACGTGTCAACTTCTTTTAAAATTATTTTATTCATTTTAACCAATTTTTAATATATTAAAGGTTGTTAACGCCTTTTTAAGAAAATATATTTGTTTAGTTCTGAAGCTTTTAGTTAACAATTTTTCAAAATTAAAACGACCATATTTTAGAAAGAAAAAATATTTACAATTCAATTTATTAAAACTTAACCCACACAAGGTGTGAATTAAATTTTAATAAAGCAAGAGAAATTAGGACCTCACAATGGGTCCCGACTCTAGAAGAAAAAAAAAATTACAATCATATCTTATCTATCTTATATACTAAAGTAGCTCGTGAACTTCCACCTGGCACAGTTTCGTGCAGCCACCTCATTAAATATACACGTGTCAACTATTTGTTAAGCCACATCACATTATTATTTAGATTAATTGATTAATTAATTAATTAATTTTTTTAACCATACTTATTCAAATCTAAGATCCTAACAAACTCTATTTATTTATTTTACTTTAAACGTACAACTAACATTCATCCTTATGTTATACAATAAATATCATTAGAATTTACTTTAATTTAATTATTATTCTAATACCATTTAATTTTATATCATTTATTAGTTCGTTATTATATAATAAAATAAATTAGGATTAATATTCTAACAAGTTTTATTTAATTTAATTTATTTTTAATTATATATTTTATTTAATCTTTTCTTTTTCTAAGTTATAGTTTATTAGTTTGATAATATATAACAAAAGCCATTAAAACTTACTTTAGTTATATTATTGTTCTAACAACATTTTATTTTATTTATTTATTTAAAACTATGTTCTTTAATCAAACATTTTTTTAATATAACTTTTTCTTAATTATAGACAATTAGTTCCTTGATATATAATAATATTCATTACGATTTACTTTAATTGATTATTATTATAACAATATTTTATTTTATTTATTTTTATATATGTTTTAATTATTTATTTTGTTTAGTTTTAAATTTTTTTTAGTTATCGTTATTAGTTTATCAATATACATTAAAAAAATTGCAAGATCATGAATCAATTTATTACAAAATTCATCTAACTTTGTGAAAGTATATTTTTTTATCTCTAAACTAATCTAATAATCCAATTAACATATACAGTTAGTTAAAATTTTAAATTAGTTATTAAAGTTTAGTAATTTTCACTACCGTACCAAATGTAACTAATTGTAGGTTTTATCAATTTTGCGAAGCAATTAAATCGTGATCCATTTGTTTTTAGTTACACAATTTAAATCATTAACTATATATTTAAATTTTGAATCCGTATTTTATTCCTTTTTTCTTAAACATTTAAAGTTATCAATTTATTTTTAACTTATCTAAATATATCTTATTACAAATTTGAACATTTCAATACTATTTTTTCTAATCTTATATTTAACATGCAAACTTTGAAATTATTATATTATGATAAAAAAAATAATTGTTATTATCACATCACATAGCGTAAAAATTTAACATATAAACCTTGAAATTAGTACATTTAACTACTATAATTCAACAAGCCCCGTGCAAGGCACGGATTTAAAAACTAGTATCTACTAAAGCAAGATGATTTTCTGCCACGTGTCATCCCACAATATATTTTTGAAGTCTACCAAAAATTTAAAAAATTTAAATAACTAGGAAATTTATCAAAGATATTTAAAATTTAAATAATCAAAAGTTAAATTAAAATGTAAATAATTATTTTTGAAAATTTTCGTTTTAATTTTTAATATTTACTGAAGATTTTTTCATGATCTATCAAATTATCCATTCACACTTTTGTAACACCCCAAATTTCAAAACTCGGGACGACACGGATTAGGACTTTACAATGAGTCCCGACCCTAGTTTTTTATTTCATTCTTGAACTATGTATATGACTTTCAAAATAAAGGCGATCTAATTCGAAACATTTTGAAGTCGTAGTATAGTAAAAGTGAAAGTCGTAACATAACTTTTATCATAATTGCGCAAAATAGTCTAAATTGGCTCATCATATAAACAAGTGTTACTTACATTGAGTGACAACAACAAATAACTTTACTCATAGCAAAGGTAACTAAGTCATAACCACGTTGCATCTCAACGTTGCTCACACCGAGATCCAAGGTAATTATATACAACATAACGTTGTTCACACCGAGATCCAAGGTAATTATATACAACATGTGTATTCTGGAACGGGATATAAAGTGGTTTAACCCAAAATTTAAAAAATCATTATTCACGTTAAGCCTAGACCACGCAGTGCCTATATAAACCTGAATTTGTTTGGGTTTTAAAAATATCATGTTCATCAATCGTGAGATATTGAAACTATTTCTACACAATAAGATATGCCTAAATTCTTCCGGTTGTACGTTATATTGCAATTATGATACCATGTCAAAGGATAAAAATATCAAGAGCGATTTTTTCGATCGGTGACCACTTGATGTATAATATCGTTCGTTGTACCTAATAATGTTGGATCTCAACGTGGATAAACGTTATCCATGTTGGACCTCATCAACATGGGTTAACGTTATGGACGTTTGACCTTATCATGGGTAAATGTTATCCACGCTAGATCTCGACGTGGGTAAACGTTAACCACACCACAATCTAACGTGTCTTGTATTTATCCACGCTATACACTAACATAATTATTAGCAATGTATCACTAGTGTTACTTGTTGATGATAATAATTTCTCATATTGAAAGTTAGGGACAATGCAAGTCTAATATATAGGTCGGTGGACTACTCTTATTGTCAATTGATTTTAGGATGGAACCCAATCAGGTTTGTGTGTTGGGATTGGGTGTTACGCTAAAAAGTGTGCACACAATAAGCCTTAAATTTATACTCGTTATAATTATCCTAACTTCTAGCGCACCCGCAGTGTACGGGACGTATGTAGAAAGATAAGTATTTCGAGGTCGAACACAAAGACTAAGGTGAAATTGATTCGGTTTTGCGATTAAATTTAGTGAAGGTCTAAAGTTAGAAAAAAGGAAAACAAAGAACGAAAATCTCAAATGTTTTTGTCGGTTTTAGGTGATCAAAGATCACAATTCATGCAAAGCAAACAATCAAACTAAACCAAAAATCACAAATAAACAAATAAACAAGATATTGATCAAGGGAAAGGAAAGACGGATTCTAGGGGTCGGAAGTTCCGGTTATGACATAGAACTCAAGTTATCTATTCATTCTTTGGATTGATTATGATATGTTGGGATTAAGTGTTTCTAAATTGGGATCAATTACCGGGTAGGTCTCATGATCCAACTAGTCCACACCTAAGGTCTCATTACCGGTTAGGTCTCTAAGAATCTAAGGTTAGGAATTCTACACAAACCGGAATTGTTAATTAGGGATCTAACCTATCCTTACCGGGTAAGTCTTGGAATGGGAAGTCCTAATCAACATTCCTAGCACATCTAATCCAATGGCGACTTGTTAGGTTCACCACTACCTAAGATATTGCTATTTTAGATTCTAAGGGAAGGGATTACCGGGTAAGTCTCTCCTAACACTTAGTCACTACACTAGGACACCCTAGGGTAGGTTAAACTCAGCAAAAACTTAGGGTTTCAACAATTTTATGAATCTAAGGTAAGATCCTTCGAACCAGGAAGAATCACGGTTTGTTCTACAGAGACCACGACCGTGGTTCTACAAGAACTACCCGTGATTTCTAACAACAGCTACGTTCATGAGCAAAAATCATCCAAAGGTAAATCTAAGTCCGTCCTGTCATAGATCTAGCCATAACCATCCTTTCCCTACCCTAGAATCACATCAATTTAGCCTACAACATTCATAATGGAAATCAAAGCAAGCAAACATAAAATCATAACCTCCATTGCAAGATAATGAAAGAAAAGAGATGAACAATAAACTTCAAGAACAAACAAATCTGAAAACGGAATTAGAACTACTTACAACCCTTCCAAAAGAAGGTTTCAAGGGTTTACAAAGCTCTAGAAATAGAATCCGAAATGCAAGAAAGTTATGGTGTGTTCTTCTCTCCTCTTCAATGGCACCTTTCTTCTTCTCTTTGACACTTTCCTTCCTAGAAAAATCCTTCTTCTTTGAGAATATATTTGTTAGAGAAATGGATAATGGATGAGCTGCTCCCAAACTACCCCAGCTGCCTCAAACAACCCATCAAGGACCACTTTTATAACAAATTGTGCATGAGCTGGCCATGAGAGTCGTGGCACAGTTGTCACGAGAATCTGGCAAAATCCACGGTCATTTCCACGGCCGTGGTTTGTCAGGGAACCGTGATTCTATGCAGAAACTTCGCCTTGGATCATTAAGCTGAGATTTGGTGGATAGCTTGTGCCCTAATGGGTCCGAGGGTGTGTCATTTAAATGAACGACCTTCAAACGCACTGTTTAAGCTCCTAAACTTCCCGAAATACCTACAAAACGCGCACAAGTCCGTGTAGACGTCTATCTCGACAAAATACGTGAATTGGGTGCAAAACGTCTTGAACTAATGCTAGATCACGCATGAATGAGCGGGAATTCCATCTAAATGTACACCTAAGACTATGCTATAAATCGTGTTATCAAAATACCCCATACTTAAGGTTTGCTCGTCCCCGAGCAAATTCCCAACTATAGACTAAGAGATGACATGATTTATGTATGCAGAAAAATGCAAAAAAAATCTTTTTGGGTTTTGTGCTTCTACTATTGGATCACCTTCATAGTCATGATCAATGGCAATTGGACAAGCAATTATATATCAAACAATAAGGGCATGGAAAGACAATTGTACTTAACTCAAAAGCATGCATGAGATGAGAGGACGAAGATGTCAAGAAGATCAAGAGTCTATCCAATCTAGATTACTAAGTCTTACAAACATGCAAGTAGGTCATAAGGGCTTGTGACATAAAAGGCTAAGAAACGTTGTAATTTGGGAGGGGAATTTTCTAGGTATGTGATGCTAATCCGGGAATGGAACTAACTTCACTTCCTTGTCCTCGATCAACTTCCCCCAAGTGTATATTTTTCCCTATCTTGCTTTCTTTTCTTTTTCTTTAACTCATTTTTGAGACAATGGCATTGGTGTACAATAGCCGAAACCTCAGTGATTAGCCATCCTCGGGCTTTTTCTCTTTTTCGAGGTGCATCCACACCGGGCACACATACCAAAGCTCGTTAGGACTATTAGTTCATTTGACTTTGGCAAGGCACCAACACCCGATTATGTGAAGTGTACCGAGTTACTTGTCATTTAAACCAACGCCCCCAAACCTATATTTTGGCTACACTTCCACAATAATTTCAGCATTTCATTCACGACATTCTTTTCATTACATCTTCACCCCGCACTTGCTTTTTACACATTCAAACACACTAGCATGCTCCTATTCCCGGATGGGTTTAAAGGAGGTCGATTTTATATCAATTGAGGTGCTCAAGCAATCATGATCAAGATGAGAAGTGGAGAAAGATGAAATGCCTCATTCATTCCTAGATGGTATGCAAGAACTATCATGTAATTTCGACTTTCAATACTCAATCCATTCTAGGCAATCATCATGATCTCAAGTCATTCATGGAATTCAAGAGAAGTAGTTCAAGTCCACATATGCATTTATCAATTCAACACATAAGGCCATTCATAGCCAATCACAAGACAAGTTTCATCATTAGGATCATATCCAAGCCTAGAAAGCACAAAAATTTTTAAATTTTCTGATTTTTTATGGGATTTTCGTTTTAAGTATGTACAATGCAAGACATGTGCAAATATTAACCTATCCTAGATGCTCATCATGCAAAGGATCATGCGAACCCCACCCCATACTTAGAAACACATTGTCCCCAATGTGGTATACAAGTAAAGAGAGTGAAAGAAGGTTCTCACAATGTAAAAGTGTTTGCTATGGTATTTGGGAATTCTCAAGTGAATTGATGTTTGATGATCCTTTCAACCATGGTAGAGAGCTCTAGGCATCCTTCAAGCTTTGAAACCCGCGCTAGGCACCGCTAGCCGTCCAAGTTCCGCGTCCGCTCCACCCATAATTGGTGAGGGTTTCATCATCATCATTCATATGTCAAGGAAGGCTTCCAATGCCACTAATGCTTCTAGCACACGCACGAGGTAGACAAAAACACACACAAAGCACACAAAAACAGAAAAATCTAAGCAAAAATGAAAAAGGAGAAAAATGTTACCAATGGGTTGCCTCCCACCAAGCGCTTCTTTAAGGTCACTAGCTTGACCAAACTTCGGGAGCGTCTATTCAAGGTAGAGCGGGGCAATCATGTCTATCGGGGCTCCCAGAATATACTTCTTCAAGCGATGCCCATTCACTTTGAAATTTCCACAATGCTCCCCTCCTATTTCAATAGCTCCATGGGGAAAGATCTTCTTCACCACATATGGCCCTGTCCATCTTGATTTGAGCTTTCCGGGAAAGAGCCTTAGCCTTGAGTTGAAGAGAAGGACAAGATCTCCTTCACTCAACTCCTTTGGGATAATCCTCTTGTCATGCCATCTTTTGGTTCTCTCCTTGTAGATCCGGGCATTCTCATAGGCTTCCAACCGGAGCTCCTCAAGGGCATTGATATCAAGCAATCTCTTCTCTCCCGCCTCCTTGAGGTCAAAATTTAGCCATTTAATGGCCCAATAAGCTCTATGCTCCATTTCCACCGGAAGATGGCAAGACTTGCCATAGACCAACTTGTAAGGAGTGGTGCCAATAGGTGTCTTGAAGGCGGTTCTATATTCCCATAGTGCGTCATTGAGCTTCATAGCCCAATCCTTCCTTGTCCTAGACACCGTCTTCTCGAGGATGGCCTTTATCTCTCGGTTGGAGATCTCCACTTGACCACTAGTTTGGGGGTGGTAAGGTGTTGCCACCTTATGAGTCACCCCATACTTAGCCAAAAGTGCTCCAAAATTCCTATTTGTGAAGTGCTTCCCCCCCTAATGATCACCCTTGGTGTTCCAAACCTAGGGAAGATCACTCGGTTGAAGAACCGCACCACCACCTTGGCATCATTTGTAGGAGAGGCGATTGCCTCTACCCATCTTGACACATAGTCCACCGCCAATAGGATGTAGAGATTGCCACATGAAGAAGGGAATGGTCCCATGAAGTCTACACCCCACACATCAAAAATCTCAACTTCTTGGATATTATTCAAGGGCATTTCATTCCTCCTTGAAATATTGCCCGTCCTTTGGCAAGCATCACATGCCGCTACAAAACCTTGCACATCTCTAAGCAAGTTAGGCCAATAAAAACCGGATTGCAATACCTTTGCACACGTTTTGTGTGAGCTAGCATGGCCTCCACATGGTAAGGAGTGACAATGCCGGATCACACTTTCCATTTCATCTTCCGGTATGCATCTCCTAAGCACCCCATCCGGGCCTCTCTTGAATAGAAGTGACTCACTCCAATAGTAATGCCTTACATCGTTGAAGAACTTTTTCCTTTGTGCATATGTTAATCCGGGAGGCACTTCCTCACACACCAAGTAATTTACAATGTCGGCATACCATGGCTCACTTCCTCTAGCCACGTGGAACAAGCATTCTTCCACCATTTGCAATTGTTCGTCCCGGAATGAATCATCTATCGGGATGTTGTCTTTCCCAAGCTCCAAGGGTGGGAGTCTACTAAGGTGATCCGCCACGGAGTTCTCGGATCCTTTCTTATCTCGTATCTCCAAATCAAACTCTTGAAGAAGAAGGATCCACCGAATCAACCTTGGTTTGGCATCCTTCTTTGTAAGTAGATAACGGATCGCCGCATGATCCGTATAAACTATGACCTTCGCTCCAACAAGGTATGAGCGGAATTTCTCAAATGCAGACACCACCGCTAACAACTCCTTCTCGGTAGTAGCATAATTGAGTTGGGCATCATCTAGCGTCTTGCTAGCATAATAAATAGCATGAGTGCGCCCTTCTTTCCTTTGCCCCAAAACGGCCCCAACGGCCACATCGCTTGCATCGCACATGATCTCAAATGGTAGACTCCAATCCGGAGGTTGCATGATAGGTGCGGAGATCAAGGCGTTCTTCAACCTACAAAAAGCTTCAAGACAATCCTTGGAAAAGACAAAATCAACATCTTTCATTAGTAGGTTAGTGAGAGGCTTAGAAATTTTAGAGAAGTCTTGAATAAACCTCCGGTAAAAACCGGTATGCCTTAAGAAACTCCTTACCCCCTTCACCGAGGTAGGTGGCGGCAACTTCTCTATCGTTTCGATCTTGGCCCTGTCAACCTCAATGCCACGGTTAGACACCAAGTGTCCTAACACAATCCCTTCACTTACCATGAAGTGGCATTTCTCCCAATTTAAGACAAGATTTGTCTCCTCACATCTTTGTAATACTAATGACAAATTAGCCAAGCAATCATCGAAAGAAGAACCATAAACAGAGAAATCATCCATGAACACTTCCATGATATTTTCTATGTATTTCGAAAAGATAGCCATCATACACCTTTGGAAGGTGGCGGGTGCATTACACAACCCAAATGGCATTCTTCTATATGCAAAGGTACCCCATGGACATGTAAAAGTCATTTTCTCTTGGTCATCGGGGTGGATAGGGATTTGGAAGAATCCACTATACCCATCTAAATAGCAAAAATGAGAGTGTTGAGCTAACCTTTCTAGCATTTGGTCAATGAAGGGGAGAGTGAAGTGATCTTTCCTAGAGGCCATGTTTAACTTCCTATAATCTATACACATCCTCCATCCCGTGACCGTCCTAGTTGGTATTAGTTCATTGTTCTCATTAGTTACTACCGTCATCCCACCCTTCTTAGGCACTACATGAACGGGACTAACCCACTTATTATCCGAGATAGGGTAGATAATTCCCGCATCTAGCAACTTAATGATTTCCTTTTTGACCACCTCTTTCATTATAGGATTCAATCTCCTTTGATGTTCAATAGAGGGCTTGTGGTTATCTTCCATCATTATCTTATGCATGCACAAAGATGGCTTAATGCCGACCAAATCATCAATAGTATAACCAATGGCTTTCCTATGCAATCTTAGTTCATGCAGCAATTTAGCAAGTTCATCATCACTCAAGCATGCATTAACAATCACAGGATATGTAGAATTATCACCAAGGAATGCATACTTTAAATGAGAGGGGAGGGGTTTAAGTTCAAGTGAGGGAGGACCTTTATCGGTTGAAGATGATCCAAATAAGGTTGGATGAGATGAATCCAAGGCAAATGAAGACTCCCCATGGCTCCTAGAAGCTTGATCATTATCAAGAGCTGATTCAGGAAAAACCACGGTTGGAAACACGGGTTGCTCATCTTCCATGGCCGTGGTTCTTGCCAAGCTTGCTTCTTGGAGTTGTCTAGAGAGTTTGACGGCCGTGGAACCTGAATCTCGACCGTGGAACTTGCAGCTGTTCACAACCTCTTCGTGGCTCTCAAATCCAACTCTTGGCTCCTCTTCCAAGGCCTCCAAGGCCTTGATCTCTTCATTGCATTCCTCCTCAATGTCCTCCTCCATCACACTCAAAGTAAGAACCTTCTCCAAGGGGTCCTTGATCAAGATCGAGCTTACAACCTCTCTAGATTCTTCTTGCTCGACTATGTTGAAGATGTCTTCATCAAGGGTTGGCCCTTTCATCATGGTGGACAGCTTGAACTTGATGTTCTCCTCTGCAATGTTGAAGGAGAGAGTCCCGTTCTTGCAGTCCACTAAGCATCCGGAAGTGGCTAGGAAAGGCCTTCCTAAGATGATAGGAACCGGATAATCCGCCGGAATGTCCAACACTACAAAATCGATAGGCACGTAGAATCCTCCTAGCTGCACCGGGATGTCCTCTAGAATCCCAACCGGATGAGTAATAGAGCGGTCCGCCATATAGAGGGTCATCTTGACCGGCTTTGGCTCTCCTAGCCCGACCTTGTTGCTAAGTGCAAGCGGTATGATGCTTACACTCGCCCCAAGATCACAAAGGGCTTCGTACTTCACATCTCCTACTCCAATTGGAACGCAAAAAGAGTCCGGATCTCTTAGCTTGGGAGGCATCTCTTCCTTCATCGTTTGGATCAACTCCGAGGATCTCTTGGTCATCCTTATCTCCCCATACTCCTCCAACTTCCTTTTGTTGGAGAGTATTTCTTTCAAAAACTTGCCATACGCCGGCATTCCTAAGATGGCATCCATGAACGGAATGTTAATATGCAACTTGGACATTAGTTCAAGGAACTTATCAAAATGATTGTCTAGACGAGCCCTTGCTCTTGATTGTGGAAATGGTAGTGGTGGCTTGTATGGAGGCGGTGCCACGTAGGTTGGCTCTACATCCTTGCTCTTTCCTCCATCATCTTGCTTTCTTCCCTCTTCTACCACTACTTGCTTTCCCTTAGCTTGGTCCTTGGGCAAAGGATCTTTCATACTCAACCCACTCCTTGTTGTGATAGCCAACACTTGGCCTCTTGGGTTGTCTTCGGTTCTTCCGGGAAGCTTCCCCGGATCCCTATGTGCTTCACCCGCTTTTTGAAAGACTTGTGCTTCCAAGACCTTTTGAGCTTTAGAGATTGAAGTTACGGTGCTCTCAAGCCCACTCAATCTTCCTAGCAATTGTTCAAACATGACTTCGGTCCTATCCTTTGAAGGTTGAGTAAAACCGGGTGGCGGTTCTTGTGAAGCTCTTTGTGGTGGAGTTGTACTTGTGGAGGCGGGAGGGTTCAAGGCTCCATCCGGGTTAGAGTAAGAAAATTCGGGATGGTTGTGGTTTGGCCGGTAATTGTTGAATTGCCGGTTGTTGTTGAAATTTCTTGGGCCTTGGTAATTGTTGAAATTGCTCCTTCCCATATAATTCACATCTTCCTCCTTGGAAGACAAGTTAGCTTGTGGAGGTGCTTGAGGAGTTGCTTGGCTCTTCAAGGTGGTAGTACACAACTCTCTCAAGGACTTTAACTCGTTGTTGATGGCGTCAAGCTTGAAATTGCTCATGGTGACTTCACTCACCTCATATGCTCCCGCCTTTCTTCCTTCGCTCTTCCTATGAGAGTACTTTTCAATCACTAGAGTTTGCTTCTCCACAAACTCCCAAGCATCATCTACATGTTTCTCCATAAATGTCCCACCGGAAAGAGATTGAAGCTTGAATTGGCTATCTTCATCAAGCCCCTTGAAGTAGATCTCCAATAGCTCAATCTTCGGTATGCCATGGCGTGGGCAATCTAGGAGAAGGTCTTTAAATCTCTCCCAAGACTTGAACAAACTTTCTCTATCCCTCATCACAAAGGCATTGATCTTCCCTCTTAATTCGGTGGTCTTGGAAGGTGAGAAGAACTTGGTCAAGAACTCGGTTGTCATCTCCTCCCAAGTACCAACTCGCCCTTGTGGAATAGATTGATACCAAGCCAAGGCTTTGTCCTTAAGAGAGAAGGAAAAGGCTCTTAGCTTGTGGTTGTTGCTCTCCAATCTTGGTGGTCTAAGAGTCTCCATCAAGATCTCATAATTCATCAAGTGTTGATGAGGGGACTCTCCTTCCATCCCTCCAAATTGATTGTGCCGGATCATTTGTAGAACTTGAGGGCGGAGCTCATAGTTGTGGGTTGCGGGATCTCCTAGATTCACACCCGGTCGGTGTGCTCTTTGTGCCGGATCCATACGTCTCCCTAGGGTTTGTGGCTCCTCAATAGCAATAGGTACAACCCTAACATTAGCCTCCGGCTGCGGTTGTGGTGGAGGTGGTGGAGGTTGCCGGCGATTAAGCTCTCCTTGTACAAGGGCTTGCCTAATCTCCTCAATCTCCCTCCTTGTTTCCTCTTGCCTCTCATTGGCAAGTCTCCTTTCTTCCTCCAAGAGTTCATCTCTTAGCCTTATTTGCTCTAAGGCTTCATCCAATTCAGCTTGAAGATTTCTACCGTCCATCTCTTTCTCTTTTCAGATGTTCTTAGATCTAGATCGAAGGGTTTTCTCCGGTTCGGGATCGAATGGAGCTAAATCCTTGCCACGAGATCTTCGCATACACCTAAAGAGCAATAGATGTCATGAAAAGCAAAGACACAAACCAAAGAGAGATCAAAAGCAACAAGAAAGATCTACACTAGAAACAATCACAAAATAGACTCAATCTAGACCTAGTCCCCGACAACGGCGCCAAAAACTTGTTACGCTAAAAAGTGTGCACGCAATAAGCCTTAAATTTATACTCGTTATAATTATCCTAACTTCTAGCGCACCAGCAGTGTACGGGACGTATGTAGAAAGATAAGTATTCCGAGGTCGAACACAAAGACTAAGGTGAAATTGATTCGGTTTTGTGATTAAATTTAGTGAAGGTCTAAAGTTAGAAAAAAGGAAAACAAAGAACGAAAAATCTCAAATGTTTTTGTCGGTTTTAGGTGATCAAAGATCACAATTCATGCAAAGCAAACAATCAAACTAAACCAAAAATCACAAATAAACAAATCAACAAGATATTGATCAAGGGAAAGGAAAGACGGATTCTAGGGGTTGGAAGTTCCGGTTATGGCATAGAACTCAAGTTATCTATTCATTCTTTGGATTGATTATGATATGTTGGGATTAAGTGTTTCTAAATTGGGATCAATTACCGGGTAGGTCTCATGATCCAACTAGTCCACACCTAAGATCTCATTACCGGTTAGGTCTCTAAGAACCTAAGGTTAGGAATTCTACACAAACCGGAATTGTTAATTAGGGATCTAACCTATCCTTACCGGGTAAGTCTTGGAATGGGAAGTCCTAATCAACATTCCTAGCACATCTAATCCAATGGCGACTTGTTAGGTTCACCACTACCTAAGGTTTTGCTATTTTAGATTCTAAGGGAAGGGATTACCGGGTAAGTCTCTCCTAACACTTAGTCACTACACTAGGACACCCTAGGGTAGGTTAAACTCAGCAAAAACTTAGGGTTTCAACAATTTTATGAATCTAAGGTAAGATCCTTCGAACCAGGAAGAATCACGGTTTGTTCTACAGAGACCACGACCGTGGTTCTACAAGAACTACCCGTGATTTCTAACAGCAGCTACGTTCATGAGCAAAAATCATCCAAAGGTAAATCTAAGTCCGTCCTGTCATAGATCTAGCCATAACCATCCTTTCCCTACCCTAGAATCACATCAATTTAGCCTACAACATTCATAATGGAAATCAAAGCAAGCAAACATAAAATCATAACCTCCATTGCAAGATAATGAAAGAAAAGAGATGAACAATAAACTTCAAGAACAAACAAATCTGAAAACGGAATTAGAACTACTTACAACCCTTCCAAAAGAAGGTTTCAAGGGTTTACAAATCTCTAGAAATAGAATCCGAAATGCAAGAAAGCTATGGTGTGTTCTTCTCTTCTCTTCAATGGCACCTTTCTTCTTCTCTTTGGCACTTTCCTTCCTAGAAAAATCCTTCTTCTTTGAGAATATATTTGTTAGAGAAATGGATAATGGATGAGCTGCTCCCAAACTACCCCAGCTGCCTCAAACAACCCATCAAGGACCACTTTTATAACAAATTGTGCATGAGCTGGCCATGAGAGTCGTGGCACAGCTGTCACGAGAATCTGGCAAAATCCACGGTCATTTCCACGGCCGTGGTTTGTCAGGGAACCGTGATTCTATGCAGAAACTTCGCCTTGGATCATTAAGCTGAGATTTGGTGGATGGCTTGTGCCCTAATGGGTCCGAGGGTGTGTCATTTAAATGAACGACCTTCAAACGCACCGTTTAAGCGCCTAAACTTCCCGAAATACCTACAAAACGCGCACAAGTCCGTGTAGACGTCTATCTCGACAAAATACGTGAATTGGGTGCAAAACGTTTTGAACTAATGCTAGATCACGCATGAATGAGCGGGAATTCCATCTAAATATACACCTAAGACTATGCTATAAATCGTGTTATCATTGGGTCTAACACGCATGTGCGCTCGTGTGTACATGACTTTTGCTCTATGGCTTGCATGACTTGCATGTCTCATGGTAGAATGTGCCTTGCATATCTCATGGTACAATGTGTATGGCTCGTACGGCTTGCATGGCTCTCAGTGTAGCTCTCTTTTATGTATGCATGGCTCATGGTGTGTATACCTTACCCCTCACGTGTGCATGGCCCTACATGTATCAAAGGAAGCGTTACATGGCTTCCTCTCACATGTGCATGGATGTTCGGAGGGGGAGGAAGTGCTTGCATGTATAATCAAACTTTAGGGAACCGAGGCTGGTCCGAGATGGTGTGGGTGTGCTTGAGTCTCCTTCCATCAAAGTATGGTTGTGTTGTATGATGGATCCTTGTGAGTCTCACAAGTCTTATCCTCTCTTGTATCCTTAGAACATGATTGATCATGCTCTCATGTATTCTTGACCTTCTAATTCGGAAAGATCTCAATCATCTTCTCTTTTTTGTAACGTTCTTCTTTTCTCTTCGAGGTCTTGGATTCCATAGTTGAATCTGCTTTTCTTTTCTTGCCTCTATGTTACTCCTCTTGGTTGGATGTTCTGATGTGCTCCTGCTTCCATGGCCAATCCTTGATGTGCTTCTGCATCCATGGGAGAACCTGGACATGCTTCTACATTTGTGGGTAATCCTGGATGTGCTCTTGTGTCCATGAGTGGTGCTTGAGATGATCGTGCATCATCTGAGATCATTATACCACGTTTGAAGAGCTTGCGTCAACCCATTAATTGCTTTCTTCAGTTTACACAAGTGATTGGGAGGATATTTGCCCAGGAACCCAAGTGGTTGGGCCGTATACACATCATTATAAAGTTGACCTTGTAGGAACGCAATGTTGATGTCGAGTTATTGAAGACACCATCCTTTCGAGATAGCTAAAGTGAGAACAAGAGAATAACAACCGGGTTGACCACTGGACTAAATGTGTTTGTATAGTCAAGGACATTACGTTGATGGAAACCTTTGCCACAAATCTTGCTTTTAACTTGTCGATAGTTCCATTGGGGTTATATTTAATCAAAAAGACCCACTCGTAACCTATCTGATTGTGTACCGGTGATGTGGGACCATCCTATATATCTCCTACTAAACATGAAACCATCACTAGGTAGAAAGAGCCACTCAAGGAGAGATTGCTGGAAAGATTCAGACATGAGAGAATCTTGTAAAGTGGAGAATTGCATGGCATGAAGAAATCTCGGCTATCTTGAAAATCTCACCCGAGATTTTACATATCGAGACCGAGATTTGCTCTATTATATTGCGTGTTATCGAGTAGAATCTCGACTAAGGATTATTATCCTATAGTTTTTTGTTATTATTTTAATTCATTTAAGCTCTCAAACATTCTAATTGTATTTGTTGGTTTTTGATCCTATCTTTTAGGATTAAATTATTATTTATCTTTTAGAAGAATCTCCTCTATAACTAGACTTAGAGGATGAGATTCATAGGTATATTTTATGTTATTTCCACAATATTGTGAGATACTCGCTGCTTTGCTCAGGAAGTTTGTGTTTTATTCATTTCATTCAATCACAAAGAGATCTGTTGATTGAATCGTTGTGAGTCATTCCTAGGTTATTCTTGTGTGTGTTAATCTTATTGAAGATTAGTGCTAGTAGTCAATTCTGGTCCCTCCTTGTGCTTGTGTTATTTAGAAGGCTTGTGTAAGGTTAAAGAAAAGAGACTTAAGGTAGGATCTTTGTTAAGGGGTTTTAATCAAATTGGTCAAGGTTCTTTGCAAGAATACCTTGGTTCATAACTTCCCATATTTCCATCAATTTCATTCCATATTATCATCTTCTTATCTATCCATTCAATCCATCAAAATCATATTCTTTTGTTCGAGTTTTCACAAATCTCGGCACGGTAACCAAAATCTTGCCTGAGATTCTAGACTGGGATTCGTTCTTTGAGATTGTTTGTCGACTTTCAATTTAGATCGAAAATTGCGGCATTAACCCCGCATCACCGGGTTAGGAGGAACGAGATCCCATATTCGGTTGGAGAAAATAGTGTCAAACTCAGTCCGCATAGCTTGTCACCATTTTGGATTTTTGAGAGCTTGGGAAATATTCTTGGGTTCAAAAGGGATGAAAGATAATTTTTGAGTGTGAAGGTTGAGCTTCTGTATTAGTTTAGTGATGTTGTTCTTGGAACGAGTAACCATTCTAAGGAAGGAAGAGAAAAACCAAGTTCTAAAGGGTTTGAATTAGCAGTTGGTTAGGTGAGAGAATGTTTAATATTGGAAACTGGATTAACAAGTTAAGAAAGTCTACCTGAATGTGAATTGGCGGGATTAGGGTTATGGTGAGAGGGGCTACTTTTGTGAGATATTATTTCGGGTATGATGGGATGTAGTTGCTGAATTTTTGAGGAATTGAGAGAGAGAAAAGATATGGTTGATTCTCAAGAGGTTAAAAATGAAGGTTAAGGGAAGAGTTAGATGGTTTTTGTGGGATATTTGAAGGTAGTAAGTTAGGAGAGGATCGGGTAGGTGCATGGGAAGTGGACGTTGATTGATATAGAATAGGGAGTGGAATTGTAAGCCATGTTGAGTCAGCAGACAAAGGACAAGAATTGGTATAGAAAGTTTGTTGTAAGGATACTCATGCTCGATAAATTTATCACGTCTAGACGTGTAAATTTTCCGAGTAATAGGATTCAAGTAGTAAAAGGCACTTTGTGTAGAGGAGTACCCAACGAATTCAAACACAATTGACTGTGGCTCAAGTTTGTGGGTTGTGTAAGGTCGTAACCAAGGAAAACAAAGGCACCCAACACTTTTGAACTTATCGTAATTTGGTGGAGATTTAAATAAGCAACTGAACGAAGACTCATTATGTAATTTTGGAGTAGGAAGACGATTAATCATGTATGTTGTTGTGACTATGACATAAGGCCAATGATCAAATGGCATACCAGAGTGAGTGAGAAGAGCAAGTTTAGTTTTCACAATATGACGGTGTTTTAGTTCAGAATTTCCATTATGTTCCCGGGTATGAGGAGGAGACATGAGATGAGAAATCCCAACATTACTTAAGATATCTTGAAGAGCAAGAGATTATCCTCCATTGTCGGAGTAGAAATTTTTTATTGTAGATTGAAAGAAATTTTCAACTAAGCTTTAAATTTTATAAAAACCAATTTGGTGTCAGGTTTATTTTTAATAGGAAAGATCTAAGTATATCGAGTATAATGATCAATAAATATAACGCAATACTTAAGACCATCATATGACATAATAGGAGAACTCCATAAGTAACAGTAAATAACCTCAAGGGGATAAGACAACAAAATCGAGGATTTATAAAAAGAAAGTTTATGAACTTTATTCGTTTGACAAGCACTACAATTAGATTGTTGAAACGGAACAGAACTTAAATGAAACATTTAAATTAAAAGAAGAAAGATAGAAAATGATGGGTGTCCAAGTTTGTGATGAAGAGACACCGAATCAACTTTGTTGACATTGAAATCATGTTTTAAGGTGATGACCATAGATACACACCATCAATGCATGTGCCTTTAAGGCTTTAACTAGAGTTGTCCCGGAATTGATGTCTTGTACAAAAAAAGAGTCTGATACGAACACAACAACATAAGGATTATTTTTTGTGAGTTTTGACACATAGGGAATATTTTGAGACATAAACGGTACACATAAAACATTTTGAAGAGAGATAGTTTTTTGATAAAGAAAGAGTGACAGACTGTGTGATAGGTAAACCTGTTTCATTATCCACAAACATTTCCTCCGGACCATCTATGCTAGTGAGTTGCAAGATTGTTAAGATCGTAAGTGACATGGTGAGAAGCACAATTGTCAACTAACTAATTTGGGTTAACATGAGCAGATGTCGCTACATTGGTTTGGGGAGGGTTTGTTGGAAATCAAGATGAGTTAGGGAGCGTGATAGTAGGGTGTTGTTGATGGATAACTAGACACTGGGTTAGGACATGGCCAATGTCTTTACACCAGTGACACCTTCCCTTAAAAGATTTAACACTAGTAGAGTTTGGGCTATGGTTGTTTGAGGACCAGTTGGAGTTCGATTTTTGAAGAGGGTAGGACGATCGCCATGAGAACTGATTTGAGACTACTTCTCTTTCCTTGTGTGGATTTTGTTTGAGCAACAAAGGCAACCGTAGGACTAGTTTATTCTCAACTCTTGTGTTTCAGGTAGAGCTCATGGGCGATAAGTTTCTCATGAAGGGTTTCAAAAGAGATCACACTATCTCTTGCATTCACAACATGTACCACATGTTTGTAGGTTTTGTCGAGACCATGTATGACATAGTCTGTGAGATCTTCAATGGATAATGGTGCCTTGAGTGAGGAGAGTAGATTACCGGAAGCTTTGATCTTTTGCATGTATTCAACTATGGACAAAGATCCCTTGGTTGTGGAACACAACCTCTCCTTGATTTGTTTACTGTGGCCTCTTGAAGGTTTGTCAAAAGTGTCTCGGAGGATGTCTCAGACTTTAGCAAATGTGTCGGCCATGGTGACTCGGTGAGCAAGGTTGCAGCCGAGGGTTAGAGAGTTCCGAGTATGGCTCCATACAAGATCATGTCGCATATTTTGTAGGTGAGGTAAAAGGGTTTGGATTTGTTGTGTTTGCAATTGTTGCATTGGGTATTATATGTGAGCCATCGAGGAAGCCAAACAAGTTATAACTTTCAAGGGTGGCTTGCATTTGAACTTGCTAGGTGAAGTAGTTTGTAGGCTCCAGTTTGATTATGTTTGAGAGTACCATGATGGTGAAAGGTTTCGTGGACTCATGGGGATTAGGCATTTAAGAGGAATATTCGACAACCATGGATGAGGTGGAAGTTAGGATCAATTTGCCTCTGATACCATATAGATGGATGAATGAGCTAAATAAAGTTGGGTATTACTATTGATAAAGGATGAGCCAATATATACAAGGATAATTGTCTAAAAAAGAGGACATAGTATTCTAAGGCAAGCAAGTATTGTAACTAGGGTAACTAGAATATAATCACATGTTATCATATTGATATAGAGGGCGTATGAGTGCACTCCTCTTAGATTGCAACAAAGTACCATTTATTTAGTGAAGTAGTTTGTAGGCTCCAATTTGATTGTGTTTGAGAGTACCATGATGGTGAAAGGTTTCGTGGCTCATGGGGATTAGGCATTTGAGAAGAATATAATTCAACAACCATGAATGAGGCTGGAGGGTAGGATCAATTTGCCTTTGATACCATATAGATGGATGAATGAGCTAAATAAAGTTGTGTATTACTATTGATAAAGGATGAGCCAATACATAAAGGATAATTGTCTAAAAAAGAGGACATAATATTCTAAGACAAGCAAGTATTATAACTAGAGTAACTAGAATATTATCATATGTGATCATATTGATATAGAGGACGTATGAGTACACTCCTCTTAGATTGCAACGAATTACAATTTGTTTAGTGTTGGCAACGTTTCTTTTGAAATGATGGAATCAGATCGAATATTATTATATGTTTCATCAACAATCATAAGGAATTGATAAACACATTTTGAATCTTGTTCTTTAATGAGGATCTTGGAGCATGATGTACAAAACTTGGAATGAGAAGATAGACAAGAGTTTAGATCGTCCTATAATTGACAAAATCACCGATAATAGGCCTTTATTGTTTGCCCTTGTTGTTTGTAGACGTGATATCGATTTGAATGAAGTCAAAGGATACGAGAACTATTGATCTATGTCCATCTTTAACTCGTGTGTAGTGAAGAGACGAGGCATGGTCGAGCGTAAGTTAGGATCTATGTCTTGAAAATTCACTCAATTAGAGTAGAATTGAATCAATTGATCGTTTGCCAATGTATATGGTCGGAAGAAGTAATAATTGGTTCCTTAATTGTGCATAATAAGCCGATTTTCTGTTCACACGAAACATAGTCACTGAATTTCATTTTTATCCCGAAAAGTAAAGTTTTGCGAGGATTAGTGACTTCTCGAACACCATAAAAAACCATAGTCCATCGGTTGTGTGTTTGAAGGCAGAGAGTATCGATTAATCAACATAATAACATGGTAGATAGGGGTTTGATTATAACTGAAATATGATTTTATTTATAAGAAGGATTACATATTTATACTTATTTTAAGAAAAAAATGAAGTGTTTGTTTGGTTTGAGCGGTGAAATGAAAATAGAATGAAATCGGATAAGGGTAAGAAAAGGAAATGAAAATAATAAGATTACTTTCATGTGTTAAAAGATCTCTAAACAAACATAGTTGTTTATTGATTCGAAATCATCCCGTTACCAAGAATGATTTTTAACGCTTACAACGAGTCCTTACATTAAAGACAGATGATCGGTTAAAATTAATTAAATATTTTGACCCATATATTAAAGTTGGATGATCAGTTCAATGAGATGGCTGTTGTAGGTAGGGGTGAGCATTTCCAGATACCCGATCCGATCCGACAATCTTATAAAAGTCTGATCCGAATTCAATCCGAGAGCATCCGAATATCCGACAGTTTTATCCGGATCGAATATCCAATCCGAAAATCCGATCCGAGTATTTATACTTAGACTAGTCGGATATATTCGATCCGATTTTTTCCTCTAAACCTCGATCTATATCCGATCCGATGATCCGAAAATATGTTCATATCGGATCAGACTCGAATCACCAATTACCAAATATTTTCGGATCGGATTTTCGAATTAACGAATCGGATTAAACGGATAACTCAGATTGGATATTTTTGCTCAACCTAGTGGGTTCATTTTTCATACTTATCATGAATATTCATGAACGTAAATTTTTAAAAAAATAGCAGCGTGGTTGGTCATCGTAAATTTGAAAAAGCTGTTGTGTCATTTACGTCAAAGCATCTCCTTCTCTCGTATGACATTCTTCCACTTGTCCACTCTCTCCTTTCCTCAGTCACTTTACTTCTTTTCCGCCTCTCGCTCTCTCCAAACTCTCTCATTTCCTTCTTCTTCAGATCTACTACTACCATTTCAATCTCTCTCGTTTTAGAACCTCCTTCAATCGCGAGATTTTTCTTCCCGGATCTCTCGGATCTGAAACTACAACTGGTGAGTATTCTTCTAAATTTTTCACAATACAGTTTTTTTTTTCTATGTTATTGTTGTTGTAATTTAAGAGTTACGATTTCTGTATCTCGTTTCCTCATCCAACTTGTATGTTCAAAATAGTTTTGTTGCTTACGTATTGTGACGGTAATCTGTTCTTCTCTTGTAGCTGTGGATGAGATCTGGAGATTCGAGTGGTGTATTTGTCAGATCTATCTTGTTGAAATCTGAGTATGAGTTATTGTTTATTGTTGAGCCTTGATTTGTAGAATTTTTATTAATTTACAAGATGTTGTTGGAGTTGAGCAACTCGTAGAGGTGGGAATTTGTCATACCCGAGGCTAAGAGTTTCAGATTCACTGGGACTGATTATTTCTGGACTTGTCAGTTGCTTGTTTGAATCTGTTGTGAGATATGGAGACTCTTGTTGCTGTAGTACAACACAAGAACCAATACTATAATAGGGGGAGGTCACAAATTTCAGACCGATTGTGTTCTTCCCCTTCGAAGGGATTCGGAGACATCAACTGTCGATCATTCGAATCCAGTGTAGGTTTACTTTTAACCCCTAGCAGGACCGGACCGACTCCTGTGTCCAATAGATCCCTTTCTTCCCCCAAAACACCGACTCCTGCTAATGGTAACACTCCTCATTCGAACATTAGAGAAGTCAGAGTATCTCACAACAATGTTAAGAGTAGCCCCATTGCTATAGATTTGGAGAGTGGAAAAAAAGAGGGGACATGGAATAACAATGCCCCCTTCTCTGAGCGATGGGCTGGACCTGCATACTCAAATTCTCCACCGCCTAGCTCTTTGCCCATCCCCAAGTTTTCATTGAAACCCCAACGGACCGTGTCACTTGAACTGCCTCCAGTGGATTCTGAGATCGACCTACCTCCAATGGCCAAATCTGCCCCTACTTCCCCTACTAGAGAATCGAAGCATTCTGCAGTTCGCTTCCTGAATGTTGATGACAGCGCTACGCAGACTTTGCGCCGTATCCTCAATCTCGATATTGCTGATTGAGGTTACGGGTTACTTGGGGTCAAATGTGGACGAGCAACTGTAAGAGTGGTTGGTTAGTTTAAGTTAAGTAGATTGTATATAGAAGGAATAAAAGTGGGTGTTAGTGCGACTGTGACCCATGCCTGGCTAGCTTAATTGCTGGTAGAGGTGGCTCGGACAAATGGTAGATGTCAGGTCAACAATCTTTGGTGGTCTCTAAATAGTGATGAACTTGATGTAGTTTTTAGTAATTTGTTGGTAGAATCGAGCTATAAGTTGCCATGTTTCTGGAGGAAAGGGCTTGTGGTGGTGCTTGTGAGACAGACATTTGCGCATGGATTGGGGGGCAAAAGTGGAGCAGTGAACGTAATTTGTAAGATCAAACCTACAGAAGCTGTTGGTGGATCCTTAAATTATCATTGATGGAGAGTTTACTTGGTTTATGCCTCCAACTTCATTAACCCTTCTCTCTGGTTTAGGCATCTCTTAGAACATCTGTACACTATGTAGAGTCTTCATACAACTCTTAGATTAGTAGACTATTTTGCTTCTTATTTTACCCTAGCTTGCATCCTTGTCCAGTCAAACATCAAACACCTGTTCTTTTCTAAGCCTTAGTCATATCCTTTTTCTCACTCCATTAGCTACTACAAGCATTTCTAAATTATTTTGTTGCTGTTATCTTTCCTTGCCTCAAATTGGCTGCTAAGCCTTTTATCACTTCTCTTTCTCACTGTAGTTCTATTCCCCCTTAATTTCCTGTAACTGAACACTAGTAAATCATCTCCTTCAACTCTTCGGCGCCTTTTCGGATTTTTACAAGGAAAAGACGGTAGAGTCGAGCTTGAAAAATTACTTGTTTCAGCCTATGTTGCACTTCCCTGTTACTAGCTTTATTAGCCATTTTACTCGCTATTCATATCAGTGAGCTGCACCTCCAGAGTCCAGTCTACTCTTCTGAATATAATTATTGCATCTTGCTCAGGATCAATGGTCTTTACATTCTTAAGGTAAGGCCTGAACTTTATGGCTTATTCTTATAAATCATTCTGTAAATCAGCTGAAAACTTCTAGTTCTGGTTATTGAATCATTTCCCTTATTTGTTTTCAGTGGAGTTGAATGAATGCGCATCGTCAAAGGAGGAACGGCTGGAGGAGGCTACTACTTTTGAACAGAAGTGTTATGCATCTGGTTAGCTTCCTGCAGACCAACTGCATATGCTATAACTGTATCATCTTTCCTGTATTTTAATCGCTTTTAAATTAGGCTAATTTTGGTTATGGTTAAGCTGTTGGTTTTCTGGATTTGATTCTACTTGGAATCACTGTTTCTTATGATGTTCTTGCTAGAGTAATTGATTATGGTAATTTTTAAGCTCGTGTTGCAACTTTACAATTTGATATTGTCTTGCTCAAAAATTTCCTGGGCATTTACACTCTTACCCAATTCTCCATCTGCATATGCCATTGCGCTAACAGATGAGAAATTACTGTTAACAATTGAAAAGTTACCGTTGTTGAGCCGATACTCTTATATGGAAAAAGGTCAGATAAGGTTTGAGGATTTGGGCAAATGTAGTGAGGGTTGCTATGGTCCAAACAGTACTTTATATATTAGCAGTTATTTTATATCAACTTAACGGTCAAGTTTAATTGACGTTAGTTTACTAGAGCTAATTTTCTGGGTAAATATATATATCATTAACGATACAAGAAATATGTTATAAATTTGACATACGAGTCCCTTAATTGTCTCATTTTTCATACTCTCCCAAGTGCATTTGAGAGTATGTTAGTTTTGGAAGGGGTGTAAACAATTGTATTATGGATTCTCCAAATTTGTGTTTGAAGAACACATGTAAATTATTTGATAGGAAACCTAGTTGCACAAATGAAAATGAGTTATTCCAAATTACATACAGAGAATTCATAGTTGTATGTAACAACTCAAAGAATGTTAATTCTACAGTTTGCAACTATGTTAGTGTACGTGGTTAAGTCCAAATCAAGAAAACAACTCTAACCAAAATGATGTATGGAATACGTAAGCTCATGTTCATGTCTACCCTATCATTCAGGCTTTGTTTCAAATTGCTAAAAATTACTCTGAACTATTACTGAACAAAAAAATCAGATTTGTTTACACTTTACAGACTAGAATGGAACGTTGAAGTTCTTTTAACACAAGTAACATAATCATTTTCTTCCCCTTAACCGTTTCATTCTATCCTTAGTAGCTAAAAGAAACCGAATGCCTAATGCCCACGTCCTTATTAACCAAAGACAACAGGCTTGGGCGGACTCGGTTACATGCTCAGGTTAGCCAATATGGTTTTAAAATGTAATTTCACTAACATACATCTTAAACTTCTAATATTTGTACATACATATACAATTAAGGCTGTACATATGGTCTGAACCGGACCGTAATATCTTGGACAGACCGGACTGTAATTTCCGACCCGATCTGGTTTTCTGGTTCGGTGCCAATGTGTGCAGCCCTACATACAATCCTCCAATTATTAGACCATCGAAATTCATATGGCATCGAAACTACACCGAACCAGCTAGGTGCGTAATAATTACACTTGCGGGACGTGCTCACATGTACAAGATCATGTAAGTAATTAGACCATCAAACATTATATTTTGTAACATATTATTTGTTGTTTTGAGATTCCAATATTGGTTTTTGGACCTCAGTCCTCGTCCATTGACTGTTTTCCTAATATAGTTATCATGATTTTACTATGTAAATGATCAATTTTCAAATTTGCCGTTATATATCCTCTTTTCAATAAATTCATTTATTAATTACTCAAATATAGCTTTTTAATATGACGAATAAATAGACTAATTTAAAAAAGTGTGACGACGAGGATATGCAAGATCTTAACCAAATGATTTGTTACACGAAAAGAATCCCATTCCAATACCTCCGGGAAAGGAACAGAGAAAAGGGGAAACAACAATGTAACACAAGACAACAATTCTACACTGCCGAGTAGTAACCGCAAATCAACGACGCAAAATCAGAGCTTTCTGAGTTCCTCAAATGGAAGCCCAAAGCAGAACCCCAGCTTGAGCTGCAAACAGAAACAGAGCAACCCCCTCTTTTGCTGCCTGCCCATTCGCAGCGTTGCTCGGCGGAACTGATTTCGAACCTGCATTAAATCATTCAAATTTCAAACATTTTCTTCTCTGAATTTCCGATGAATCATATGTAAACTGTAAATAGGTACCTGGAGTGGTTGAACTTGATGGCGATTCGCTTGGTGAAGACGCTGCTCCAATTATCATCAACAATTTGTTAACTTTTTTTTTTTAAAAATGTGGTTTGAGGACATAATGTATGAAGATTTGATGGTTTTACCGTTGCAGCGACTGACTGGTGGAGTCTGAATACTGCAAGCTGAAGGGAGCTCAAGGGCGACGGTACGATTGATGTTGAGACCCAGCGACGCAGCTGCGTTACCACTGATGACTTCGCAAAGGCATTTTGGCTGCGTACTCACCACGTTTGCCAGCTGCGAGCAACACCCAGCTGACGGGGTCGATGAGTTTCCTGTTATGTAGTTCAAGCACGGCGACATGCTTATCAACACGTTCATGCAGTTGGAAGAAGACTGCGCCATGGAAACTGCTAATAGACTTGCTGTTATAGCCATTGTGAGTGTAAGAAACCTTGTGAACGCCATTGCCCTTAAGGTGTTCGAGGAAATAGCTCTGTGAGTTTGGAGTGAAGCTATTTGGTATATAAAGAGGGGATGGAAACAAAAGTGGTTTGCATTGTTCACCAACTTTTGCTGTTATTGAGCAAATACTTTGGTAAAGTAGTAACTTGTTTGCTTTGGAGTTGTTTAAATATGAAGCTAGAGTTGCGTGCTCCTCTTTTGCTGCACAATACCTGATGATTCAGCTGTGCAAAAGTTGTTTGGTAGCTATTCCCTAAATAAATGCAGGTTGATGATTCACATATGTTGATGTGTACTCTGCTGAAAATTACACAATGTTTTTTTATTAGCAGTTTTTCAACCGTCGATATGATTTCTATATGATCGGAATCATTATCAATGTTATGTGTTCTCACTGTTCTTAACTCGTCTTCGATACGTTTTGTGGTGAAGAAGGTGGCGCTTCAAAAACAGAAGCTCATGTTTCCCAATATATAAAGAAACCTTTTCTTAAGTTTGAGTAATGAATGAGATAAGTCAAAACCCATATTGAAATAAATAGTCTTGCATGATGCCAATCGTTTCAGAAAGAACTTGCTTTTACTTGTGAACTGTGATACCCTTGTCTCTGTACAGCCCTACCTAAAGGCCACCTTGGAATTGTGAGAACCAATGGATAAATTGCTACATGATGACACAAAACAACCCATGCTCTTAATTTGCATGAACCATATCAACCTCCATAGCCTTTACCCTCCTCGATGAAAGCAAGAGGTTAAGCAATTTGTATTGTATCACTAATTTCTATATGTTATGTAGCAAGGACTTGGACATTATAAATTGCAATTGTAGCACTTAAGTTTGGGTAGAGATTAGTAGGTTATAATATGTTACAATATTTGTCATACTTGCTTATTATGTAATGTTAGCTAATGTTGCCACTAAGTCTATGACTATGTTAGGTAGCTTAGATAACAACTATAGTAATCCAAGTATAAGGTAGAAATATGTGCATGTTATAATATCAAAGGAGGAAAGAATAAGCTTTGGCTTTTAGTTGGATAGTTTGTGCACATTAGGTTGTAAGTGGGCTAGTTTTGTAATCTAGTTACTCGAGGCCCAATATTGCTTATCCGATCCAACTAAGTTTTAAAGCAGACATGCGAGCTTGTTTTTTGGAGCTAGGTACATAAGCTTGCTACGACTTGAAAAAAAACCTGGATCGTTAGCTTTTTTGTGTTCTTCCAAATCCGCTAGGGTTTGAAATTTGAGAAAGCGATAGCGAGAGAGTGAGTTCGAGATAGAAACCAAATCTTCCACAACTTGTTAGAAACGAGAGGGATCTGGAGAGAAAGACGAAGACGAAGCAACAACGCTCTGAGATTTGTAATCTTTGAGATGCTTCACCACCAGATCATTGACTTTTGGTTTGCGAAAAGATCCATCTCAAATCTTTCTCTAGGTGCCTTTAAGGGGGCTTTTCTTCTATCTATGCTTCTCTTTCTTCATATTTGTTTCTCTTTTTCCTTTGCTAGCTTTAGTGCTCTTGCAAGTATTCTGTTTGTTCTAGTATTGTAACGACGGTTTGAAAACCTAATGGAATTTGGGACCAGATCACCCCTCTTGAGGTCCCGCATACGTAGGAGGCAACTCCGAACTGCGTAAACAAGTTCTTGTGTGATACTTGTGTTTTCTTAGTCGAATCTACAAATAAGAGTTTTTGAAACCCACGATTAAAACTTTTACACTTTGAATCCAAAGTTAGATCTCCATCCTTAGTGTAATGCAAGAGGCTCCCTTCACCCTCACATGGAAAATTGAAAGTACACCCTCCCATCACCAATTGGTTTTGGTTTTAGGATAGAATTTGGGCTTGAGAAATTAAGCCTCAAAATAGATTCCTGAGAACACTTGATAATCACTTTTTATCATCACTCATACATTAATGCATTCTCCGGTTGGCAACCTCAGCACCCCCACCAAAAATCTCTAATAAGGCTCTTAAGATCATCGGTCACCTCCTAGGCAATAGATCGGCCTTTTCATCACCTCGTATCCATGTCTGCTCAGTTTAACCCATCCGACAAAGAAGTATGTATCCATTTCATCACCTGTAAAAGCCATTTGCAGAAAAACAGGAATAGAATGAGGATTTTGTTTTTTGATTACTTAATGAGAGAAACAAGGAAATGGGTCACCAACCTTATACTCTTACTTATCGTAGCTGGAACAAAATTATACGTATCATGATGATTTGTCCCTAATGAAATGTACAATTTTACGTCATATTCTTTGACTTGTTGCTAATTTCACGTCATTTCTCACTTTTTTGATAAACTTGAATTGCGTCGTAATTCTAAACCAACTTTCAATACATATATAGTTATGACAGAAATAACAATTTGACTCAGTTAGATCACCGACTCTACCAAAAACAACGTTAATCGTCTCAAAATGGCAAGAGCCGAAGCTACCACGTCCATTATGCATTTCCTTAAAGATGTGTTAATTTATTTATTTTTTATATTCGGCGGGTTTAATACCTTTCGGGGGTTCCATTTCAAGTGCAACTATGCCGGTGATATGCACGCCAAAGTGAACCTATACCCATAAGCTTTCGGTTCCATCCTAAAATCAATACGCAATAAGAGGATATATTAGGTTTACATATTATCACGTGGAACATATTTCACACTCAACAATTTCACCTTTCTCATCATTCAAGTAATGTGTCGGATGTGTAAAAACGTCTCATATCGACAATATGATACTACATGGATGAAACCCAAAGACTTGTGTCCCCTCGTAGTTTGCACTTACATTTCCAAACATTCAACAAGTAGTTAAGGTAGTTGAGCTCCAAAAACCCACTTCAGAACCACCTTATTCTTCAAAAACAATTCAACTCATTTATAAATTTCACCTCAAAACCATAATCCAATACATCTCAACTCTCAACCCAAGCAACATAATAATCTCAAAAAACATGGATGCTTCCAAATCTGGACTCATTCTTGCACTATCTATTCTACTGCAGGTGTTGAGCACAGCAAACGGACAAAGCATCAGCACGCCATGCATGAACGCAATGCTCAGCACCTTCACCCCCTGCATGAACTACATCACCGGCAGCACCTCCAGCGGCGGCTCTCCCACAGCAGATTGCTGCAACTCCCTCAAGGCCGTCATAGCCGATAGCATGGACTGTGCTTGCCTTCTTGTCACCGCTAATGTTCCTCTTCCCTCCACCATTAGCCGCTCTCTCTTTCTCTCCCTCCCTAAAGTATGTAAATCTAGCGGTGTTTCTGGTCTTCCTGTCCAGTGCCAAGGTCGAACAATCCACAAAATATCACTCTAAATTTTTTAAAATTTTATTTTCATAGTAGTAATAAATTAAAGAAATGCTTTGAATTTGTATGTTGCAGCTTCTGGGTCTCCTCTCGCTGCACCAGGACCTGCCCTTCTTCTTGGATCTCCTCCATCTTCTTCTGTTTTCAGTCCTCAAGGTAAAGCGGCAATAGTTCACTGACGTTTATATACTATGTTTTGTTTTCTTATGCAATCGATGTGGGAAAAAAACTAACATATCAACGGATCTTTGAATAGATTTTGTAAGATATGGGCATTTACAATGTTGAGTAACATACAAGTTGAATATATGATACGTAACCTGCAATTGTATATTCTATTATTGTGGTAGCAATTTCTTGGTTAACTAATTTCCTACCAAAAAAAAAAATTTGGTTAACTAACACAAATTTCAACGGCCAGAAATTTGGGCCCGAAGGTTGGCCCATATAGGTATTTGGGTCGTTTTTCTTTTCATTTGGCCATTCTCATTTTTCAAAATTTTTTTAAAAAAAATAAAATTATGGTACATTATTTTAAAAAAATATATTTTCATTTTAGCAAATCTTTTAATATCTTTTACTTTTCACTATTATATTGTAATCTAATACATTTAATTTTTATTATGTATTAAATATTTTATTTTATAATTAAATAAATAATAATAATATATAATACTAAACCTTTCATCGTTATATATATTCATATTAAGTTTGTTAGTAATATAAATAGTATTTAAAGTTATTAAATATAGATATTTTTAAAGAGTTTTTATCTTCTTATTTACACTAATTTAACATGACATAATTGAATTTCAAAATGTGAGCAGCCTCTAAAGCAGCGGCACTTGGCCCAGCGGAAGCACCCGAAACACCGGCATTTCCACCATCGACCACGGAGTCACCACCAGACACGGAGTCACCATCGGATACGGAGTCACCATCGGACGGGGAGGCACCATCGATATCACCAGCCAGGATCCGGCCAGTGTTCACCCCGTCCGGTTCAGTCCGTTTATACACTGCCTTGCACCCGGTTGCATTCATGCTAATATTTGTTGGATTCATGGCTTCATGTTTGTAATGATCAATCAAATTGTTTGGTCGAAATAACCCAAGTTTGAGCCTTTTAACTAGTTTGTGCCCAATTTCATTGAATATTCTTTATGTTATTTACTTATTTTGCCCAGATTTGATGTTGGGTTTGATTCTATTTATAGTTCTCGCTTTGGTTGTAACATGACGTAAGTATAAACATGTCTACGTATTTCTCTAAAATAAAGCTTCATTCCTATAGTTTTTGTGCTTTTTTATTATTTTTATCATATGTAAGCCTACAGCCTGATACAATACATGAGTACAATATTGATATAGATTATGTAAATATGTAAATATAGGGTGCCCTATTGTAATTATGTAAACTCCGCTTATTATTAATATGAGCCGTCTGATGACGGAAACCCTAAGGGGAATTCATTCTAAATCTCACATGGTATCAGAGCTATCGCTCCTCAAATCTCTTCCGCTCTTTTTCTAAACCCTACGTTCCCCTTCATTCACCTTCTTCGATGGCCGCCGAACGGAAACCTTCTTTTCATTCCGCATTAGGAATCTCCAACATCAAGAACAACATTGCCCTCGTCCTCGACCATGACACTCCATATGCGTCTTGGGTAACTCTTTTTCGCGTTACTGCGAAAGCACACAACGTTCTCGATCATATCGATGCGAAAGTTCCCAAGCCAACGGATATTGACGATTCGTTATGGCTTCAAGTCGACGCTGCGGTTCTCCAATGGATTTATAGCACCGTCTCTCGGGATATTCTGTTGCAAATCCTTGATTCCGATGATACTGCGCTTCAGGCATGGAATCGAGTTCAAGACATTTTTCAAGATAACAAGAACACTCGTGCAGTTTATCTCGAACATGAGTTCTCCAATTGTAAGTTATCTGGCTTTGCATCAATTAAAGCTTATTGTCTTCAACTCAAGTCTTTGGCAGATCAACTCAAAGGAGTTGGCTCCCCGGTTCCTGAAACCCGTCTCGTTCTACAACTTATTTCGGGTTTACCTGCGGAATACAACGCTGCTGCGAGTTTTATTCAACAAACCGATCCACTTCCGAGTTTCACAAAAGCTCGATCTCAATTATTACTTGAAGAAACCCGTATGGCGTCGCAGACCTCATCGAGTCCTTCCACCGCTCTCTCTGCAGCCCACTCGTCGAGCCAGTCGAGCTCTTCTCCGACCACCGCAACACCGCCTGGCACAGCCTCGGAGTCGCCGTCCGGAAAGCGCGGTCGTGGGCGCAAGGGGCGTGGCCGGAACACCAGCGGTTCGCAACCCCAGCACCGCTTTGTGTGGCGTCCTCCCTTCGGCTGGCTCCCGGTGCAACAGCAGCAGTCATCTGCGCCGTGCAACAGCCCTACTGGGCCTCCTCCAATGGCCTGGTATCAGGCCCAATATTCTGGAAGCCCAGTCCGGCCTCCTTGCCCTTACCCTCAGCAAGGTATTCTTGGGCCCAATCCGTCCCAGCCATCTACACAGGCCCATTTCGCTTCAACTTTCCAGCCCACTGAGATGGATTATTCATTTGCTACAATGTCTCTTAATCCGACGGATAATTATTGGTATATGGACACGGGAGCGACATCACACATGACGAATAATTCAGGTTCTCTCTCGTCTTTTTCTCATAATGGTTTATCAAATTCGATAATTGTTGGGAATGGTATGCGTATTTCCTCTACAGGTCTTGGAGAAACCACCATACCCACCACAAACCAACCTCTCCGTTTATCCAACGTTCTCATAGCCCCACAAATTGTCAAAAACTTAGTCTCTGTTAGACGTTTTACCACTGATAACAATGCTTCTGTTGAGTTTGACCCTTTTGGTTTTTCTGTGAAGGATCTACAAACGGGGAAAATCCGTCTGAGGTGTAATAGTTCCGGGGAGCTCTATCCTGTCAGTCATCCATCTTCCAGTCATCATCAAGCCCTATCAGTCGAGTCCTCCAGCCTTTGGCATGCACGTCTTGGTCATCCCGGCCCGCATGTTTTAGATTTTCTTAGGAATGCTTCTTTTTTCAAGTGCTCCAAGCACAAATTGTCTCCTCTTTGTCATGCTTGTCAATTAGGAAAACATCATAAATTGCCGTTTGAGCGCTCACAAACTAGTTCTTCTGCACCCTTTGATATAATTCATAGTGATCTTTGGACCTCTCCTATCCCAAGTAGGGAAGGTTTTAAATATTACTTGCTTTTTCTTGATGATTTCACACATTACTTATGGATCTTCCCGATCAAGTTTAAATCTCAAGTCTTTGATCTTTTCGTGCAATTTCATCAACTAGTCAAAACACAATTTCAAAAAAATATCAAAAGCTTCCAGTGTGACATGGGCCGTGAGTATAACAACAGCAACTTTCACAAGTTCTTTGTTCATCATGGCATCGTTTTTCGATTTTCATGTCCTCACACGTCCCCCCAAAATGGCAAAGCCGAACGTGTCATCCGGACAATCAATAATATGATGCGTTCTCTCTTGTTTCATGCCTCTATTCCCGTCACTTTTTGGCCCCATGCCGTGGAAACTTCATGTTATCTTCTTAACATTCTACCCTCGGTCTCCATACACAACAAATCTCCCACTCAATTGTTGTATCTTACAACACCTTCCCTCAATCATCTCCGAGTATTTGGTTGTCTTTGCTACCCAAATCAAAGTGCCACTATCTCACACAAACTTCAACACCGCACTACCCCGTGTGTGTTTCTTGGGTATCCCACCCATCATCGAGGTTACAAATGTCTAGATAGATCCACAAATAAAATCATCATTTCTCGTCATGTCACCTTCGACGAGAACCTTTTCCCGTTTGCTACTTCGTCTCGAGTATCCCCGGAATTGTCGACCCATTCGAATGATGATCCAAATTCTCGGTATTTTTTTGAACACCTCAGCAGTGAGTTATTACCCGCCCAGCAGCCTGCTTCCTCCACTGGATCTGGCCCACAGCAGTCCGCTTCCCCGCCACAGGCCCAACACCCCTCTATGCGGCCCAGCTCCTCCAACCCTTCTGTTTCCACACAGCCCATCGCTGCTGGCCCACCAACCTGCCAACCCACCACTTTTTCTCCTGGCCCACTCCAGCTCCCTCCACGTGATGATTCTGACCCCACCACTTCGTCCAGCCCATCACGCCTTCAGCCCGTCGAGTGTCCTGGACCAGCTCTTTCTCCTATCCCACACCAAACTATTACTGTTTCCCCATCCCCTCCTGCACCTATACAAACCGTTGACGCTTTACAAAACCGACCACACACTAGAAGTCAATCCGGCATTGTTAAACCCAAACATTTTTTTGACCTATCCGTGTCAACCGCTCCCTTATCACCAATTCCCAAATCCCACAATGTAGCCCTTCAAGACCCGCATTGGACCGCTGCCATGCTTGATGAATATCGAGCCCTTATGCGGAATAAGACGTGGGTCCTGATACCTCGTCCTGCGGATGCTAATATTGTGCGATGCATGTGGATTTTTAAGCATAAGTACAGGTCTGACGGTTCCCTGGAGCGATACAAGGCTCGTTTAGTTGCTAACGGTTGTTCTCAGCAGGTTGGAATTGATTGTGACGAGACTTTCAGCCCTGTTGTTAAACCAGCGACCATCCGCATGGTTCTCAGCATTGCCGTATCCCGCTCTTGGTCTATTCATCAGTTGGATGTTCAAAATGCTTTTCTCCACGGTCATCTAAATGAAACGGTGTACATGTTTCAACCACCGGGTTTTCGCGACCCCTCAAAACCCAATCATGTATGTCTTTTGCAGAAGTCTCTCTATGGCTTGAAGCAAGCTCCCCGGGCATGGTTTCAACGCTTTGCAGGCTTCCTCCATCGCATTGGTTTTATTAGCAGTAAGAGTGACTCCTCTCTTTTTATTTATAACCAAGGATCTGACACTGCCTATCTGCTTCTATATGTCGATGACATTGTCCTTACGGCTTCTTCTGACGCCCTGCGCACGTATCTGATCAAGCTTCTGAGTAAGGAATTTGCCCTGAAAGACTTAGGTCCTCTTTCCTATTTCTTGGGCATTTCTGTTCGTCGGACATCCTCTGGCTTATTCCTCTCCCAGGATAAATATGCTCGCGAAATTGTTGAAAGAGCAAAGATGTCTAACTGCAAACCCTCTGCTACCCCAGCTGAAACGTCTGTCAAGCTAAGTGCTTCTTCTAGCCCTGCTATTAGTGATCCGACACTTTATCGTAGTCTTGCCGGGGCACTGCAGTATCTCACCTTCACACGGCCAGACATTAGTTTTGCAGTACAACAAGTGTGCCTTTTCATGCACGACCCCCGAGAAGCCCATTTTGCAGCTCTCAAGCGCATTATCCGATACATCTCTGGGACGTCGTCTTTAGGTATCACCATCTCCTCCTCTCCACAGTCTGATCTTATTGCCTATACAGATGCTGATTGGGCAGGCTGCCCTGATACACGCCGCTCCACCTCAGGTTATTGTGTTTTCTACAATGACACTTTAATCTCGTGGTCTGCCAAACGACAATCTGTCGTATCCAGATCCAGTGCAGAGGCAGAATATCGAGGGGTTGCCAATGTTGTGTCCGAATGTTCATGGTTGCGGAACCTCTTACTTGAGCTCCACTGTCCGCTTTCCAAGGCATCCATTGTATACACGGACAACATCTCTGCTACTTACCTTGCCAGCAACCCAGTTCAACATCAACGGACCAAGCACATTGAGATCGACATTCATTTCGTCCGCGACAAGGTTGCCCGTGGTCACGTTAGAGTTCTTCACGTACCTTCGGCTTTTCAGTACGCAGACATTTTTACGAAGGGTCTTCCCAGACAATTATTTTTAGACTTTAGATCCAGTCTTACTGTTCAACCTCCTCCAGTTTCGACTGCGGGGGTATGATAGATTATGTAAATATGTAAATATAGGGTGCCCTATTGTAATTATGTAAACTCCGCTTATTATTAATATGAGCCGTCTGATGACGGAAACCCTAAGGGGAATTCATTCTAAATCTCACAAATATATAAGAAGAAATATAACTTTTTTACGAAACTAAATTAAATATTTTTAAAATTTGTAAGAGTGTTATATTTAATATAAATATTTTATTATTATTATCGGGAAAAAATATTTATCGTCAATTTTAAATGATATAAATGTTAAAATTACTATACAAAAGCAAATTATAAAAGATGAGTATACTGTAGAATAAAATTAAGCTTATTTACGATTCACCTAAAAATAATATAACGATTAACATATATATAACTTACATTTTTTTTTGGTGAAGGAGACGGGGAGCTTTGGGCTCGCCCATATTATTAAAAACTATAAGAAGCTAACAAATGAAAAGCCGTTGGGTAGCTACTCCTCGGGTATCGTTTTTAAAAAAAGGAATTGCAGAACTAGGTGGATGTGTAAGAAAAAATAATCGAAAGGGTACGTGTAAGATAGATGGCTAGATGATCTACAACCGCATTAGCCTCTCTAAACATGTGACAGAATTGGATATGTCAATCCCTACTAAGGAAGTCTTGGCAATGTGCTACTAAACCGAATAATGGGTACAAACCCGTTATTCCAAGCAAGGTACAAACCCGCAACGAGGCTCCAAAGTTTGGCCATAGGGACCGTGCAATGTTCATAAAAATCCAGCCCGCCACTGCCCGTTTGCATCTCTGATGACCCCACCCGCAGAAGACTGAGCTTCCCTCTGACGGACAGACCCATCAATGTTTAGCTTAACCCACGACTCTTCCGGACTAGACCACCCGGCCTCGACTGTAGTCTTACTCACCTTCTGTTTACCCTTACCACTTCTGAGCATGGCAATAGTGTGGAAGACACGCGATAGTGTGGAAGAGAGACCTTGCTAAAGACGACATTATTCTTCCATTTCCGGCACCACCATAGACAGGCTGCAAAACAAGGGGCCCAAGGCATATGTTCATCGATATAATCCGTGCGAGATAGGTTTGCAAACAACCAGTCAGTGAGCTCAGAACCAAAAAACTCTCCAACAGAATCAGCAGACAAAAATTTTTCCCAAATATCCACAGCAGAAGGACAATCCCTAAATAGATGTAGGATGGTTTCTGGATCTCTCGAACACAAGGCACAAATAGGATCTGAGTCTAAATGTCTTCTATGCCTCTCAAAATTAGTTAAGAGCTTTCTGTGAGCAACAATCCAAAGAAACGTCTTGATTCTCTGAGGAACTGCCAGTTTCCATATAATTCAGTATAACTTGGCAAGAGAACGGTTGATCTAGATTGAGGAGAAACTTCGAAGAACACTTGAATGTCTTCTATGCCTCTCAAACTAAGTATTGAGAAGGAAAACCCTCTTACTTGGTTTAGGCATCACATCTTCTTCCACCTCTTAAAGTTCTATCTTGGATCTAGTCTTCAAAGATCTTCAAGTGTTCTTCGGTGTTCTTCGAAGATCTTCAACCGTTCTTCAATGTTCTTCGAAGATATTCAAGTGTTCTTCATTGTTCTTCAAGTGTTCTTCATCGTTCATCATGTTCTATGTTGATGATGATGATCAGTTTGATTTGTATGGAGAGTGGTTGCCTTCTCCACATGAACTAAAACTCAAAGCGGCCAAACAAACCTCCCGGAGGTACCGACAAAGACAATATTTTGAGGACGAGGAGTGGTTGCCTCCTCCGGACCCACCTAGGCCGACTTTTTCGATGGACAGGCACCGACGGTATCCACACCAACAAGAATATTTTGAGGATACCTATGTTGCCCCAAGACAAAGTGCTAATCATGAACACATAGTCAACCTTGTTCCCCAACGGCGTGCTCAAGTTGATGACATTGCCCCCAAAGATGACAATGTTGCCCCCGATGGCATCCTAGTCCCCAAGAGGAGTATGTTGTGCTCAAGGCAACAAATGATGCTCTCAAGCGTGAGTTAGAAGCTTTGAAGGCACAAATGGGTGCCCTAACAACGGTTGCCCAACAAGAAGAACCGTTGTGTGATGGTCCATTAGAAGAGGCAAAGGAAGAAACCGTCATCGATAATGTTGCAGTCATCACCGAGAAAAAAGAAGTCAACTTCCACAAAGTCGACATCATCAAGGATGAAGAAGTCATCAACCCCAACAATGACACCATTCCCTTATTGGAATACAAATTCGAGCCGGTTGACCCGAGGTTTGACTGTGTTATGTCTAATAATATATTTACCGGCTTACCCTTTCTTCTTTCCGGCATGCCTCCGACGTACAATGTCACAAGCTTAGATGGCATGGTAGACAAACTCACCGGCGAGACCATCCACATGTACTACAAGTTTGAGCCGCCGGATCTAGAGTTTTTCCTTGTTATGTCAGACGACTTGCCACCCACCCAAGGCTTGATTCACAGTTTTAAAGAGTATCAGCGTAATCAATTGAAATCAATCAAATATCGGTGCTCTTTCCGGAACCTTGTCGGCATAGTCAACCAGCTTGGTGGCCTCACCGCCCTTTTGAAAGACTAAAAGTCCAAGCCACCAGACTCCGACAATGTTCATCCGGTGCTGAATTTCAAGGGTCATGTTCCAAAAGATACTCTTTTCTTTATTTTGACCGTGCAAACGAGGACGTTTCACATTTAAGAGGAGGGGAATGATACGCCCCCGGATGGCGATGCCATCCGTGTTTCCGGCTAGAAGGATCCGGACATTTTGAAGATATTTATTATTATTCGGCTATTTAATAATAGGTCTTTTTATATTCGGAACTTTAATTCCGGAACTTAATTCCGTGAATTAAATTCCGACCTTTCATATTTTAGGCATTTCGTTTACCGGAACTTAATTCCGACTTTAATTCCGTCATTTATGTTTTGACCTTTGGTTAGCCCCCATCCACTATATAAGGATGGCTTGGCTCATTTGTAAAAATATGTCTAAGTTGAAAACTAAGTATTGAGAAGGAAACCCTCTTACTTGGTTTATGCATCACATCTTCTTCCACCTCTTAAAGTTCTATCTTGGATCTAGTCTTCGAAGATGTTCAAGTGTTCTTATATAGTAGATGGGGGCTAACCTAGATTAGGCTCAACAAACACTAAAATTTCAACACATCTACATCCAACATCCAGATTTATCAACATAAGTACAATAGAACAAAACCACGGGTAGATCATGGAAACCACGGCCGTGGAAGCATGAAGAACATGCCGTGGTTTGGGTATGAGTTAGGGTTTCGAACACGGATCCATCCAAAACTAACATGCAAGTCCATACAATCATAATCCAAAGAATAAACATCATTCCTTCACCCTAGAATCACAACTATCCAGCCAACAACATACAAATCTAGATCAAACTTCATGAATAGAGCATGCTTGCAAGTCATAGCTAGATAATGAAGAATGAACCAAAGAAAGACATTATAAAGCTAGAATAGAAGTTACCAAGTCTTACAAAGGGTCCAAGATGCATCTCCAAGGTGTTAACAAAGGAAACCTCACTCAAAACCACTCAAATTCTCACTATAAAACTAAAATCTACACTAACCTCTCCAAAGAACACCCACAAGGGTGCTTGGAAGAGAAGCTGCAATGGAAGAGTGTTCTTAGGGAGAAGATGGGTAAAAAAGGTCCAAAAAGGAGGAAGAAGATCTGAAATACAGCCTGCAATATCACCTAAGCACTCTTCCAAAAAGCAAAGGTCGGGCAAAGGAATCGTGTGACAAGTGTCAAAGCTGTCCAGACAGAAACCACGGGAAAAACCACGGGCGTGAAAATGGCCTCTGGGCCGTGCTTTTGCACTAGAAACCCTCCTTGGATCACCAAGTCATGAGTTGGTGCAAGACATGCACCAACAAGGTCTTTTGTGTTCTTCTTTGCTCCTAGCTTGCTCCTTAAAGAGTCCGGATGTGTGCCACCACAAGGAATGATCCTCGAATGTATCGATTAAGTCCAAAAGCTCCCCAAAATACCTACAAAACCGACAAAAGCTCGTGTAGATGTCTATTTCGACAATATGCATGAATTAAGCGTAAACGTCACGAACTAATGCGGAAACATGCATGAATGGAAAGGAAAACTATCTAAAAGAGTGCCTAAACTAGTGTCATAAATCATGTCATCAAAATACCCCATACTTGTCACTTTCTCGTCCCCGAGCAAGGTTCAACTATAGGCTACGAGATGACATGATTTATGAATGCAGAAAAACTGAAAATATTTTCGGAATTATGCTTCTAAACATGGATCACCTTCATAGTGATGTTCATGGAAACGGACAAGCAATCATGTAACAAAGAAATGAAGGCATGAAAATACAATCATACTTAACTCAAAAGCATGCATGAAAGGCAAAAATGATGAAGTCAAGATGATCATGAGAATATCCAATCTAGATCACTAAGTCATACACATAAGCAAATATGTCTTAAGGGCTTAGGAAAGAAGAGGCCAAGAAACGTGATGATAAGGTGGGGATTTTCTAAGGTCACGTGGTGCAAATCAGGGAAAGGAACTAAACAACCACAACTTCACATTTATATCTCATCCACCAAAGTGTATTTTCTCCTTCTTTTCTTTTCTTTTTCTTTCACTTATTTTTGAGACAATGGCATTGATGTACAAAAGACGAAACCTTGGTGATTAGCGGACCTCGAGATTTTTCCGAGGTGCCTCACACCGGGCACACATACCAAGGTTCGCTAGGACTATCAGTTAATCCGACTTTGGCAAGACACAAACACCCGATTATGTGAATGGTGCCGAGTTACTCGTCATCAAAACCAAAGTCCCCAAACCTATATTTTTTCTACACTTTTCACAACACATTTTCAACAACTTCATTCACAAAATTCATACACCAACTTCACCACCCCATACTTGCTTTTCACACACTCAACACACTAGCATGCTCCTATTCCCAGATGGGTCAAAAGATGTCAAATTTTTAATCAAGTGAGGTGCTCAAACAACATGATCAAGAAGAGAAGTAGAGAGATGAATTGCCTTAATCATTCCTAGATGATGTGCAAGAACTAATATGTAATTTTGACTATCAATTTTCAATTCAATCAAGACAAGCATCATAATCACAATTCATGCGTAGGATTCAAGAGAAGTATTTCAAGTCCACATATGCATAAATCCATTCAATACCCAAGGCAACCCATAGCCAATTCACAAAACAAACTCATCATAAGGGTCATATCAAACCTAAAAGCACAAAAATTTTAAAATTTTTTGATTTTTTTTGGAAATTTTGAAATATATATGTACAGTGCAAAATATGAAAAGAAACGTATGACAATAAAACAAAACTATCCTAGATGCGATCATGTCATGCTAAGAATCATGAAAGCCCCACCCATACTTAAAATCACATTGTCCCCAATGTGCAAATCAAGTAAAGAAGAGTGAAAGAAGTCCTCACAATGTAAAAATGTAGTGTTTTCGGTATTTTGGTCCACTAATGTGGAGTGGTGGTGAGGATGATCGATCAAGCATGGTAGAGAGCTCTTCATAGTCATTCCAGCGTCGAGACCCGCACCCAGGTGTATGCGAGATGGGAGCTCTTCCACCCCTCCAAGACACCTTATGCCGTTCAAGTCTCGCGTCCGCTCCACCCATGGTTGAAAACGGGATCATCATCATCAACTTGCTTTGCAAGGCTTCCTTATTAGTTAAAATCTAGCACACAAACACAAAACACAGAAACACACAAAAACAAAAACAAAAGCAAAAACGAAAGAGAAAAGGGAAAGAGTTGTTACCCTTGGGTTGCCTCCCAAGAAGCGCTTCTTTTAGGTCATTAGCTTGACCAAACTCCGTGGATGTGTCAATCCACCTCAAATACCATGGTTTGCTTGAGGAGTCCAAGCAACCATCGCTTTCCAACATCCATGATGACAAGCACGGGCCACTTGATTCCCAAATAAGCTTTAAGTTCTCTCTTCACCGGTGAGTAGTAGACTCCTTCATCACCGCTTCCTTGATAATAATATGTAGTTGCAACCATAAGTGCCACCCCATACTTAGACAATTGGTACTCCGCGGTCACACCGGTGAAATGCTTGCCATCCTCATTCTCTATGATCCGAAGAAAGCCGATTCTTGGAAAGAATTCTTCATTGAAGTGCTTCATAACCATCATGGATCTATCATGCTTGTCTCCTTCATTCAACATGGGAGACTCCTTAGGAAAGGGACTCCAATCTTCGTGTGTACTCCGGGCAAGCAAGAAAGGATTGGAAGGAGCTGAAGTCAACTTAGGGCTCTCTGCACAAAACCACGGGTAGAATTCAGAAACCACGGGCGTGGTTTGGCCCTCTAGGCCGTGGTTCTGCCAGTTCTCTTCCTCCCTCGTGAGCTCTTCAAGTGTGGTTATGGGGTTGATGGCAAGAATGTCCAGGGGTGAGAGTACTTCATTGCACTCCTCCAAAGGTGAAGGAGGTGAAGGTAAGCCTTGAAGGAAGGTAGGATCTCCTAGCATAAGAGCATGCCTAATCTCCTCAATCTCCCTCCTCAATTGTTCTTCTCTCTCAAAATTCAATCTTCTTGCATCCTCCAGGGCCAAATCCCTTAGCCACAATTGCTCCCGAGCTTCATTCAACTCTTCTTCAAGGTCTCTAATGGTCATAGTTGAATCGGGCACTTCTTGGATCTCCTCATAGTGCACCTCCTCTTGTTGAAATACTTCCTCTTCAAGCACCATGTCGGCACTCAAAAGGGAAGCAAGGTTACTCTCTAGATCATCCATCTTCCTCAACATTTCTTCTAGCAACGATTCCACTCGGTCATCGTGAGGTTGATGGTGAGGTTCCACATGAGACATAATAGTCATGTTACGTCTAGGAATAGTGTGCACACAATAAGCCTTAAATTTATACTCGTTATATTTCTCCTAACTCCTAGCGAACCCGCAGTGTACGGGACGTTTTGTAGTAGGGATAGCATTCCGAGGTCGAACACAAAGACTGAGGTGAGATTGATTCGATTAGTGATTAAGTTTAGTGAAGATCTAGGCTTAAGAAAAGAGAAAGAAATAAAGAAATGAAAATCTCAATGTTTTTGGTAGGTTTTTAGGTGATCAATCAAGGATCACAAATCATGCAAAATAAATAACCAACTAAGCTAACAAATCAACACAAACAAACAAGCTAAACACGAGATACGAGATCAAAGAGAGAAGAGTGGATTCTAGGGGTTGGAAATTCCGGTTATGGCTTTGGACTCAAGCTATCTAATCATTCCTTGGATTAACTATAGTATGTTGGGAGTGAGTGTTTCTAGATTGGGATCAATCACCGGGTAGGTCTCATGGTCCACTAGTCCGTCCCTAAGGTCTCATCACCGGGTAAGTCTCAAAGAACCTAAGGAATGGAATTCTACACAAACCGGATGGTATTCTAAGGATCTAACCTCTCTTTACCGGGTAAGTCTCGGAAAGGCAAGTCTAAAACACCTATCCTAGCACACTCAGTCCAATAGCAGCTTATGAGGCTCACTACCACCTAGTGTTTGTCATCTTCGATATCTAAGAGTAAGAATCACCGGGTAGGTCTCTTCTAACACTTAGTTGCTACACTAGGTCACCCTAGGATAGATTTAACTCAACAAACACTAGGGTTTCAACATTCTAACATTCTAGAACTTAGACTCATCAAATCAAACAAATCAGACAAACCACGGGCTGTTCTACCACTTCCACGGCCGTGGACTGGCAAGAACAAACCGTGGACTTCAATAGTGGCTTTGTTCAGGTAAATGAATCATCCAAAGGCAAATCTAAGTCCATCCTATCATAGTCCAAGCCATAACCATCATTTTCTTACCCTAGAATCGCATCTATTTAGCCTACAACATACATCATCACAATCGAAATCATCAAACATAAAATCATGGCTTCCATTTGCAAGATAATGAAGAGAAAGAGATGAACAAGTGAAGCAAGTAAAACCAAGCTGAAAGTAAGATTAGAAAGACTCACAACCTTCAAAAGAAGGTTTAATCGATTCTTACAACCCTTAGAAAAAGATTCCGATAATCTTCACTCTAAAATCTATCAAAGGCTAACAATGGTGTCTTCTACTCTTCTTCTCCAATGGAGTTTTTCTCCTCCTCCAATGGTAGCTCTCTTCCAAGCTCCCCTTGAGAGAATCTTCTTGTTGAGAGTATAGTGGAGAGTGTGGATTTTGATTCTGAAATTTGATACCCCCTCTCAGCCTTGCAGGACCACTTTTTATACACAACTTTGCAAGGGTCGGCCATGAAAATCATGGCACAGCTGTCACAACCGTTTGGCAAAAACCACGGTCGATTTCCACGGCCGTGGAAGTGCCAGTGACCGTGGTTTTGATGCTTCAGCTTGCTTTGGATCATTGAGTCACGATTTGGTGCATGGCTTGCACCAACAAGGTCCCATGGGTCTTCCTTAGCCTCTAGCTTGCATCCCAATGAGTCCGAGGGTGTGTCGTCTTGATGAACGATCCTCAATCGTATCGATTAAGCTCCTAAATCTCCCAAAATACCTACAAAGCAATGCAAAAGTCCGTGTAGACGTCTATCTCGACAAAATACGTGAATTGAGTGAAAACGTCGTGAACTAGTGCTAAACCATGCATGAATGAGTGAAAAATCTATCTAAATGATTACCTAAGCCTAAGTCACAAATCGTGTTATCAGTGAGGTTCCGCATGAGGCATAATAGTCATGTGAGCTTGATCATGGGACTCATGGTAGGCATTAAACTCCTCCCAATACTCAAACTCATCATCAAGAGGTCCTAAATCTTGGCTTGTCATCCATCCCTCATACTCCATGTCGTCAAGGTCGTCTTGGTATTACCATCCGTCCATGGCGAACATGAAAAGGCAAAGACAAAAACAAAACAAGATCACAAGAAACAAGAAATATAAAAAATATAAACAATCAATATCAAATGACTTAATCTAGACCTAGTCCCCGACAACGGCGCCAAAAACTTGTCAAGGCGCTGCCGAGGGACAAAACTAAGTCTATTTTGAGCACTTCAATCCCCGGCAACGGCACCAAAAACTTCTCACGCTAGGGATCCTCATATCTAGATTTCAACAAACACTAGGATTTCAACACATCTACATCCTCATATCTAGATTTATCAACATAAGTACAACAGAACAAAACCACGGGTGGATCATGGAAACCACGGTCGTGGAAGCAAGAAGAACAGGCCGTGGTTTGGGTCTGAGTGAGGGTTTCGAACACGAATCCATCCTAAACTAACATGCAAGTCCATACAATCATAGTCCAAAGCATAAACATCATTCCTTCACCCTAGAATCACAACTATTCAGCCAACAACATACAAATCTAGATCAAACTTCATATTTAGAGCATGCTTGCAAGTCATAGCTAGATAATGAAGAATGAACCAAAGAAAAGACATTATAAAGCTAGAATAGAAGTTACCAAGTCTTACAAAGGGTCCAAGATGTAGCTCCAAGGTGTCAACAAAGGAAACCTCACTCAAATTCTCACTATAAAACTAAAATCTACACTAACCTCTCCCAAGAACACAAAGAAGGGTGCTTGGCAGAGAAGCTACAATGGAAGAGTGTTCTTGGGGAAAAGATGGGTCAAGAAGGTCCAAAAAGGAGGAAGAAGATCTGAATTACAGCCTGCAACATCACCTAAGTACTCCTCCAAAAAGCAAAGATCGGGCAAAGGAATCGTGTGACAAGTGTCAAAGCTGTCCAGACAAAAACCACGGGCATGAAAATGGCCTCTGGGCCGTGGTTTTGCACCAGAAACCCTCCTTGGATCACCAAGTCATGAGTTGGTGCAAGGCATGCACAAACAAGGTCTTTTGTGTTCTTTTTTGCTCCTAGCTTGCTCCTTAAAGAGTCCGGATGTGTGCCAACACAAGGAATGATCCTCGAATGTATCGATTAAGTCCAAAATCTCCTCAAAATACCTACAAAACCGACAAAAGCTCGTGTAGACGTCTATTTCGACAATATGCATGAATTAAGCGTAAACGTCATGAACTAATGCGGAAATATGCATGAATGGAAAGGAAAACTATCTAAAAGAGTGCCTAAACTAGTGTCATAAATCATGTCATCAAAGATCATCGTAAAAACTCCGACAAAGATACTATATCACGTCCTCCCGGTAGCGTCATCGGCTCCTCGTCCACCACTAGATCAACATGACTAACAACTTGACTCGAGTCCTACATGTATTCCCTCAACCGTCACACCTGAAACCTGGTGAACATCCTCCACTCTCGGTGGCCATCCCAACCAGTAATCCACTTCCCAACTCTCGCCAAGATCTCCAAGAAAAGGTCGATATATAAGAACCCATCTCCCTTAATTTTAAATTCCTTATGATAATGATAAAAGATAAGTAATTACTTTTTTTTTAAATCCTAATAATAATGATAAAAAGTAATTACTTCTACGATTATTTCAACATCTTAATGATAGTGATTAAAAATTAGTATATAATTACTTATTTACAATTAATTCGATATTCCTAATGTAATGATAAAACAAAGTAATTACTTTCTCTTTTAATTATTTTAAGATTGATAACTTGATACCCTATTTGGTAATTTCACCTTATTTCACTCCCTACATACCCATAATAATTTCTTTCACACCAAACACTCAACAACTTCAATTGATTTCATCCCCTTCATCCTCATTTTCATTTTTATTCTTCAACTTCATTACCATAATTCTCGTTTCACCGAACGGACCCTATATATCATTTTGAAGCTATTGAAATATAGAATTCATATATCATAATAAGATACATATATGCTTGCTCTCAGACGAGTGTAATATGATGAACGATGTAGTCTTAAATTTATACTTCTAATAAAAGTCTGAACAAATAGGGAACCCACAATGTATGGATCAAATTGCAGTAAAAATATATATTCCAAGTTTGATCTCAGGGACTGTGGTGAAACTAATATAAGTAATAAATCAAAAATAGAATAGACCAATGCTGAAAATAAAGAACGAGTCGAGCAAATCACAATAAAGATGAATAATATGATAATCGGGCAATGTATATTCTAGAGATCAAGGTATCCTGTTGCGGTTTTTGATTCAAGACTTCTAAAAACTAGGACAAGTTTGGGATTGCTAAGGAAAGGTGTTCTAAGGTGGGAATGATCACGGGGGAGGTCTCTCAATCCACTATCCCAAGGCAAACCACCTATCACCGGGTAAGTTTCAAGGCTCCAAGGGAAGGAACATAAGCTCAAACCAACAACTCAACCTAAGAGACAAGAACTAACCTTTACCGGGTAAGTCTCAGATTATTTTCACTTAAGCGAGAAGAAGGCACGCTCAAACCTAATAAATAGTTTTAAATCTTTTATTACTTAGAACTGGTCATCAAAGGTAACTAAGAAAGGGTATCACCGGGTAAGTCTCTTCCCATGTTTAAATGTAAGCCTTAGAGGGATCTAAGGGTATGAAACACTAAACAAAGACTACTTGGGCAATCTTACACCCATGCATAACTATATAACATAAAAGGATCAACAGAAGAAACCTTGGGTAATTCTAAGATAAACTGCGGCCGCGGTTGCCGAAGAACAGACTGAGGTTGTCAAGAGCGAGGGTTAGACCAACTCTAAACGCTCAAATCTAACTTAAAGGCTCAGTCTATCATCATCTAAACCACAACCATCAACCAATCACCCTATAATCACAAGAGTTTAGCCAACAACACACATATTCAAATCAAGAAAGATAATAGAAGAATTCAAAAAAAAACATAAGCAATAAAACTAAAAGAAAAGAAAGAAATACTTATCAAGGTGTCTTCAGTATTAAAAAGAAAAAGGAATCCACTAACAAAGTTAGAATCTTTAATTCAAAAGCAATGAAATCAAGAACCTATATCTTTCTCTCCAATAATTCTCTCAAATCTCTCTCAATCTAAAAATCACAAGTGTTGTAGCTTTGTGTTACAAAATGATCTTAGTGGTATTCAATGATGTCTCTCTTGCGTGTAGTATATCCTTGTATGTGTTATCCCCCTTATGATGTTGCCGACATGGATGTTTATAGGAAAGAAGTCTAGGGTTTGAGAAGCATGTGCCATGGGCCGAAATAAGATAAACTGCGGGTCGGAGTACTATTAATCTCGGCCGTGGTTTGTGATCTTTGTCGGTGGCGCGGTTTCTCCTCTACATGTCCTCTCCTTAGCTTCTTGCTTGATCCTTTGATGATGTCCTAGCTCTCCTTTTATGCTCCACCATGTCCACTATGATCCACCTCGAGGCTTAGTCTTCTTGTGTGCCATTCCACTCAAATTGCCTGAAAACGAGACAAGAATCCGTGTAGACATCTATTCTAGGATAATATGCAAATTTAAGCTTAAATACTATGAATTTATGTCTATGCATGCAAAACAAAGGGAAAAATAACCTAAATGCAAGTCTAAAATAAGGACATAATTCATGTTATGAAATTGATCTTGGTCTTGAATATGCATCTTATTCTTCATTATCTCTCACTACTTATAGTGATGTAGATTGACGCTCTTGTGCCTATACATGTCGATCTATTACAAGTTATTGTGTGTTTCTTGATTCTTCCTTTATTTCTTGGAAAAACAGTAAACAAGAAAACCGTTTCAAAATCGTTTGTAGAGAGTGAATATCGTGCTATGTCCTACACTACTAGTGAGATTATCTGGATTGAAGGTTTGTTGTAAGATTTGCACATTCAAGTTCCTCTTCCCATACCAATGCATTGTGATGATAAAGCAACTCAACATCTTGCTTCAAATCCAGTTTTCCTTGAAAGGACTAAGTAGTACTTACGTATATATGGATTGTCATTATGTTAGAGATGAAGTTCAAAAGGGATTTATTTCCACAGTTCATGTGCATTCATATCTTCAGCTAGCAGATATATTCATCAGAGCTCTTGGTGAGCGGCAACATGTCTTCCTTACTCGCAAGTTGGGACTTGTCACTCCACGTTCAGCTTGAAGGGGGGATATAGAGATATATACATATGCAATAACATAAATAAGATGATAGTTTATATAAATAAGAGAAAGTTGTAACCACCCTAAGCCAATTAAGCAAGTTGTTTAGTTGGATATGTGTATATATAGCCTTGACGTAATAGTTGATATTCATATGATTTACAGACACTACTCTTCAATTTATTCTATTCCTTCTCTTTCATATTTCACTTGTTAACACAAATCAAGCATGTTTTCAGAGAAGTAAATTGTATTGTAGATCGTTTAATCCATTCGAGAATTTTGACACCCAACACCAACGTTTTTGATGTTCTTAAACTTTGTGTTCACATCCGCAAGAATGCTTTGGGATGAACTACCTCTAGAATTTAGTCCATCCTCACCGATTTCCATTATCAAAAAAAAACTAATGAAGGTTGTCCAATTTTATGGTCATGTATGATGACTTATACTATACTTTCATAAAGATAGTAAAATTGTTAATTGTCATTCAACCTAATTATATTTTTTATAAACATAAAAACAAAAAAAAAATTAAACATCTCATACTTGAAAGAACAAACTTTTTACAGTACTAACATTTTAAAAAATTAAAAGTTCGTATGCATACACATAAAAGATGAAAATCAACCAAAAATAGATATAACTAATATAAACAAAAGATAATCATAATCAAACACATTGTTTAATTATTGTGACAAGTGAGCTTCATTTAACATTAACATATTTAAAAATAGAACAAAATGACTAACTAGGCCTTTTATCACTATTACTCTATTAAGAGTTTTCATATCATAAACTCATTAAGTAAATATACCTCTACTTTTTTTTACGAGTTAAAATAGTGAGAGGGGAATTAAGCCACACACGTATTTTGTGTCAAAATTACCGTGTTGTTTAAATTTCTACTCTCTCTCTCCATATTTGTCTATTACTTCACTCTCATGACAGTTACGATAAAAAATGGTAACTAAATATCTTGAAAACGCTAATTCGTACTCTCTCATGGTAAATTTTTTTTACTCTCCCTCCCAAATGTCTATTTCGCCTTCAATTTTGAGTAACTTTCTGGCAATTCTGATAACATTATATTCGCCTTCAGTTTTGTGTAACCTTTTGGTAATTCTGGTAACATTATATTTGTAAACACATAGAAGAAGATGACTGAAAATATATTCTCACATATCGATTGAGTAAAAATACAATGTTTATATACACTGTATGATAGGCCGTTAGGGTTTGTTACAACTTTTCCCTTATTTACATATATGACCCCTTATTCTATATGCATATACATATAATATCATATACCCCTCCCTTCAAGCTGGATCGGGATAACGAGACCAAGCTTGCGAGAGAGGAAACCATGCTGCTATGCTCCTAGAGCTTTAGTAAAGATGTCGGCGAGCTGAAGATTGGACGGAACATGAGCTGTGGCGATAACTCCTTTTTGAACCTCATCACGCATAAAGTGACAATCAATGCGAAGATGTTTCGTCTGTTCACGAAAAACGGGATTGGCTTCCAAGTGTTGAGCAACTTTATTATCGTAATACAACATAAAGGGGCGAGGTAGAGTAACATGAAGATCTTGGAGCAAATCGTCCATCCATATAACCTCACTTGTAGTCATGGACATAGCGTGATACTCTCTTTCAGCTAAAGATTTGCTAACAATTACTGCTTCTTAGTCTTCCAAGAAACAATAGAACGACCCAAGAATAAGCAATAACCAGTAATCGAGCGACAAGAAAATGGGTATGAACCCTAATCGGCATCACTGTATGCTGTAAGAGAAAGACTGGTTTGGACAGTACAATGAAGAGAATAGTCCATGGTACCTCGTAGGTAGCGTAAAAGATAAGTAGCAGCCTACCAATCAGGCAGGTGAGGAGAGGCCATGAACTGACTCAACTGGTGGACAGTGTAGGCAATGTCTGGCCTAGTAAGTGTAAGATAGAGAAGACGGCCAACGAGACGTCTGTATGCTTCTGGATCCTCATAAACGTCACCGTTTCAGGTGATAAATAGGTGTTTTTCTGCATAGAAAAACTAACAGCATTCGAAGATAACATATGAGTGTCATGCAAAATGTCAAGGATATATTTTCGTTGGTTTAATAACAAGCCAAAAGAAGTGTGATCTATTTCCATGCCAAGAAAAAATCTTGTTGTGCCAAGATCCTTGATAGTGAATGCTTGGTCAATAATGCTAAAAACAGTCTTAGCTCGAGAATCACTTATTAAAAAGGGAAGCTTATGCTGTTTAGCTGTGATGCAAGCATGACAATTCAGATTTGTCAATTTAGAAGAAAATGAAGCATCTAAATGTTGAAATTTAGACAAAGACATATGTCCTATTCTGTCATGAAACAGTTTCATATCACAAGACTTAGAAACCAAGTGAGTAGCAGCACAAGTAACATTGTTGTAGCCAGACGAATGTAACTTGTAAAGATTGTCTTCCCTGAATCCTATACCAACAATAGAATCAATAGAAAGGGCTTGAAATAAACAAGAAGAATGAGTAAAAATGAGTCTCATAGGAAAATCATTAATCTGTCGAGAAATGGATAGCAGATTGTGCTTGAACTGAGGAATGTATAGGACATTTTGCAAAGTGATTTCTCGAGATAAAATCACATTTCCTTTATAATAAACCTTCTTGACAGAGCCATCACAAGACTGATCAAGATTGGCTTATCAAGCTGCAGCAATTCAGAGAAATATGACTTGCAAAAGCTGATGTGATCGGTAGCTCCTGAATCCAATATCCATGTGCACAAATTGACAGCAGAAGTAACAAGTCGACTAAGAATACCTGCGAAATTAATAGATGGAAGTTGTTGCTTATCCACCATCAATTTGAGGATTTCTTGGTAAACAGCATTGACAACGGAATCGTCCATAGGAGGTGAAGGAGAAGGAGCATCATCAGAATCCAAAGGAATATTAGCAAGTGTGAGATTATTGGCAGATCTGGAAGATGGAGTATAAGCAGCAGTCTGAGCACCTGGAAGCTTGTCCTCTTTCTGTTTAAATTCTTTGTACCAGCCCGGAATCCCTGTGAGCTTGAAGCAAGCTTCACGAGATGTCCTCGCTCCTTACAGCAAGAACATTGACAATCATATTTCTCCTTCTTAAAATCCCTCCTGCTTGTTTATAAGGGACAAATCTAGCTACAACAAGAATGTCATGTGAAACTGGAACATGACATGTAAGTTCCTTCTGCTTTTCCACTTGCAATATCATGTGGAACGCTCGATTTTCAGTAGGCATGGTTTCTAAAGATAAGATGTGACTACGTATATGTTCAAATTGTTCGTTTAATCCCATAAGGAATTGCATGAAACGATTATTAGCTTCTCTAGTAGATATCTTTTTGAGAATCTCACAGGCACAATGACTAATTCCTTGACAAGAGCAAACATGCAGAGCATCAATCGAGCTCAACTCATCCCACAGTTTCTTCATTTTGCCAAAATAAATAGAAATCGAAGTATTCTCTTGCTTAAGAGATGACATATCTTTATGAATTTGATAAACAAGAGGAGCGCTGGATACCTCAAATCGCTCAATGATGTCCTTCCACAGATCCAATGCAGACTCGGCGTAGGTGAGCATCTCTGCAAATTCTGACTTCATCGAATGCAAAATCCAGCACCGAATCATATAATCGGCTCTATTCCACTTGTTAAGCTGCTCATTGTCACCAATTTGAGGTTTTATGCAGGTTCCATCTATGAATCCCAATTTTTGTTTGGCTCCAAGTGCCATACAAATGTTACGTCTCCGGGTAGTGAAGTTGGTGCCATTGAAGAGGATAGACACGAGCTGCATTCTAGGGTTGTCGGAATTAGCAAGATAAAGAGGATTGTCAACATTAATAGCGATTGGGCAATCCAGAGTAGGTAAAGGATTAGATGAACTAGAATCCTTGCTAGTAGCCATGACTTGAAATCGAAAATCGAATGCGTAGGAATGTATGAAGTATCTATGTGTTTAGATCTAAAAAAAATCAAATTATCGCTCTAATACCATGTAAACACATAGAAGAAGACTGAAAATATATTATCACATATCGATTGAGTACAGAATACAATGTTTATATAAATTGTTTGATAGGCCATTAGGGTTTGTTACAACTTTTCCCTTATTTACATATATGACCCCTTATTCTATATGCCTATACATATAATACCCTATAATATTCGCCTTCAATGACGTAATTCTGGTAATATCGAGTTTTTATTTTGGTAATATTAGTATGTTGATGTAATTCTGGTATTAAGCAATATGTTTGATTCAGCATGTTTCTAGTATGCTCATTTTTGGTAAGCATACGTGGTCTTTTTCTGGTATTGTGCATTATCTCTAATTTTGGTATTTTTTTTTCAGGTATGCATACATGTTATGTTTTTGGTATTGTTTATGTGGTGTGTTTTTGGTATGCTCATTTTTGGTATGTATACGTGTTTTGTTTGTTGTATTTCACATTATCTTTGAATAATCATGATTCTAGTATTATTTTTTTCTGATATGCATGCGTGTTATGTTTCTGGTATTGTTAATGTGGCCATTTTTGGTATGAGACGTGGTCTGTTTTTGGTATTGTGCATTATCTTTGAATAATCATTTTTCTAGTATTATGTTTTTCAAGTGTTTACAGGTACTTGTTAGACATGACTCATTTCCAAAATGTCGTTTATTGTGGAGTAGAATGAAATTTTGTGGAAGGTGTATGGAGATATATGGGGATAAAGTAGCGAGCAAACGCATTGTGATTGAAAGAAGAAATAGACAAATATGGAGAGAGTAGAAATTAATTAGCATTTCTTCTCTCTCATAACAGTTATAATAAAAAAATTACCATATTTTCAAGTTTTTTCTCTCTTATGGTAAAAGTTAAGGGGATCTACAATACAAAAACCCATAAAAACGAGTTTATGCCACACAATTCTTTCTTAAAATATTAAGGACTTCAAAATTATTAGGGTAACGGCTTACTATTGAGGGTAGGGGGGTGGAGGACCGATATCCAACCCACCGACATCCGCATTCAACGAATAAAGTGGATAAATCGAGTGAGATTGTAAGTGTTCTACACATTATTGATAATAACTCAAATATTGAAACTAAAAACTGTTTAACATAATATATATATTATGGGAATGAAGGTAAAATTGTATAATATAAAAAATAGAAATATATGATATACAAAATATATATAATCTTAACCGGAAGGACATGGGTCAGAAGGTGTATAAACCGTTCACCATAATCTTATCCGATTCATCACCGTCACCCTTTTCACTTGCATTTTAATGATTTTACATCATTTTTCATCTAGTTGAGTGTCAGGTAATCCAAATACCATGCAACAAGGTCACCGGCTTCATCAAAGACCAAATTCATAGGTGGAAAGTCAACACGCTCGATGAAGATGACTATGACTTTAAACAACTTGAGAATGTAAATCCTATAACAAGGAAAAAAACATAATATCAAATGGGATAAACCAAAACCGGGATTTCATAAACTAAATTTTGACGGATCGAAATTGGACTCCGGTATTACTTCTATTGGCTAAAAAAAAATAACTTCAACTCGGTTTTAAAAGCTGAATTTTTTGCCCTAAAATCAGGCCTTCACGAGGCAATTAGACTACAAATCAAAAAAATTGAAATTGAAGAGGACAACCTCTGTGTTATTAAGGCACTCCAAGGATGTTGGAGTTGTCCTTGGAAGATTGAGATGATTATTTTCTACTCCAAACTGGACCTCCGTTTTTTTACGAAGTCCAGATTAGGCATGTTTTCAGAGAGGTAAACTGTGTTGCAGACCGACTAACCCATATGAGAATCTCGACACCCAACACCAACTTTTCTGATGATCCTGAACTTTGTGTTATCATCCGTAAGGATGCTTTAGGATGGACTACCTGTAGAAGATAGTCCAACTTAGCCGATTTTCGTTATAAAAAAAAATACTAGTAAAATTATCATCCTTAAATAAAGCAAATCCTAACCCACACTTATATCCGAGCCCACCCCTTGCCTATAATATAGTCAAATTTGATTTCATAATGTATGATTTGTAAAATATGTTAAACTTAATACCAAGGCAGTAAATCACGTATGAGATGCCCACCTACTCTAGATTCTCCGTGTCACTCAATTCATAGACATGTAAAAAAGGGTTCTAATTGTCGAATTTATTCCAGCAAAAGGGAATTAATTTGATGTCAACTCTAATCATAATATACATCACTAATATTCTTCAGTTTTTCAATACCTTAACTTTTATTTTATACAAAAAAATATATAAACATTTTACGGTGTTTGGGTGGAGATTTGCAAACGGAAAAAAAAGAGTAATACTTTGAAGAAAAGAAATTAAAATTGGAATTGCTTAAGGACTTGTTGGCTTTAACTCCGGAATTGAAAACGAAATGGAAATGAATATAATCCATAAGTATACCCTTGTTCATGAAATTTTTGGAATGAGTGTTTGAAGTAATTGAAGTAGAATTTGATTGTTTTTGATATTCTATATGGAAACAAAATGTGGATAAACAAGTTCATTTTATATGAAATCACAATAAATAATTTCATAAAATTTCATAAATAAGGACATTCGTTTTCATTCCGTTTCCGGAGTTGGAACCAAACGAGCCCTAAGACACATACACCAAATTACCATTTACATAAGCATGGTACAAGCTGAGTACACTCAAGGAATAAAAAAATCAAATTTTTTTTTTTACCATCTTTATAAATAAGAGGGGTCTAATTTGTTTTTTTTACCTAAATATAAATGTGCTATCAAATCAATTTTTTAATATACAATTAACTAAATTTAGGCTCTTTAAATAACAACAGCAAGTAAAAATTAGGCTCCTTTCAAAAAGGATAACCATACTATAGGCGCCTATAGACCAAGAAAAACTAATAATAGGCACATTACTTAGTCACCTAATTATCGATCGATACAATACATGTCATACTGAACATGCAACAAACCGCATTAGTTTATTTTATTTTTGTTTAAATCAATAATCTTCTGCCATTACTACAAATATCTCAAATGTTAATAGTATAGATCAAGAAAGGGCATAACACGGAAATCAGAACAAGCAAATTCCAATAGATAAATCTGTTCCGGCCTCCGGCTAGTCTACAGAAAATGCATGACTCAGAAATAAGTTCATAGACTATTAAGATCAATTTATGTCAGTCTGCGCTGTGGACTACAAATGAAACTAAACCCTTGAGAGATCCAAAGTCTACGGCTTTGGATGTGGAAAGAATTGCATACCAGGAGGCAACATTGGTGCATTTGAAGAATAAAAGGTGTATTCATGATGAGGAATAGAATTAGGGTTACTCATGTAATAAGGTACTGGATTTGCACCACCAGACGAAACACCAACTCCGTCACCGAGATGAGTTGAAGCCGACGTCATTCCGGCCATCTGATGATCAGCTGAAGAGCCCTCGATGCCGCCACCTGGAAATGCTGAACCGAGGCCTTGATCATAGAGGATACCCTTAAAGAGATGGCCTGCAATGATTACCGAACCCTGATATGCTGCCACCTCATCCATTGCATTGTCGCCGGAGGTCAGCCTTACCCGTCGGAAGTTGGCTACTGTGTTTACCTCTGCCGGCAAGTTCTGATAGTAGTTTCTTCCTTGTAACCCTGATTATTAATTCAATCAAAATTGCAAAAGCATGTTATAGAAATCCCTCCTTAAAGAATCAAAACAAAAAATTGTTGTTTTTTTCTCATTAATTAAACTATTTACCCTAACAAGTACAGTTATTAGGGTTAGATATTGGGAAAAATGTTCTACCTGGTACTATTAGGGTTAGAGCTGGCTACAAATTACAAGGAGGAATTGAAACTAAGCATCTCTAGCTAGATTTGACTGTACTGATCCTTGTTCGAAGTGATCTAATCTAATCTAATAGAGTGAAGTTTTAGCTACTTACATGTATTCTTTTGTTTTGTTTTTTTTTTTAAAAAGAAAAAAGAAATGAAATTAAGTAATCAAGCTTTTAGGTTACCTGAAGAGGGATTGGGGGTGTGGAGGTGGAGAGAGAAGCGGTGGTGGTGGTGGTGAAGAAGCTGACGGCGGCGGGCGACGGGGACCCACGTGCTCTTCACGTGAGTAGGGCAAACGAAGCCTCTGTTCTTACAGCAAGTTCTACATCTCAAATGCTCACAGTCTCTCTTAGCTTTGTTCCCACAGTCTTGGCAGGTTCCACTTTGAGAAGAAGAACTCAGCATCTCCCTTCAACAGTTAATCTAGCTAATATAAATTTGCTGTATCTATATATATATATATATATCCTACTCAGTACGATAATAATTGCATAATATTTTCTGGGATTTTGGTTTGTCTCCCATCTCTAATCCTTTTGTCTTGTTGTGAGCGCTTTTTCACAGATTGAAATTTCTTACATGAAGAACAAAATTAAGGGCTCATCTCCTTATTATGATCTTCTGTGTATCCTCGCTTTATAATGTACTAACCAAACCTGCTGGCACCCAGAAAAAAAGAAAAGAAAAAAAAGGGTTTGTTTATTCGGATTTGGAAGGAGGAGATCTAGAGCTGCTGTTGGAAGATATAGTATATATGGATATGGAGAGAGAAGCCATTAGAGAATAAATAAGGTAAAGAATTTCACATCAGTGTGCAAATTACAAACTGTTTGCTGTTCTTCTTTTGTTTTTCTTTTAGCTAGACATCAAGCAAGAGAGGAACAGATGCTGTTGATGATGAGCATCAACAGAACTCATCATCATTCCAAACAAGGGAGTAGTTGAATGATTTTATAATGTTTTTATTTATGTTTTGAATCAAATGGTTTTGGTAGGAGTAAATATATATATGCCGAATAACCAAACTGATTTAAAAAATGTATTGTAATGATAAGTTATTATTTGAAAGAGTGATCAAGGCATATGTTAAAATCAGGTTTAATATGGAGGTGACTAGTTTAGGTTTATTTAGTAATAATTTTTCAAAAAATTGAAAAGGGGCTTATCCGCTCATTTTCACACTTTTTCGGTAATAGTTTCCAGTTTTGGACTTTAAAAGCACAGATATAAAACCTTTTTTTGTTGATAGTGAAAAGCGGTTAACGACACTCCGTCTACTTGATCGATAGACCGAAAAATATTGACAGACGGACTAACCGTCATGAAAAATCCTAACAAAAGAAAATACACAAAAATACAACAAGGAATTCCGAAAGCAAAGAGAACTTCAAGGGAAAGTAGGATGAATATTTGTGCATGAAATATGAAATCAAGGAAAAGAGTGAGGTAAGATTAATGTCAGGTGAATAGTTGAAGCGAACTCGTTGAATAACCCTAAAACTTTCTTTTTTTTAGCCGGAAATAGTTAGAATATATCAATTTTAGAACCAATTCAACCTAAATATAGAATGAGAAAACTTGATGTTCGTGATCATTAGAAAATTTTATGTGCTTAAAGATGGATGTTTGTGTAAGAAATATGAAATGAAGAAAAAGAGTGAATGATGATCAATGTGAGGTAAATAGTTGAAGTGGACTTGTTAAAAAAGAACCAACCCCCCTCCAGAATATTATAGCCTCTTTTACCTACTCTTTTTGGCCTACTAACATCACTACTCTTTCTCCCATTATCCCGTTACACCCGGTAAAGTTTAAGAACACCTTGACAAGCTTATAGTAAGACATTTGTCTTTTTTGTCGCGCTTGAGCGATAACCCTTTTACAGAATTTGGTAAGATGAGTTAGACACATTTCTCTTTGAGAGGTTTGGAAGGTTTTTATTCATCTTTTTCTCGTTCCCTTAAACGATGATTGATACTATGATGGTTTGGTTTGAAATGTTATTTGTTTTTCCTAGCTAAGAGATGCTCTTGATGTGAAACGCAATGTTTTGATTTTCGTATTACTCACTCGAGGACGAGTAAGAATGAAGTATGAAGTGTTTTGATAGCATCGAAAGATACGTGTATTCTACCCTCTTAATCGTGTGTTTTACACCTCCTTTGACAAGATATATGTCCTTAAAATGCAGAATGCATTCATATTATGTTTTCGGTATCTACTTTCATTTGTTCACGTTTCAGGCATTCAAGGCCTACTTTGAGGAATTCTCGATTCATTCACCAAACCAAGTATTGAAGAACCGTAAGGTGAATATAAAGGATATAAATACTCTAAAGGGGGTGAATAGAGTATGGGAACTTTTCGCAAAAACCTATCTCAAGGCTTTGAAACTGATTTCAAGAGCCTTGAATTCGTAAACCTGCAAAATAGCGTTAGTCACAATAAGCAAGATATGATGCGGAAATGAAAAGATTGATACGGTGATATGTTCACGAAGTTCAGCTCTGACAGCTTACGTCTCCGTCCTAGGGTTTCTTTACCCGTAGGATCTAACTATCTATTATCAACTTCAAGAGTCCTAGATACAACCTAGAAGCAATTCTCTTCTTCTCTCGCAATAGTCAATGCTACGATCTAGTTCCAACTCTTAACCTAGCTATAATAGCCTAGTTACTTCAAAGAGTAACACACACTCGAGTATAACACTCTCTAGATATTCCAATGAAGCTCTCTTGTTTTTTTCTCTCTCAAAGGCAGTACACTTTTATAATCAAAGAGGAAAAGACGTTTGGGTCAAAATGAAGATAGCTTTGGATCGCTTGAAGACTTAGATGTTTTCGTGTACACTTGGTATCTTATCTTCAATCGTGATCTTCATATATAGTCTTCGATGGAGAAGTCTTCTAGTCGTTGTGAAGATGATCGTTGTTGATGTTTCTTCTTCTCAATAGAAAATGTTGTATGTTGAGATGAAATAGCCATTGTAGATCTTCTAATCTTCTTCATCCCCTTGACGCACGTTTGATTCTTCTTCTCCGAGATCTTCTCTTGAAAAGGGTTGTTGAAGATCTTGTCGTTGGAGTTCTTTATTTCAAGCTCTGAGATCTTCAAGTTTTTTTGAGAATCTTTGGTTGAAGATCTTAAAGATCTTTATAAGATCCGTTGGGAAGAGATCTTCAATTTTGCGTCAATTTTGTTAATAAAGATCTTTGCAAGATCCTTTTTGTTGGGCCAAATCTTTTTGGTCGTGATCTTCTAGTTAGCCGAATCTTCTTGGAAGATATTCTCTTAATCTTTGGTAGATTTGGTTGTTGAGATTGAATCTTGCCTTTTGAATTCCTTCCAGTCGGTATGTCATTTGAATCTTGTTTTAAGGCTTCGGCATTGATCCCTTGAAATGGTTTTCAAGGCCTCCGCGTTAAACCTTTGAAATGTTATTCAAGGCCTGCACACAAAACCAAACCTATGCAATCTAGAAATATAATCGATATCTTGTTAGTATAAAAACCGTTCATTTGTGTTAAGTCTTCAATCATCACATATGCATATATACAATCGAGGTGGAGTTTTCAAGTATGATAGCTTGATGTTCCCTAAATTCAAGTGTCAAAATTCAACATCCTTTGTGATTGAGGATTGATTGCTCAAGAAGCTAAAGAACTACATTGGATGCAAAGAACAGAGTTACCAAGGAGCATAAAATTATACAAGACGACATCCCAAATGGGATGGAACGACTTGAGAGACGGGATGCTAAGCCATCTCAAGCCGTCTCCTAAGTTGTATGGGTTGACCCACTTCATCAACACCAGATTTGATCCAAACGAGGAAGAGCCCAAGTCCAGACCATATGAGACGGCTTGCTAGGTCGTCTCCACGTCGTCTCAGGCCGCTTCACCATGTTGTTTGGAATTCGGCAACAATTATGATCTTTGATCTATTTCCCTGTCTTTTGTTTGGCCTTTTGTGTATATTTTTGGCCTGGAATTTTCTCTATATATTTATCATTTTTAGTTATGGTAGACAGTCATACTCCGAATTTATAACCCTAGTTACGGCTAGCTTTTCTTTTGCTTCATTCTTGTTTCTATACTTTGAGTTTTATTTATGCAAATACTATTCTTTTCTTATGATTTAAGTCACATTTGATCTAAGGGGTTTGTTGAACCCTATGATGGATCGATGGTGACTAATTAACTATATGAATTACTAAATGAATATCAACAGGTATATGTTTCTTTTCAAAGTGCTTTGTTTTCATCTTTTTTTATCTTTGAAAGAAGTGAGGTTTATAAAAGATTTAGTAAAAGAAAATGTGCCACCAGTAGGGGTAGGCAAATAAAATTTAGATCCAAATAAATTTTTTAAAAGATAACTATAACTTTCCAAATAAAACTTAGATCCAAATATCAGCAGGTATATTTTTCTTTGGCACAATAACTTTCCGAAAAGACTTGTATAGAAAATGATATAATTAATTTAGATCCAAATAAAATTTACGTTTCTAGTTTGATTTTACAAATTAATTTTTTATACGATATTAAATATAACTCTTTGGTTTTAACTTCTGGTTTACTATACAAGATTAGAAATACAAAATTACATATTATAAGTTTTTATAATAATGTTTTATAAGTCTAACTATTTTAACCATGTTAGACATAAGATGTGTTAAAGTCTTAAAAATAAGTTTTATAATAATATAAATAATGATAATTATATAACTATAACTTTAGTCATTATCCCCCTCCCTAGCAAATCAACCTTAAATTATAAGATTGTATTATTTAATGAAACCGCCTACATATACATACATATATAAGTATGTGTAAATATATACAAGATTTTCGTTTTAAAATATATAAAAAGTTTCATATTATAGTATAAATTTGTATTAATATTATTTTTCTTGTGTAATTATAATTCATATATTTATAATGAAATTATAATAAATTACATTTTATAAAAATAAAAATAAGTTAATTGACTGTGATATTTTTTTAATAATAACATTTGTTATAAACAAAGTAGAAAATACATATCCGGATCAAACAGATATTCGGATCAAACGGATCAATCGGATATCCGGAACCGGATAAAGTCATTTTCGGATCAACAAGGTCAAACAAAAATCATTCGGATCAAACGGATATCCGCGGATAATGATCCGATCAGGCTAAAATCATTTTTGAGTACTATATTTTGAAATTTGGATCAAACGGATTGGTTGGATATCCGTGGATAATTATTTGATCCGGAAAAAGTGTCGGATATCCGGCCAGATCCGGATCGGGGGTTTTAAGAAAATTTCTATTCGGATATCCGAGTATACGGATCGGATCGATCTATTTCCCACCCCTAGTTACAAGCGAGGCTATTTTATTGGATTTATTGAAAAGTCCTTGCCTCGAGGAATTCTAACTATTGTAGAAAGCTCCAGTGTTTGTAACTTTTAGAACTTGCGTCAAAAGCGGGGGATTTCTTGATCTTTTTTGGATTTCTAAGTTTTTAATGGATTTTTCTATATACTTGACACAATTTTCGGCTTGAGGGCCCAATCAAGTTGGTTTACTTCGGTTTTTGTTTGTCTATGTCAAAAGATATTTTAAGATAGTTACCTACATAGTTGTTGATTAAAGTTTATGTTGTTCACATAAATCGTTGTTTATTGATTCATCACAACGGGGATACTCGCTTCCTTAGAATGCTCATATTTGAATTATAATCTCACGCACCTTTGCTACTTATGATAACGATTGTCTTGTTTGCAAAGTGATTCCTACAAGCCGATATTTTTCTTTCCTTTCTCCCTTTATCTTAGTATATTTGTTTATTTCTTCAACCAATACAGACGTAGTCGTTATGAATTCGACACTCGATTTATTACAATTGACATCGTCATCCTCGCATGTAGGTTTCAGGACCATCACGACTCTTGTAAACTATTTGTGAGATATGATGCTCACGTTTCAGCCCTCATCAACTAATTGCCCTTTTATACATAGTTTTTTTAAATTTCAACATGTTTGGCTAAGTTTTTGATATATAAGGATTGATTAAGCCTGATAATGGATTAATTGATAAATTTGTATATGAATCCTTGAATGGAAATCATCTTACACTGTTACACCCTAGTGACCTTACTCCGACCTTGTGAGATATGATGCTCACGTTTCTTCCCTCGTCAACTATTTGCCCTTTTTATACATTATTTTCATTTGTTGATAAATAATGTTTTCTATGGGAATATAAATAAATCAGTTTTTAAGAAAACGTGGTAATTATGTTTCACCATTTAGGATTGAACTTGGTTTGGGGAGTGACAACTACTTTTACTCAGAGGATTCTTGATTGTCATAGATTTTCCGGTTTTTATACCTTTTTGGGGTTTTTTTGCGATCGAGAGTGTGACGTGTTTTGGTTGCATATATGTTATCTAAGTGCTTAAGGGTTTGACTTTTATCTTCTACAACCACAAGGGCGTCTTTAGATTGAGCACAATCTTTGCATATTGAGAGGTGGTAAAGACTATTTTTGACGATTATCAAAAATAAATATCGATTGAAGTTCATGATGTTCATATACATTGTTATTTGTTAATTTATAATTGTGCGGATACCTATTCCTTAGATTACTTCCCTTATATTACTTTTCACGACCATGTGTGTTTATTCTTTTTCCTTTGGCAACATAAACTCCAAAACGAAGATTTTTAACTTTTCTCTCCTTCATTTCGCCTTTTGGCTTAATTGAATCGTCTATTGTTACATCTAAGACAAAAATAGTCATGTGGCTTGACACTCGACTATTATGACCAATCTCTCCATACTTGCGAGGTAGGTTTTAGCTTATCATCCTACCCGCAGTGACTTGGTTGATTGGTTGGCAAAAATAACAACTAAAACGTATAGAAAAAGTTTATAGAGAAAAAAGGTTGTCACTCATGGATAGTTGCCAATCAAGTTGTAAATCATGTACGTGGTATAGAAATATACTTGAGAAAGATCTGGGATTGGAATATAGGCTTACCAATCTAGGTTGACTGTCATTGCGCCTTGGCAACCAAAAAAGGCCGCTCACATAAAGAAACTCTCTCTTCCCACCTGGTGTAAGCTCCGCTTACACCACCCATGCACGGCTTCCCGGCCGCGCCCCACCCGCTCATTGACTGGTCCCCATGGCTGGCTCAAGGAGATCCCGCCGGCTCACCATCAAACTGTTTGAACTGCCTGGCCCAAACCAAAAACAGCCACCTAAAAACACAAACCTCATCTTGCCCTAACTCGCCGGATGGCCCTGCTGAAGCTATCCCTGACGATTTGATCCGAACCAACAACAGGAGGCTCTACCCTAAACCAATCGACCCGCCAACATTATCCTCCAACATACTCTTCCCACCCCTAAACCATATGACTCCAACACCTGCCCCTCTGACTCCTCCGGACTCATTTGGGCAGGTGAACCCCTCGATGATTTCCATGGGTTGCGATCCTTCTACCCCAGGGGCTCAAACTTCCCTGGGGGAGGTGCCTGCCCTTTCGGATCCTATGGTCATCATTTCGTCTACCCCTCCCGAGGTCGTTAGTACAAGGGTCTTTTCAGATCCCCCCTTGTCGTTTGCTCCCAAGGTAGTTATTACTAGGGCCTATCCAGATCCCCTCCTGTCCACTAATTGCCAGCCCCCCAATACTGCAAGCCTAGAGCATAAAGAAAACTTTATTACCGCCTCGAGTTGCTACAAGGATATTGTCTCTAGGAGTGTCGGTTGGAATCACGTCCCTCTCTCTTTCATCCCTGGGTATGAATCGGGACTTATTCCGTTCACCGATGAGGATGTTGTCGATAACACCCTAAAATGGCAGACATCTCTGGTTGGATACCCCCTGGGAAGCCCCATATCCTATCAAAGGATGAATAAGTTCGTTCTGGAAAATTGGTGCTCTATCCCGAAGCCTAAACTTCTTCGCAACGAAAACGGGATCTTCGTGTTTCACTTCGCAAACGAAGAAGATCTTAACACGGTTCTTGCGGGCAGCCCTTGGGTTATTAATGGCTCCTCTACTATGCTACTGAAAAGATGGGTCCAAGATCTTCCCCTCGACTACTCCAGTCTCAGCTCACTGCCGATATGGATCACACTTCATAACTTGGACTATAGATTCTGGTCTCAGCACATGCTTGAGAAGATTGGATCGGCCATATGATCCCCCATCCTTACTGATACATGCTCTATAAACCATGATCGACTGGGGTATGAGCGTATTCTGGTGGAGATTCACACTTCACGCCCTCTACTGCGCGAGGTCACCCTTACTGGCCTTGATGGATCATCATACATCCAAAAAATCACTTATGATTGGCTGCCCCCGAGATGCTCGTCCTGTGGTACATTTGGACACAATTGCAGTGGCCCGAAGGCGCTTGGGGATTACTTCCAGGCCAAGAAACCCTCGCCCTCTAACCACACAAAAAGGAGAAACCCTAAACCTAATCCAAACCCTAATCCGATATTGCCGACTCCCCTCTCTCCATCTGATCCAATATTCCGACCCCTCCTGATCATATGAAGATTCAGTATGATCCGGCATCCACCCAAATCCCCTCTTCTTTACCAATGCCAAATGAATCGAGAAACACCTCTCCAGAACTGCCTGCTACCAACCCATCTTCTAACCTGCCCAAGAACCTTGAGCCACATGCTGAGCCTCAAAACTCAACTATCATCCCTTCTGGCCAAACAATCCCCCTCTCTCCATCTGATCCAGTAACCCTCAACAACCCCCTTCCCTTGCCTAACCAAGCATCCATCCTTGCAGGGTCACATGCACCCTCAGTTTCCCTCCCATTCATAGCAAGTGCTACCATGGTTAACATTGAAAACCCTAATGATGATTAGAGCATGTTCCTGGAACATCAGGGGACTGAATGACCCCGCAAAACAAAGAGCTATACAACACCTTGCTAAGAAGCATAACCTTGACATTGTGGCCATTTTGGAGACAAGACTTCGCTCCAACAATGAAAAGCGCGTCTCTAAGTCTCTTTTCCCTTCTTGGAACCATGTCTCTAATGGTTCCATTTCACATAACTGTCGGGTTTGGGTTTGGTGGAACCCAGCCAAGATCCATCTATCTACCCTCCTCAAAACTGACCAGCTTATCCATTGTCAGATTACTCACCCCTCAACTAACCCTAACCAAACTTGTGTGGCAGAACTCTCTTTCATTTACGCACATAACACACTGGATGATCGCGTGAGCCTCTGGCAAACCATCTCTACACTGAAACATCTCAACCATAACAACCCATGGGCTTTACTGGGTGATTTTAATGTCACACTATCACCGGATGAGAAGACTACAAACAGCATCCCCTCTATCTCGCAGGCATCTGACAAAATTGCTAGATGTTTTGAGTAGCACCAGCTCTTGGATCATCCATTCTCGGGGTGTAAGTTTACATGGAATAACAGGCAAACTGGCTCTCGAATCTGGAGCAAACTGGATCGAATCATCACTAATGAGGCCTGGCATTCCTCATTCCCACAATCCAAAGCTCGCTTCGACCTTGCTGAGGTGTCGGACCACTCGCCTGCACTCTTGTTCACTGAGGCACCCGAAGCAAAACGAAACTTACCATTCAGGTTCAATAATGCATGGATTAATCATGAGTTTTTTCATGACTGTGTGAAGCGTGCTTGGGACACTGAGATTGATGGCAATTCTATGTTCAAACTTACTCGGAAGCTAAAACTGCTTAAACCGCTGCTCAAGCGATTCCCTAGTGCTAAGATTGAAGACCTTCACACCAAAATCCAAGATCAACAAAGTTCTCTACTGAACACACAACGGAGGCTTCAATCTGATCTCCATAGTATCACATTACAAGCAGATGAAAAGCGCCAATCGTCGGCCTTGATTGAGAATTACAACAACCTGCATACAATGATGGCCCAACTATCCAAGGCAAGCTGGATTGCTCACGGAGATCAATGCTCCTCGCTCTTCTTTAGGGGCATCAAAACGCACAGATGTACTAACAACATCAAGTGCATTCGAACCACAAATGGATCTACCACAAGTGACCCTGGCACCATCGACACAACTTTTGTCAACCACTTCAAACAAACACTAAATCAACCGACCCAGCTGACCCATGATCGCATCCCTGATATCTCTCTGCCTTCACTTTCCCTTGAGGATGTGGCTTCCCTTAGCTTGGGGGTGTCTCCGGATGAGATCAAAATGGCCCTATTCAGCATTGGGGACAATAAGGCCCCTGGACCTGACGGCTTTGGTTCGAAATTCTTTAAGGCTTCTTGGGATACTATCGGCTCAGACTTCACCAACGCTATTCAAGACTTCTTCTCACACGAAATGGACCTGACGGCTTTGGTCAATCATACAACTATCTCTCTTATACCCAAGCATAATTGTCCCCTAGATCCTTCTAACTACAAGCTCATTTCGTGCTGTAATACCATTTACAAGACTATCTCCAAGATCCTCTCGGCTAGAATCAACTCCATACTGCCGAATATAATCAGCCCCAACCAAAGTGCTTTCGTTTCTAAGAGATCAATCAAGCATAATGTTCTATTATGCCAGGAGATGCTCAACAAATATGGTAGGAAGCATATCTCACCTAGGGCAGCCATGAATGTGGATATCTCAAAAGCCTTTGATTCGGTGAACCACAACTTTATATTGCAATGCCTCCATAAAATTGGCTTCTCTGACCACCTGGTTGGATTGATTAAAGAATGCATCTCTACTTCCACATTCTCAGTCAACATTAATGGGTCACTCTGTGGTTACTTTGTTGGGAATCGAGGGCTAAGGCAAGGGTTCCCTCTCTCCCCGCCTCTCTTTGCCATCGCCATGGAGTTTCTTTCAAGAATGATTCTGCAGAACACAATGAACCCAGAATTCAACCACCACCCCAAGTGCTCTAACCCTGTCATTACTCACCTCATTTTTGCTGATGATCTCCTTCTACTTTGCAGAGGTGATTGCCCGTCAATTACGATACTGAAAGACACACTGGACGACTTCGGCATTGCCTCGGGTCTTAAGATCAGTGCCGCCAAGTCTTCATTTTTCACTGGTGGGATGGCTGACGATGAGATCACTAGAGCGATCAACATCACTGGAATGACTTCTGGGACTCTCCCCTTTCTCTACCTGGGAGTACCCATAGGGAGTAGTAGACTCTTGATCCATGACTACCTCCCTTTAATTCATAGAGTCACCAAACGCATCCAATCTTGGAGTGCTAAGACGCTCTCTTATGCCGGCAGGGCTCAGCTGGTCAAGTCCGTTCTTTTCTCAATCAACCAATATTGGTGTTCGATATTCTTGCTTCCGGCTAAGGTCATCAGCGTGATCAATGGCCTCATCCGGTCTTACTTTTAGTCGGGCATTGAGAACAGCAGGAGATCCCTTGTGACTTGGCATGAAATTTGCTCACCTAAAGCCAATGGTGGGCTTGGCTTCACGGATCTCCACACGAGGAACAAAGTTTCCCTTGCTAGGCTTCTACATGACATCGACAGTAATGAAGGTAACATCTGGACCAAATGGCTGTATAAGCACCTCATTAAGCGAGGTGAGTGCATTTGGAATTGTCGCCCTAAGCCCCACCACAGTAACTGCTGGAAGAACCTGATTAAGATCAAGGATGACATCCCCATTAACCCCTCGGGGAGGCGTGTTGAAGCCTTGTCCAGTCCCAATGGTACCTTCTCTCACAAAATAGCTTACGATATATTCAAACCCCTTCCAGCTCCAACCCTGCCTAATCCCTTCAAGGCTATTTGGCTCTCATCTAACATTCCGAAATGTAGCTATATATCTTGGATTGCCTCGCTCCGCAGGCTCCCCACACTAGCCAGAATGAAAGATTGGAACCTCACTACCACTGATACCTGCAAGCTCTGTACCTGCTCCATTGAGACTGATACTCACCTATGGAATCACTGCAGTTACAGCTCCCTCGTGCTCGACATTATCTCCAGATGGACTCTCACTCCCTTCCCTGCTCCCTATCTGGGTTGTATCTGGACTTGGCTCAGCTCCCGTACTGATCCCAATCCCAAGCTTATTGACTGTATTTGGATCTCCTCCATCTTATCCTTCATATACCATGTCTGGAAGGCTAGGAACAACATGTTGTTCAACAATAACTTCACCCGAGCCGTTGACTGTGTTGGTATGATTATCAGGACCACCAAGATCCATTTTGAGACAAACTGGAAAGATAGATCTCCTTCCTCGCTCCACCATGCTAGAATGCTTAGCCTTAATCTTGCTTGATTGATTCTCCCCACATGTACTGTCCATGTACCTCCTGTACTTGAACTTGCCCCGCATTCCCCTTGTACATCCTTTCACATCTCAATACAAATTAACATTTCAAAAAAAAAACAATACAAGGTGTTGTATTATTACATAGGTGGTTTCATCTACTAATTTCATACACCTTTGAGTGTACGAAATGTATAAAATCAACAACATAAACACCCTCGTGATTAATGTAATCAGCGTGAACATAAATACAATAATATAAGTGATCATATGAACTAGATATGGTTTGATCTTGCATTGAACACAAATAATCAACGTGATCAAACACTTATGGTGAATAACACACTTAAGAAATAATCATGTTTTTGCCTTTGAGAACTTGTAACTCAATCTCTAGCCTTTTAGTAATGCATCTCAACTAAACGTTTACATCTCGGTGGAGGTTTAGAAGAAATACTTGGTGATAATAGCTGAATTGTGATCCTCATATCTCGCAAATATTACAAGACACAATTTAATAAGAGTTAACCTCGAACATTATGAAAACAATGTGATGATTTGACAAATAATTTGTAAAATTAAAATAATATAACACATACAAAATATAAGAAAGACAAATAGATCATCTAAACAAACATTGGAGGGAGGTCGATCGGATCAGAAAAGGAAGAAAATGAAAGTGAAGGTGAGGAATCATAGAGGAAAGGAAAACACGTAAGTTGGCCGGTTGATGGGTACTAGTCAGCCGATCGCTAGAAAAAGACAAGAACACAAATCACAACAATTAAGTCAGAAGAATATATTTTTCACTATGTGATCTAGAATCAGTAATATCGAAAATAATCAGGTTCGTAATATCAAAAATAATATTAATAAATGAGTTCCAAGATCATAATCATCACAACAACCATATCAAATCTCAGTTAATAAGAATCAAATCCAAATAGATTTTATATCATGTTACGAGGGAGAAAATTTTGCTTGACTTTCACATTTTGTAGAATATGAAAGTCATCAATAACTCGTCTCTCATATTTTACAATCAACACTTGAAATATCAAATAGTATAAAAACAAACTCATATTGGTTTTTGCATTTTGCATAGACTAAACTAAAACTACAATAACACATTATTATATATATATATATATATATATATATATATATATATATATATATATATATATATATATATATCGTGTTGTTCAACTATATGACTAATTTTTCATCAACATTCGAAATTGTTCAATTAGCCTAAATCCTTTTGACATTTTCCAAAACCAAATTGGTAATCTGAACAACTATATAAGGGTTTTAAATGTACGAACAACTATTTACTATTTAGACATTGTGATGTACTTGAGTACGCTTAAATTATGAGCTTATGCCTAAGACTATTGTGCTAAGTTCGTATCAAATTTAGACGGAGTAAAAACAATAACCGGGCAACTAAAGGCACGACGATAAAAATGACAAATGCACATATCAACGCAGTCCGATTGCGTCGAAAATTTTTGAAACTCAACGCAAGCTGACTGTGATGAGTTGTTTCAACTTCAACGCAGACCGATTACGTTTAAGTTAAATAAGTTAAACCCTACTTTAAGCGAAGTCGTCTGTCATTGACACTCTGCATCACAATCCAACTTTTTGAAATCTAAAAAAAACTGAAACCTCTCATTTTAAACGA
>BSUD01000008.1:121061284-121129553 GCA_033239045.1 Fagopyrum esculentum
CCCCCCCCCCCCCGGTATCATTCTATTCGTTGGATCCTCCAAGATGTGCTTACCAAAAGCGGCCTTTGAGTGCACTCAAGGTACATTTTCTTTAAGTTTTCACATATTTCTCGTGTTTTTTTTATTTTTTTAAAAAAATTGTGTTTAATGTTTTATTCGAAATTTTTAGTTTTAGTTGAGAAACGGGGATCTGTAATTAAGAACTTATTACAGTAGAAACGGAATCGAAATTGTAATTGAAAACGAAAAAAAACAAAAAATGTTCTTCGCTCGGGTTGAGCTCACCTTCAACACATGTCGATTGCGTTGAAGGTGAGCTGCCAGCTTCAACACATGCTAACTACGTTGAAGTTGGCGCGTAAACACACGCGCCTGTTTTAAAGAAGCGTATGTGTTTGCATTTTAATTTTTTTAACTAATAAATGATCAATTATTGTTAGCTACTATATACAGATTTTGAATTTTGGATTTTGATAACTTTATTACTTTCGACAATCGGTTTAGATCGTTGTCAAGCAACAATTTAAGATGAGGAGACGACCACCACTTACCGCTTTTTTACCTCGAGGCGATCGGCGAGTGGAGGATGGCAAGGTTGCCTCATCTACATCTGATCCTACTCCTGCTACCTATCACACATTTATTCCCTCCCCATTTGAGCCCGCTCCTACTACTCATCCCACTACTATCCTCTCTCAAGTCGGATCACTTCCTCATCGGGAGGCTCGGTATGAATAAGATGATGTGGACACCATTTGCACACCTCCCTCCACTACTTTAGTTCCCTTTACCTCACCTCATGCTCCCGCTTCTACATCCACTTTTCATGCTTCCACATCCACTCTCGCCCGTACCCCTACTCCTTCAGACACATCTCTACATCTCAAACGCACACCTTCTCATTCTCACACTTCTCCTCTATCCCCCACTCAGACACATACTACCCCCATACCCATACCAATCATGCACCCGGAGCTGATGCGGGGTCATCATCTTCTACTACTCGTGTTGCCAAGGAACTAGTGCACTTTCTAAGGTTCAAGATCTGCTGACGCGGTTCCTTGACCATATGGTTTCCCATATATGGATGAGCAATGTATGATACTAGATTTTGGCGATGAATGTGAACACATGTATTTTTTTCATGTATAACGTTAGTTTTTTCAAATGAAAGACATTAGAGAGGTGATGAAGGTACACCAACGTATCGAGCATGTGAGATAGGTATTGACTTAAAAACATGATATTGATGACCCCGAGGGATGGTTTGCTTTGGCCAGCCGGAGTGGATTGGATGATCTAGAGACATTTAACTTTGGCGGGATTGATCACGCTCTTTATCATGCCTTTGTCGAGCGGTGGCACCCGAAGACCAACAGTTTTCATCTACCTTGGGGTGAGATGACGATCACCATCCATGATGTGGTTATTTTGATGGGCTTATGGATAGACAAAGATTCTTGCGAGACACCATGAAGCACACATCGACACATAGAGTGTTTGAACTCTACAAGTTGTTAGAATAAGGGAAGTTCTTCTAGATTGTATATAGGACTCTAAGGAAGTGAAATAATAGTGTGTTAATCCTACGGGTTAGATAACCCTAGACGGAGACGTAGGTTGGTTAAGAGCTTAACTTTGTAAACATATCGTGTGTCCATTGTGCTTTACTTTCCTCATTTTACATTTACCTTTTAAATTTCCGTAAACTGCTTTACAGATTCTGAGATTAGTCAAGATCTTGAGTTCTAATTCAAGACCTTGAGATTCATTCCAAGGCCTTGACATTGCTATTAATTTCCCATACTTTATCCTTCCCTAAAGTACTTCAATCATATTTCTATCTCCTACTCCGTTCTTTAGGTATCATTGCTCGTACGATAGGTGGTCTAAGAGATAGGAGGAGGTCATACACTTCTCATTGGTCGGCACAGAGATGACGCTCGTCTCATGGGTTGTAGCGGATGACTACCTGGCATGGTTCTCTAACTGGGGACATTTGTACCTCTTTCTAGGGTCAATTGCACAAGCACCTCCCATGGGTCGATCACCTCATTTCCATGTTTCGGACACTCGGGTAAGATATCTGATTTGTACATGTTAGTATTTCGTTCATCTATTATGGTTATCTAACTACGTGTTTTTGTCAACAACGTCTGTATGTCCTTGTTGGTAGGATTCAGGATATGATATGTGTTCGTGGTATGCGAACGGTGGAGGAGATATAGGATGGGTCACATCGGCTTGTTGACAAGGTAGTAGGACACCAGCCACCACTTGATCCTTCCCAGGTCCAGGCGTCGCAACAATGATGATTATGACGTTTTTCTTTTAATTTTTCGGATGTTATTTTGTATTTATTTGGATATGTACGAGATTTTGGTTGGAATATTATGTTATTATGATATATTATTACACTATATCGCAAACCATTGTTTAACCAAACTCGGTTACCATCCTTCTTCGACTCCATTGAAGACTTAATTTTACCATTTAAAAGATTAAGAAATGCGTGCTCACACAAGCTTTTTACATGTTGCTTGACAAAATTTCTTGGGAGTTTTTGTGTGTGTATATATATGCAATAGCTTACAATAAACCTCAGTATAAAAGCTATTACAAGGAAAGCAAACTTACAAGATTTTCAGTTTCAATGATAGAGGAAGAATGATTTTAAAAAATGCATGTGATGATTTTAAATAAATTTCTCTATCGTCTGTCATGTTCTGGAAAATTTTTTACATTGGTTTGAAACTATGACGATGGTTTGCTTTAAGTAACAACTTACTATTTTGGTCTACAAAGGAGATAAGTCGTAATGGATTCTTTGGATGTTCTCGGACTTTTCAATTTTCATAGGAGTAACCAATAGGCAATATCCACTATTCTTACTTAATAACTTCAACTCCAATAAATCGGTTTGCGTTGAGTTTGAAATTTTTCAATGCAGTCGGAATGCGTTGTGTTGTACATTTCTTCATATATATATATATATATATATATATATATGATCCCAAAAGCAATGTCACGAAGTTTTAACTTGGGCCAGTCCAAACTGATTTTATTTTTAACTTGAGCATACTCTACTTGCATCACGGTGTATAAATAGTAATATGTTGCCCATGGGTTCAACCATTCGACTCTACAAGCTAAAATAGTTAAGTAGGTCTTGGTGTTGTAGGTCCAAAATAGCTACACAAGAGAGAAGAGGTGCAGCTTTCTACTTTCATTTTCCATGATGTTGTTCACCCGGAAAGTCAGGGCTTTCTTTTATATTTCTGTGCGTGAATTTGAATTGGTGGAGAAGATGGATTATGATTGGTCCTCAAAACATGTGAGGGGCTCAAAGATAGAGATTACAATGTCAGTCTAAAGTGTAGCTGATGAAGGTTATAAACTTAGGTGCCCTTTGAATAGGAACAGTTTATGCATGTCAAAAAAAGGAATAGTGTAAATAGTACACCACCATGTTGTACTATGTTCATAGGAAACTCGGGTAGACTAGGCAATAATGGTGGTACCTATCTTATGTTTGTGTATGTTTTCTTATGATATATCAACACAACATATGGTGTGGGGGCGTCAATACAGGAGATAAAGAAAACAAAAAAGAAAGAGTAAAAGGAAGTATAGGGTGGAATCCTGTCCATTCTAGGCTTTAACCAAGCTCTATTTCATCCTCTTTACCTACCACTAAGAATCACATCAACCCTAGATTTTGACCTAATTGTTATATCTTCCCCATCATGACCACCAATGAAAATTATGAAAGGATTAATAAATTTGTTTGGTAAGTAAAATTAGAAAAGAGTTATATAGATGAAGAATTAAAAATATGATTTGTATAAGGAGATGAGTATGTCAATAAGTGAATATGATTGTGGGTAAAGTTAGGAAAAAATATGTGTTAAAATTTTTTTTATAGATGAAAGAGATGAAAAAACGAAATGCGATAAAAATAATTTAGCTTCAATAATCCTTATAATAAAAGTTAATAGGATTATATGATTTTTATAATCTAATTCCTTAATCTCCGTAGTTTAATATTTTCCATCTCCTTCACTCCCTTAATAAACAAGATTAAGGGGATTATGTACCCTTTTCATCCCCATAATTTTCATGTCCATAATTTTTTGACCAACCAAACGCAGTCATTATATAGAGATGAAGATGAAAGTAGATAAATAAATAAAAAGAGTTGTTGATTTAAAGAATAAAAAAATTTAGATAAGTGTTTTAGTAGGAGAAGTTAAATTTGTAAATGCATCAAACAAACATTCTCTCATCACCTACCTTAATTTCTTAAATATATCTTGTATTCTAATTAGGTACTAGTGTAATCTCGTGCCTTGCACGAGATTAGTTGATATATTTTTTAAAAAACTTATAAACTTCAACATATATAAAAAAAATATTTTGATTTTAATTTCCGTGTTTTATTTATAAATTTTTGATAAACATTGCGGATATGAGGATTTATAAATGAATTGTAAATATTTTAGGTTTAACAATTAAAACCCAAAATAATAAAAATGTTTAGTTAAATAAAACTATCAAATTTAATTATTTTAAAAAAAATCAGGAATTACTTAGATGGTACGGATTATGTTTCTTTAAATAATTGTAATTGCAAATTCTTGTTATAAATTATGTAATTACAAAAATGGGAGGTTGAGGTTAATTATTGGTATGACACGTGGCAAAAAAAATTCGATTTAATATATATAAAAAGATAACATTTATTTATTATTTTAATTATCAAATAATTCTTTTACACAATCTTAGTGATAATTTTTAAAAATTAATGAATTATTCATTTATAAAAAATAATTTTTTGGACTTAGAGAAACGTGATTGCGGACAGAAACAATTTGGTTTACTAGGTTTTTTCTAGTTTTGTGTTTAGTATATGTACCCTTGAGAGAAGAGTGTGTAAAGTTTGAAAATAAATACAAAAGGTTGGGGTATATTTACTTAATTGAAACATTAAAAAGCCTACTTGCTACTCTATTTTCTCAAAAAAGCCTAGTTACCAAAATTGCCCATTGCGACATGTGGCAAAAGAGGATCTCCTTTAATACATATAAGATAAGATAAGATTAGATACATGAAGAAAGAAAATGATAACGGATTATCCAAATTTATACTATTTTTTAGTCTAAATTTTTCAATATGACCCATTTATAAGATGTTTAACTAAGCATATATGCCAAGCTTGAGTGAGTTTACGCCTCATTGGCATTTAATAAATATGTTTGGTATGTTGTTGTAGTCAAATATTAAAGATCACTTAAAGTCTTTTGTTTTTATATAAATTAAAATTTATATAAGATAGGAGATAAAGGAAACAAAAAGAAAGATGTGCAATGTATTTTTATTTGTATCATTAAATCATATATATACTTTTACACCTTAGTTTCAATACACAAAAGTCCCAAACTTTTTGTTGGTTTATTTCAACTTAAAACTATAACTTAATTTGTATAATCAAAATTTATTTATATTTTTATTTAACAGTTAGTCAATAAAAAATATAACATAAAATTGGTCATGAAGGGTAGAGGATTTGTACCATTAAATAAAAAAATAAAAACAATATGAGTGGTTATGAATTTTTGGGTTTTGGAGATTCTATGCAATATATATCGTATATGGTGGTGGCATACTAGAATGATAGTGACAATTCACACGGTATGTTAGTTGTCTTATAAAATTATTCAAGTGATGTCCATTCCTATTTTTCTCTTCACATACCCCTTACTGAAATGGTCAATGGGATGAGCTTTTTCTCTCTTGTTTGTATTGCTTGTTGATGTCGGATACGGGTATAAGGATGGATCGAGGTTTGCTATAGTTCAACATAAATTTTAATAAAAGATAATATGAGAAAATAAATATAAACGGATATTATTATGAAGGGTATTGAAATTCCCTCACTTAATTTTTCCCATTTTGTTTTCTAACTTGAGAGGGATTATTTCTATTACTCATAATATATATTTAATATTTCGTCGAATAATATACTAAAACTCTAAGTAAAACCAAATTTACCTCATTAACTCTTTTTTCAATTGATTTTTCCCTTATACAATTGTGTGTGATGAGTTTATTCTTTATGTAATGAACTCTTTGTAATAATGACTTCAATGTAGTAATATAGTGGCTTATTGGTAGTTTAAGCATAATTCATTTTATTGTTAATTTCCGGTGAAGCCGAGTAATCGTATACAAATCTACGCTACCTAAGTTTTGCTTTAGATATTGTTAAAAATAGGTTATATTTGGAACATCTTATTCATCCTCATAGCACATTGATGAGTTGAAGATGAAACTCATATTCATCCTCATAATTCCTTCGATCCAGAATGAAGAGGTATTCTCTTATCCAACACTACAATCCGACATCAAATGAAATCCAATTAGTCAAAACTATAACGATGCAAACAAACACAATAATTTAAATTTTACAACAAAACGTTGGTTTGTGTACAACAAACATAAATGAACGTAGATTAAGTTTTAACTCCATTTGAATTATTGAAACATAATATTTCTGAACAAACTAATGTTATAAAAACTAATATTATAAAAATTCAAAATGTATGGAATTCTAAAAATTTCTGAACAAACGTAACTAGCATGTAATACAATAAATTGTGAAGCAATAACCCAAAAATGTTTAAATTAATGAACACGTAACTCGGAACCGGAACAAACATAACTTACAAATGCCAAAAAAGAAATCTTTACGTAATACCAAAAAATAATTTTATCTGAAAGCTCCCAATAAATTAACAAAACAAAACTCCTATTATTATGAGCTAATACATATGAGATATAAAATGATAAAAATTACCAAAGTTACAAGCTTCTACCCATTAGGGAACTGAGGCTAGGGCATCATATTGGAAAGAAACTAATTGATAAAAAGCCACGATGGAATCCCAACGGAACCACAAGTGAATCATAAAAAAACATGTAAAATTACAGCAAGAACAAACAGTAAGAACAAGGGTATAGAAGTCCACTCAAGACCAAAAAGAAAAGAATTACAGAGGAAAATTTTCCCAATTATCTGCATGCCTGGTGTCTTTACTATGATGACTGTTACCCATTTCAACAAACAACCCCGATGCTACCCTTGTGTATGAACAAACAACAAGAATTGCCAAAGTCAAAATTCAAGATAGATTATTACATTAAAATTCATATCAAACTAAAGATCAGGGGGTGAAGTGGAGCAAAGAGAATAATACCCTTACCTTGGCCAGCAATAGGTGAACTTCCGATTTGAGGCTGCAAGTTTACAAAAGTCATCTAACTCGATGAACTCGAACTCAAGCGATTCATCTTACCTGAGAAGGAGAACAGAGCAGACCAGAAGCGTCTGCTCCGACAACAGAAAGCTCACAAACATTACACAGCTGTCCCTCTTGACTAGGAACGAAGCGAGCACTGCAATACGGACAAGCAACGTCCTTTTGCCCACGGTAGATAGGTATGTAGGTAGCTCCACAAACTACAAACGGGTTTCTAAAATCGTATTTTAGCTCATTAGCATCTGTCATGTTCCTTTCTGCACCCTGTAGAACTTGACGTGCCGTCTTAGAATGGTTTTCAACTGTGGGGTTTGTCTCAAGGAGCCGCCTAGCAAAGTTGGCTGCTGTGATGAAATTCTTGGCCTTGTAGCAAACACTCATTGCATTCAACAGTGCAAGCCTTAGATGGGGTGTTTGAAGGTTGCAGTGAGTGAAATAAGCAGCAAGTTCCTGCTGGCGAATTGGATCGTCTTTGATCTCTCTTCTCTTGAGTTCCATTTTCAGACCCAATACGTACTCCTTCACAATGACAACCAATTCCTTGACCTCGTCAACTTCTCTTCGGGACTCAACGACTATGACAGGAATAGTGTGGATAATACCAAGGAAAATGCGAAGAGCTTCTGTGAATTTGCCAGCAGTAGTTGCCTTGTAACCAGCCTTGAGCTTTTCTTCCAATTGGGAGAAGTTGAACACGAGGGCTGGCGGGCCCCTAACATTAGGGCTATTATTCTCGGTCCATCCTCTCTCAACAGCAACTGACAGAACCGGAGCAGACGGGAATTCCCTCACATATGTATGGCTACCAGTATGAAGATCAAGAAACATTGGTTTCAAAGGGGTGAAATTCTTGATTCCAAGCTGTCGGTGCAATAACCGCATTGCAGTGTCGAAGTTACCAGCGGCAGCATGCTCAGCAGCAAGGGATGATCTTTGGGTCCATATTTGGCTAACGGGCATGCCTGCAGTTGGTGCAACGAAAACAGAAGAACGCGCATTTGCAGATGCCTTTGGAGTACTTTCTTCAGGAAGATCCAAATCGAGACCCCAACCTGTCTCCTCGTCGTCTTCATCTCTTTCCAGAACTTCTCCATCCTCAAAACCACCTGAAATATCCCCATTCTGTAAATTCTCGTCATCACCCATGTCCAGCTCCTCAACCCAATCACCATCACCACCATCCTCCTCTTCATCAGCATCTCTACCGATATTTTCAAGTCCACCCTCAAAGATGCCTCTCATGACTCTAAGTAGAGGCCAATCACCTCCACACAGAACAGGAGCGGGAGGCATCAGAAGGGAGGAAACCTTCCCCTCTGGCATGGCAGGAATATTGTCTCCTAACTCAGAGGCGAGTCTCTCTGCGACATCATTTAGCTGATGAGCAGAAGCTGTGATGTAAGCAAGTGGCAAATGACCAGCATTCTCCAAAATCTTGACTCGTTCACGAACATCACCCAAATACAGGGCATTGTGGAACTGCCCCATGACATCATTCTTCACCTCAGCAATTTTTAGCATTTTAGTTAGCTTTTCTGTATTTCCAGTGATAAGATAAAGAAAGGATAACCTCTCGAAATTCTTAGTCCTCTGATAAGCATATTCCACAATACCAGCATTGCCTTGGCGAAGAGCTTCCACCCCTAATCTATACCAGTGATCTTTCTCATCGATTTCCTTGGCTGATGCAACTGCGATTTGGATGTTTCCACTCTCCAGAGCTAAATTGAAACGTGTCCTCTCATCTTTTGCAAAATGCAGAGCAACTTCAGGGAAGCCCTTTTGTTGTAAATAAGCAATCATTGCCTGCCCAACAAGCTGAGAGCTCCTAATCATATTCATAACTTGGTCATACCTCTTCCTCATCAAAGATAGCTTGAAAATGTACTCTGTTGCATCAATAACTATGGACTTGTTCTTGCCATCACGGTCCAGGCAGAAAATAGTATTTCCAGACACCTTTGTGATATATATCGGAACATCAAGTGTTCTGATTATCCCACTATCTCCATTAGGGAGGCAGTATTTAATGTGATTCAGAGTAGTGTAGATGAAAACCCCGTTCTCATCCCAGGCTCCACTCTTAACACGGATTGTCTCATGAAGGGTGCACTGATGCACAAGCTTCTTATTTGCAATTACTATGGCATGTTTGCTAAGCAAAGCAACATTTTCCATGTCAGTTGACCATACAACATACTTTACAAAAGGTGTTTGAAGTTCACCAAGGACGATCCTCTGTTGTAGATCAAAGATGACAACTCTATCTTCTGCCCTACAGAGCAAGCTACCAGTCCCTGCATAAAATATTGCATCTGTAGCAATAGGGAGAAGACTCTTTTTCACCATCTCATTCTTCAGATTCTTCACTAGTACGTTATTGCTGGTCTTGTCCAGCACAGCAAACCTATTACGTGCAACAAAGACAGCAGAACTTCCAGCACCTCTTCTCGCATCTTGCGCCACATCACCCCTACCAAAGCTATCCTTAGGAATGATATAGAGCTCATAAGTTCCACCATCGACATCAGAACATATAAGAACTGCATTCTCTGTGGGGCTGTATGAAAGAGTCCTGGGACCCTGATTCAAAGTGGTTGACCCAGATCGCCTAATTGGTATCACTTGTGTGTCGTTCTGTGTAGAGAATTCATAGAAACGCAAGAACCGGTCTTTGGCGTAGAACAAAGTGTCACCACTAACTGAGAAAGCTGGTCGCTCTCTCTCCAACTTGAAAACAATCATGCCACTATCATGCCCAGCAGCTAGCAAATTCATTTCAGGATGAGCCGAAAGAATCCAAAATCGGTCATGCTCCCTGCGGAATGTCTGGATTCCAGTCCGCTTTGTGACATCCCAAACACGAATACTCTTGTCTTCCGAATTTGAAACAATTATGTCCTGCTTGGCATGGAACATCACACATGAAACGTTATTCATGTGTCCTCTCAATGTGTCTACTTCCCATGCCTTAGTATCTGCCCACAGCACATTAAGTTATAACTAGTTCCATGCATCAGAACACAATACGTGAATTATAGACATCAACTGATGCAGTTTTAATTAAGCCAATGTGAAATCCACTAGCTTCCCATCCGCAAGGATGCTTTAGGGTGGACTACCTCTAGGAGGTAGGCCAACCTAACCGCTTTCCATTTTCAAAAAAATTTACAAATATGAAATCCACTAGCATAGTAGCATTTAATGAGACATCCAATTATTTGAAGTCATCTAACTTATTGTCTGAAACTAACAATGATATCAATGACAAACACAAGTTTGGCCATCGTTCACGAAAAAGAAAAAAGAAAAGCAATAAAAATCAAGCCTGAGAACCTGAACTCTTTATGAGAAGAACGGTACTAAGTTGTAGAATATGTGAAAACTGAAGATGACAGAGAACTCACCGTTCATACGCCATAGTTTTACTTGACGATCATCAGCTCCAGAAACAATCAACGGCAGGGTCGGATGGAAAGAAGCCCAATTGACTCCCCTGTCATGTCCTTCCAGTACATACTTGACAACAGCATCTACACCACCAAAAAGATCACTGTTCATTTGACTCAACCGCATAATGTCATCTGCAGGGGACACAGACTTCTTTCTCAAGGCCCCAATATCCCAAACACGAACAGTCTGATCAAGGGAGGCTGACACCACAAGGTCTTCCTTTGGGTGGAATGAAGCACACATCACATAATGATTGTGGCCTGTCAAGACAGCGATACATGTCCTAGATTGCCAGTTCCAGATCCGAATAGTCTGATCATCACTGGAGCTGACTATCCATGGGTACTCATGGTGAAACTGAACAGTGCGGATGTAATCAAGGTGCCCAAGAAGGGTAAACAGGCACCTGTGTGTTTTGTAGTTCCATACTTTAATCTTGTAATCATCACCTGCAATATAACAAGCAAAACAGTTTTAAATATATGACTACCTCATTATCCATTACGATGAAATAATATTAGCGTTCAGGCATTAACAGAGAGCAGTATAAAATGGTTTCCACACATTAGGACCTAGGTGGTAACAAGCTCTACAATATTACAGCAACACGAAATTATTTTGCAAAGAATAAAGTACAGACTTAAATATGGTCTGAACTCTGAACTATCAATATATATATGTGACCACATACAACTAAAATGCATAAGAAAATGAACTTTTAGGAAAAAAACAGGAGAAACAGTTTCTTACAAGTTGGAGAATAGGGGATTTTGCTCAAATACAACTTGCAACCAAGGTATACAAGGTTAAGATATTTTATAGAAGTAGTGGACAGTAAAGTGGTCAAGTATGTTTCCTTCAAAAGTTTGTACTAAATCATGTTTTATTAAAGGCTTAAATGCCTTATCAGTCCCTAGACTTTTCAACTTTTGACGATGTATTAAAATATTTCTCCTGTTTGTTCCTAATTATTCAATATTCTTATGAATTTTCTAACTTACTGAAAACTATATAGTTTTATAATCTCTATCTTTGACATATTCTTTGAACTTAATTTCTCTTTCATATATTACCAAAACCATTTTAGCAACTAATGACTTACTAATGTGTATGGAAGTAAAATAAACCCATATCTTTTGTGTGTGTTTTTACCGATTTGTGTTGGGAAAATAATTCACTTACTAATGGGGATGAAATGGACTTTGATGAACTAGAGTTTAAAGTTTAGGATTTATATTGTGTTGAGTTAGAGGCTAAGTGGTCAGGTATGACACTAGTTACAAAAATAAGGGGGTGAGTTGTACCAAGTTAGAGTTAGAGTTTAGGGGTTAAGTGTCGTGATTGAGAAAAAACAACAATCATTCTTTGTTTAAGAGAGAGAAAGTAGCACCAATCATTTTACAAAAGATGTTGGTCCCATTTGAGTAGAATTCAATTACAAAATCTAGATATACCGACCAAAGCTGAGAATGGAAAATACAACAAATTATGCTTGGCATTTGATAAAAGCAGTGCCAGGGGTTTAAGTAGCCTGCCAGACACACAAGATCCATAAGTGGATATTTGTAAAGGATGAATGAGTGTCACAGTTTTCGGAGGGATAGCTCGGATAAGATCCATATTTAGCACAAAGTAGCATTCCCAATTTGAACTATGCCAATTTCTTTAAGATAACTGGGAAGTCTAGAATTGACTTTATCAAGAATGATAAGAGGGAGTATGTGATATTACATCACAAAGGAGTGAAAAGTTACTTCTCAAGACAGGAGTTTTTAAAAGACTAAGATGCCATCTAAATTTACAACAAAAAAGAGCAGAAAAATGATATTAAAATTCAAAAACCAAAACTGCAGTTAAGTACGAATTATGATTATGAAATATGACATGATCTCAAATTCAGATGCATATCTGACATCAATTATTCGATATTTCCATATAGCACCTTCGAATGAAAAATGAACAGGGCGTCTACAAAAACGAGCTGATCAAGGAATTACCTCCTGACACGAAAAGTGGCTGAGATTTGTGGAAATGAACACCACGAACAGGTCCATCATGCTCATCAAATCTATCAATGAGGGTACCCATCCTGTAATCCCACAGCTGGATCACGCCACTGTGAAGACTCGCCAGGATCCATGGTCGCTTACTATGGAAGCTCAGTCCCTTGACCCTATTACTCTTGGTCTCGAACTTCGTCAGCATTTTCGACTACTAAAATATCTCAATCTCTGAAGAAAAGCACTACTCACGTTAGGAGCAAAATATTAAATCGAGCAGCAGAGCTTACATTCTTCCCTAAAACACAAAACTGAATCACAATAAACCACGAGTCCCGACACTCTCACTAAACACCTCATCAAATTCAGCAAAAACACAACCCCGAACTTTCTTGGAACTCAACTTTACAACCCGGATCGCAATCAATACTGCTAAACTGCAAAGATGAACTTAAAAACCAGCTGAAGAGGAACTTAGGCCCCTCGATCGAGCATGGATCCGAAGAAATGACAGGCCTGAACGCAAATAAAACCGCAAATTAAAGAAGAGAGCTTGCAAATTACCTTAGATCTGATCAGGCAATCAACAGATGAAGTGTATTCCACTACCGCATCAACATTTGCCGGCGAGAACGACAGTGTGCCTTTTTCACAGGGATCTGAATCGGCAACGAAGACAAGGAAAAGAAAAATGAAGAGCAGATAAAGATATGGAGAGGGGAGGGTTTTGCTTCTCTATAGCAGATCTGAATTTCTATAATTCTATTTCGTCGAGTGTCTCGTTAATGCTTAATTTGATTACCCGATCTGAATTAATATAGCTTTGTTATTTTAGTGATAAAAAGCGAAAATACCATTAATACAATTGCAAAAAAAAATGGGGCGTTCCGGGAATCGAACTCGGGACCTCTCGCACCCGAAGCGAGAATCATACCACTAGACCAAACGCCCTATTTGTTATTATTACTCTTCCGTTGCATTAAAGTTTAGTTTTGGATGCTGATTACCTGCTTTGTTTATGAAATATAAATGGTACATAATTTTTTTTAATCTGAGGTTTGTTTAGGTCATTAGGTGCATGGCACTTGGTTTATGAACCAAGTATTATAACTTATTATTAAAACTTCAGCAAATAATGCTTTAATGTTTGCAATTGGCAATTGCACCACATTACTTGTTTTATATTTGAAGGGACATCACATTACTTGTAGATGATTGCAGCATATTAGCCTTGATGTGGTTTACTACTGCTAACTCCATATAATCTCCACCAAACTTAATGGAGATACTAATTTGCCATATCTTGCTTTGAACTAATATGATCGAAGTTAGTGTAGTATTAAGCATATTCAGTACTAAGTTATACTACAGAGCAGACAGTAAAAACATATTTTTACAACATTATTCATTGAATCAGAAAAAAAAAACAAAATAAAAATAAAACACTACAAATGCTAAAATCCCCGGAAATTGGGGAGCTATTTATGCATCTAAGCCTCATTATAGGCATCAAAAGAATTGGAGGCAAAACTGAGCTTTCCTTTTTCCTCCTTTAATAACATCTATAAATATTTCCATTTTTCCAATCTAGAAGCCAGAAAGTGTCATCACTGAAGCACCGATGGAGAATTTCATGATCTGACTAAGAACTTGAAACTTGTTACATAGATGTCTGGTTTTTAGCTAAGTAGCTTTCAGCTTGGCCAGTCCATACCTCTCTGTGTCCTCAGAGAATAGCACGCCATTCCGTGAAAGGAGGCGAGTGAAGGACAAGAAGAATCGAGCCTGATAAGAGAAGTTTTGTGGTTAAGGAGTGTTGTAAAAGGAAGAAACCAAATCTAGAAATTAGTAGGTTTACCCATTGGAATGCAACCAACGCGAACCAACAGCCTTGTAAGCCTAATCCTTGGCTGCTCACAAACTGTAATTGCAAAGAGATCAAACTCCATCACTTTACTTGTGAGCTTCATAGTATTTGACTGTAAAATTTCTAACTGAACTTTTTGAAACAAATGTAATGATCATACCATCAACAGAAGAGAGCCTATTGTAAAACATCCACTCATTGCTAGACTGATGAATTTAAGATCTCTTCCGGCCTACGCATAAAAGCATATTCTGTTAGTAACAGCGCGTTATATTCAGTGCCTTAAACTAAATAAAGCGGTTTTAAAGAGATGCCTCAGGAAAGGGTATAAACTGGTTTCATTAGCCTGTGGATTTTGAGAAGTATTCATATATTTCATGTATGACAGTTCATATTGGGATAGGAATTAAATCAAAATAGAGCATGTAATTCCACAAGTTTTTAACTGAAAAAGATCAGGAAATTGTACGGAAAGAGCTGCCATTATTTACCAGTAACGATCCCTCGCAGCTATGTGTACAAGGTGTGACACACAATGACATGAAGAATGGTATCAATACTTTGTGCATCTGCGAAAAAGGAATTCATCAGGCAGTGGAGATAACCTTAAAAAAAATGGTGAAGTCTGATATGCATTTTGCTGCATGTTGTTTTTCTTTTAGATTATAAGTGCAAGTAATTGGCTACGCCATCACCTTCTCTTGTGGTAACTAAATCGACATCATAGATAGAGCATGTAATTAAATTTATGTACTAGGATGAATGATTATAAACCTGTCCTATTACTGCAGGATCAGATGTGAAGATGTTCGGAAACAGCCAAGGAACAGACGTTCCAATTGTTCCTAAAACCAAACCCAGAGAAACTCCAATTATCAAGAGAGACTTCAGCAGCATCCGAGCCTGTTCAAGGTTCCAACTCTTCAAGTGTTAATCTCATAATTAAGTCCTTAAGACATTTTGTATTAAAAAAAGTGGTGCCTCAATATTCAAACGAATAATCATGTGAATCCCATCCTTACCCTTTCCAAGCTTCGATTGACTCCATATAACATCTCAGGCATGAATGACTGGGCTGTTTGAGAAAGGGGTTCACCCCATACAACACACATGCTGAACATTTGAATCATGACCTATATAAAACAGGGACCATTTGCAATGAAGAGAGCCTTCAAACTAGGGTAAGCCGAACCAATGAAACTACGAATAATACAGAACCAACCTGGTGAGCAGCAACCATCTGTGTGCCCATAGATGTAGCAAAGTATATAATCAGAGAGTAAAAGGCCACCTACACATTAAGATGAACATGTGTTAGATTGGAAAACCATTGAAATGTGATCCAATCTAGCATCACACACAATTACTAACCTTTGAAGCTATTGTTAAAAATACAGGAGCTGCAAGTGTAAATATCTGCACAAGTTCTGCGCCTGTTGGAACTTGAATAGCATAACCATTGTATCCTTTCTTGTTCAAAGAGTCAATCATCATGTATGCTGCAATCACCTAAAACAAAACCAATAGGTGGACAAATAGAGCAGAAAGATTGATGATTCTTTTTCAAATTAGGAACAAACGTAAATACTAACCAAGATGTAAGAAATTTTAACATGTTTATAATACCTGTGATGTCATTGTGGCCCATGCTGCACCAGAGATCCCGTATCCTAAGAAACTACAGAGAACTATATGGCCGATAACATTTACAGTACTGGCAACTACCAAAGCCTTCAAAGGTCCCCATGAATCTTTCATTCCAAGACTGTTAACAAGAAGTGAGGAAATTCGCCATGTCAGCTCATTATAACCACTAATCGTAATGTCTATAAATTTGACGAAAAATTTGCTGAGCTACCACCAACTGAATGCACGAGTCGGATGAATGAAATTACAGACTAGAACATAATTGAAAGGGAAAATAAACAAGAAATGATACAAGTTTCTTCAGAGAATGAGGAACAACACTGATTATTATCTCTATGGTCATAACTTCTGCTTACAGGAGCCATAAATATCAGATGTTTCTGGGTATTGTACCCATTTTTTCATGCTAATTTTATCAAATTTCTGTTTCCGTTTTTCTTCCTACACCATCTTTGAGACTATTTCCACGATGTTAGCGGAATAAAATCGATGAGAATTTGGCCCCACAATGAACCGAATAAGTTGTATCAAAATGAAATTTCACCTTGCACTCTGAGCAACCCATCCAATAAGAACAGCAGGCCACGCTAAACCGCGAATCTAAGAGCAAAGAAGAGCTAGTATCAGCAATCTCCAGTAAAACAAAGTGGAAGTTGATGTAATACAAGCAGATGAAGGCAATTTTATAGTGTGAAGTAGAAAAAGATGTCATGTAAGCAAAAAAAAATTGTGGCAGAAAAAAAAACTGATGTCATGCAAGCTGATTTACCAAGGGAACATTTGATGATGTACAAACCTGAACATACTTGTTTGCGGCAGGCACAAGATGAGCATTAGGTCCAGTAAAAGCTGAGGAAAATGTCAAATAGGGTGAAGGTGAGCAGTAGCCAAATAGTATTAGAAAACATTACATTTCCTTATTGTGCTCTAACTGAGAAATATCTACTCTTTGCATTATCAGGTTTATTCAACAAGGTAACGGCAACTAATTCAATCCTTATACCGGTCAAAGCCTTTGCACCCAGGAATTTAGTGAATAAAAGCATCAGCACTCCACAAGCTAGACCCACAAACAACAAGATTGATATTTGATGTTGTACTTCCTTTTCGTCCTGCATCGAAGAAGTTAAACATGTCAGCTAATGGATCTCGATATGCAGTGCTTTTAAAGAACATAATAGAGCAGCAGAATGCTAATAGACAAGCATCACATGTAGTAATGTGACTTTGGCCACTGGATTATGCACATCCTAGTTTGTAGCATTTAGCTTCTGGAAAATGATCATAAAAGAGACTGAACAAATTCACTTCCAGTTGGACTGATTTTGCTATACCAATATAGCAGGATAAAAATACTCTTTAAGGTTAGGAAGATACATTTAGTGCATATTATATATGTGATGATGTCAGTATGTATGCTTTATGCTTATATGGCGTAATATGTCCTAAAAACATAGTCCACTAATCACTAGGTCTTATTTAACATTGATTAATTCTGATCCAAAATATCGTAATGTTCAATTGAATCAATTTTAGTACTGGCTAGTGGCTACAAAATCTACAACTGCCACAAGGTTATTGTTTATTTTTCCAGATTTTGAATTTGGGATAAACAACATTCATCATTCAAGAAATTGAGGGAAAGAGAAGATACTAACCTGTCGAGCAAGTGAAGTAGCTACCAAATTGGAAGTGGCAATCGATAGAAACATGAACACGTAGCTCATGTTATCACAAAGCACCGTCCCAGGACCTGGAAGATTTCAAAACCAAAATCAATCAACAAATCGATGTTTCCGATTCAATCTTCAAAACCCTGTCTCTAAAATCTCACCTAAAGCAGCGAGCTCAGTGGAACTTCCCTGACCAATCACAGCCGTATCAATCAGACTCATTAACGGACCACAGATCCACAACCCCGTGGCCGGACCTGAAAACTTGACAATCTCTGCAATTTGACTCAAAATGCTCTTGCTCGCCATTTCCTCTCTCGCTGACTTCGCAATCTCTACCTCAACTACTTCCGCTTCTCCTCCTCTACCATCCGAAAAACCCAGATCAAGCTCTTCCCCGCCTTCGATCTCGTCTCCGACGACAACCTCTCTCCCGGAGCTCCTTCCACTTCTACAGCGCACTCCGTAACCACGGCTGCCTGTTTGAGACGCGGAGAGCAGCAATCTCCGACACGGCAATCGCATACTGCCATTTATGCGAAAATCAGAACGAGAGACCCGATCGGCAGCCGGATGACGTACGCGGAAATAACCACCGGGTATTGGATTTTTCGCCGGAAGGATGCTAGACGGCAACGGCCTTGCTATTGCTTTGAGCTGCATTTCTTACCGATTCCGGTGGCGATATCGCGCCACACAACTGGAAGGAGAGTGTGATATATTAGAGAGAATTGGCTGAATTTAATAGTTGAGAACAGTTGACTGAAGAAGAAAACAGCTAATTGCAAGTTTTATTAGTTGCACCGCGCAGTATCTGATTTCATATGTACAGCTGAAGAAGATGAATGACGTGGCGGTATATGATTGGAAACTGAGAATGGTCAGGGGATTGGCGCGTGAGTAAGGGGGTAGGAGTAACTAACCTTCTTTTACTTATGAATCGGCTACCTGTCCGTCGTCGGAGCTTCCTCCGGCTTTGTTTGAATTGATGCCTCTATCGGCAAGAATTAGAGGGTCCTGAGTGCGCGCACCTAACCAACCATATGATCCATATGTCTACCTGAATTTCGACCAAATAAAAAGTACTAAGATGATTTAAAATATGCTGCAATCCATTTACATAACACCAACTTGTGAAGCCTATTTCAAATGTGTGATAGTTGCGTATTGTGAATACGTGTTAGAACTTCGCGAAACCGTGTCGGTTACGTATTGCGAATACGCATTAAGTGATGATCTAGTCTTTTAAAAATAGTAATTGTGCACCATTAATAAATTTGAAATATGATCATTGTTATTCGAACGCTACGTATGTTCGGTTATATATATTGAGAGTCAAAGAAGAAGTGGATCAACCTCACAAACTCTTCAAAAAAAATCGGTACCGAAAATGTCAACACAAGACGATGAAGAGGTGTTGAGTTCGTTCGATGATACAAAATTTAGTCAGCTAGATAGATTTCTTCCACATTTTGAGGTATTTAACTTATTGTAAGTTGATAATTGTACCGGGAAAAAATTATCTTATTCTATTTTTTTGCAATTAGGGTCTACCGAATTATCTATGTGATAAAGGGACCGACTATTCTGCTATGTTTGAAATTTGCAGTTTTTTCAACGATTGAAAGACAATAGTTCATCAAACAAATCATTAGCCGTTAGCTATTTTTAACTACTCGAATAACTTTATGATTAATTAATAAAAAGGAATTATTAAACGTTCAATTTTTTGAATTACTCGAATCACAAATACAATTAGTTAATCAACGTATAATGATCAACCATAAATTAAAAAAAAAAAACACTAAAAGCACCTTGATGCATTTTCCGTGTATTTAAATGGACGAAATAAAATAAAAAGTTTACCTTCCATGTCACTGTGGGGATTGCCTCAACACATATGACTGACAAAATTTAGCTAGAATTGAAGGACTTGTCTTAGGTGCAATAAGATAGCGGCGGGTGTCCAAATTTTGGAATGCAAATAAGTTGACCTATTTAAAAGCGGATTAGAAATAAAAGATTTGTGACTAGATAAGAATTGATAATGCACATTTCTACCTATACTAATGAGTTTCCTGACTTTTTTAAATATATAAATGCATTCAAAGAAAAAAAATTTCTTTTCTTTTTGAAAAAGGTGCAGTGAAAGTTGCACTATATACTTTCATTACTAATATTAGAGGTAGTTACATTTTCAAGTTGGTATGAGAGACTAATCCCAAAATCTCACACCAACTGTCTAAAGCTTAAAACATACCAACTTATGAGCTTGACAATTACCTTCCTTGTGTACATGAAGCCATCTAACAGTATCAAAAAGAGGTAACAACTTAGACACATCTTGCACAATGCGAAAGATCTCTATATGGCATTCCAATTTTCCCTCTACAATTTGAATAAGGGTATGATTGTCGCTTTCTACTTTGTTTCCGACATTGTGAGCAATTGCTAAATGCATACCTTTAAAGAGAGCTATTCTTTAAGCAACTAGGGTAGAAAAGTTTAATAGATTTTGCTCAATATGTAGAAGCAACGATAAACCGTCCCTGCAATCACTCAAGTCAACTCCAAAACACAACCTCATATCTCTTGTCTCTGCCGCATCAACATTAAGTGTCAAGTACTCATGCGATGGAGGTTCATTCCCATCGTACTCTAATTATTTCCTTCACCGTCGAGTCCGTCACAAGCACTTTTTTCCTTTGTTAAGCAATGATCTTACTCTCTCAAATGTCAGTATATCTTTGGCAAAGTTCCCCTCAACCCATCTGTTTCTTCTATTTCATCTCTCTCATATCATAAAGAAACATAAGAAATTATCTCACACTATAAATTAGGGCTGAGCATCGGTTCAAAACCGCAAATCGAACCGAACTGAACCGCAATCCTAGAAAACGTGGACCGCACGGTTGCGGTTTGAACCGCAAATGAACCGCATTTTGCGGTTTGGTTGCGAGTTTTTTTGCAGTTTTTCTTTTTTTGCGGTTTGGTTTGCGGTTTTGCGATTTTTTTACGGTTTGCGGTTTTGCGGTTTTTTTTACGGTTTGCGTTTTTTTTTGCGGTTTTCGTTTTTTTTTTGCGGTTTGAACCACAAACTGGACCGATTAAGTGCGGTTCGGTTGCGGTTTGGACCGCAATTTGCAGTTCGGTTGCGGTTCGGTGAACCAAACTACAATCTGCTCAGCCCTACTATAACTAGTTGATATACCATGTATCCAATCCATACATACCATCTTTAGCCTGAATGTTTGTGTTTAGCTATAAGAGATCCCATACTACCTTGGAGTGTTTACAGTCTCTAAACAGTGTAGATCGGTTTCTTCTTTCTCCCGGCCATATGGACAATATGTCCCATGTCCTTCAATTTTGCGGGAGTAGTCTAACGTTTGTGGAAGGCTTTGTTGCGTATGGTCCAAGCATGCATCTTCACACTTGGGTCAATATAGGCAGACCAAATCTCCCCCATACGTCTAAGTTTGGAGAACTGGATCCCAAAGATTCATTTGCACCGTATCCATTCCTTATCAAATGGTATGCACTCTTAACTATGAACTTGCCCGTTTTTTCAAGATACCAACCAGTCCGATCTTACTTGATATTGATGCTTAGTGGTATGGAAAGTGTCCTATCTCTTTGAAAAGGTAAGAAAGGGTTCAACGATATCTACCTTACAAGTGTGAGTTTGTTGGTTGATGATGTCAAAAACTCTTAGGGGTTTATCATTTACTATTATGTGAAAATTGTTTTCTTCTTCGCATTTTCCGGTATTCACGCTTCCCTCTTTGCCTAGATTGGTCTACCATCTCCAACCTGCCATAGTATCCTTTCTCGATTACCCATTTTGCTTTCCATAGGGATCTCCACATGTAACTTGACCGATTTTCTAGTTGAGCTCTTTTAAAAGAGCTTTGCGGGTAGTACTTCGCCTTTAGGATGTTTGCTACTAGGTTGTCTTGGATTTTCATTATTCTCCAACTTTTCTTTCCTAAGAGAGCCAAATTAAACATCTTAAGACCCCTAAATCTTAGGCCTCATAACTTTTTACCTTTGCACATAGAATCCCACGTACACAAGTGGATCTTTCTTTCACCTCTTTTTTGTCCCCACCAAAATCTTGATGTAAGAGATTGAAAGTAATCGGTGAAATACCCGAAAAGTTTAAACATCGACATAACGTATGTTGAGATCGATTGCGCGACAAACTTCAGCAATACTCTCTACTTACTTTGGATATGAACTTGTTCCCCCAACCTTGTAGCCTCTTCTCCAACTTGTTCTTAATCCCTGAAAAAATTTGTATTTTCTCCATACATACAAAAGTTAGAAACCCCGAATATTTAGAGCATTGTTTCTCTTGGGGAAGAGCAAGGGCATGTTTAACCATATTAATCATTCCCTAGCTAGTCCCTTTACTAAAGTTAATCTCAGTCCTGCCGGAATCAACCTATGGCTCAAAGCCATTTCATAGTCAACTAAAATGTTTTTGAGTGTTTCTTAGTTTGTGCTTGATCTATTTTTGCAAACAAAATACAACTATATGCATATAACATGTGAGAGATAATTGGGGTATATCTAGCAATTTTCATTTCAGATAATAGACTTTTGTGCACAACAATATAAATCATAGTGGAAAGGATCTGACTGTATAAAAGGGAAAAAAGGATAGGGGAGCTCTCTGTTTAGGACCCCTTTCAGGAGCAAAGAAGGTAGGGTGATAGTTTATGTAAATATGTAAATATAGGGGTACCCTAATTGTAATTATGTAAAACTCTTTTGTTATTAATATGAGCCGTCTGACAACGGAAACCCTAAGGGGAATTCATATTCATTCTCACATGATATCAGACTTATCGTTCCTCAAAATCTCTTCCGCTTCCTTCTAACCCTGCGGCCGTTCCTCATTACCGCTGCCGTTTTCCCCTTCCCGATATTCCTCAATGGCTGCGGAACGGAAACCTTCCTTTCACTCCGCCCTCGGAATCTCCAACATCAAGAACAACATTGCCCTTGTCCTTGACCATGAGACTCCGTACGCATCTTGGGTTACCTTATTCCGTGTTACCGCAAAGGCGCACAATGTTTTCGATCACATCGATGAAAAGGTACCCAAACCAACGGATATTGAAGATTCGTTATGGCTTCAAGTTGACGCTGCAGTCCTTCAATGGATTTATAGCACGGTGTCCCGGGAGATCCTTTTGCCAATTCTTGAATCCGATGATACTGCTCTTCAGGCTTGGAATCGAGTCAGGGACATTTTTCAGGATAACAAAAACACCCGTGCCGTCTACCTCGAGCATGAGTTCTCTAACTGTAAGTTATCAGGCTTCTCTTCACTCAATGCTTATTGTCTTCAACTCAAGTCCTTGGCAGATCAACTCAAAGGCGTTGGTTCACCGGTTCCTGAAACTCGACTTGTTCTTCAATTGATTTCGGGATTGCCCACGGAATATAATGCCGCTGCAAGTTTTATTCAACAAACAGATCCTCTTCCGAGTTTCACCAAGGCTCGATCTCAGTTGCTATTGGAAGAAACCCGTATGACAGCTCAGTCCGCCGCCGATTCGCAATCTGCACTCACTGCAGAATCACGCTCTCAGCCGTCTGATGCGCCATCGAACCAGTGTTCTGGCTCGCCGGCTCAGCCCAGATCGGGCTCGTCTCCTGCAGCACCGGACTCACAACAGTCCAGGCGTGGGCGCGGCCGGAAAGGCAAGTAGCGAGCAGGTGGTGGCGGCGGAGCTCCTCGCGCGGCCTAGCATCCCCAGTTTGGTTGGGTGATGCTTCCACAGTCCAGCCCTACTTCCGGCCCACCTGGATGGACTCCGGCCCAATGCCCTGCAGGCCCAGCGCGCCCTCCATGCCCTTTTCCTCAGCAAGCAGCGGATGGGCTACTTGGGCCAGGGCCCGTTTCACAATTCCAGCAACAGGCCCATTACGCCACATCTTCTCAGCCTACTTCCTTGGATCAGTCATTCGCAACCATGACGTTAAATCCGATGGACAATTTTTGGTACATGGACACGGGCGCCACATCCCACATGACGAATAATTCAGGTACACTCTCGTCTGTTTCACATAATGGTTCATTAAATTCGATAATTCAGGCCCATACCCGGCCTGCACCAGTTGCTGCTTCCCCCGGCCCAGTCCGCTCCTCAAGCCCACTGTTGCCGCAGGGACATAGCAGCCCTCCTTCTCCCCCTTCGCATGGGCCTGATTCCCCTCCCTCCACTTTATCCGGCCCAGCCCAGCTTTCACCCACAGCCCCCTCCTCCATTTCCGGCCCAGTACCTCGGCAGCCCACAATCCCTGCAGCACCGGCCATCCCACATTCCTTCCATCAGCTCCCACCTCCGGCTGTTTCACCTTTAAATGAACCTGCTCACCCACCTCCGAACCGGCCCTACACCCGCAGTCAATCCGGCATTATTAAACCAAAACCAATTTTAACTTATCTGTCTTGACCGCCTCAATTTCCCCCGTTCCCAAATCCCACAATGTAGCCCTTCAAGACCCGTATTGGACCGCTGTCATGCTCGATGAATATCGAGCCCTTATGCGGAATAAGACGTGGGTCCTGATACCTCGTCCTGCGGATGCTAATATTGTGCGATGCATGTGGATTTTTAAGCATAAGTACAGGTCTGACGGTTCCCTGGAGCGATACAAAGCCCGGTTAGTTGCTAACGGTTATTCTCAACAGGTTGGAATTGATTGTGATGAGACTTTCAGCCCTATTGTTAAACCAACGACCATCCGTATGGTCCTCAGCATTGCAGTATCCCGCTCTTGGTCCATTCATCAGCTGGATGTTCAGAATGCTTTCCTCCACGGCCATCTGAATGAAACGGTGTATATGTTTCAACCACTAGGCTTTCGCGACCCCTCCAAACCCAATCATGTTTGTCTTTTGCAGAAGTCTCTCTATGGTTTGAAGCAAGCTCCCCGGGCATGGTTTCAATGCTTCGCAGGCTTCCTCCATCGCATTGGTTTTATTAGCAGTAAGAGTGAATCCTCCCTTTTTATTTATAATCAAGGATGTGACACTGCCTATCTGCTTCTATATGTCGATGATATTGTTCTCACGGCTTCTTCTGACACCCTGCGCATGCATTTGATCAAGTTTTTGAGTAAGGAATTTGTCCTAAAAGACTTAGGTCCCCTATCCTATTTCTTGGGTATTTCTGTTCGGCGGAGCTCCTCTGGCTTATTCCTGTCCCAGGATAAATATGCTCGCGAAATTGTTGAAAGAGCAAAAATGTCTAACTGCAAACCCTTTGCTACCCCTGTTGAAACATCACTCAAGTTGAGTGCCTCATCCAGCCCTGCTATTAGTGATCCAACACTTTAACGTAGTCTAGCTGGGGCATTGCAATACCTCACCTTCACACGGCCAGACATCAGTTTTGCAGTTCAGCAAGTGTGCATGAAAGCCAGACATCAGTTTTGCAGTTCAACAAGTGTGCCTTTTCATGCACGACCCCAGGGAAGCCCATTTTGCAGCTCTCAAGCGCATTATGTATCTCTGGGACGTCTTCTTTAGGCATCACCATTTCCTCTTCTCCGAAGTCTGATCTTATTGCCTATACAGATGCTGATTGGGCAGGTTGCCCTGATACACGCCGCCCCACCTCAGGTTACTGTGTTTTCTTCAATGACACTCTAATCTCGTGGTTTGCCAAAAAGCAATCTATCGTCTCTAGATCCAGTACAGAGGCGGAATATAGAGAGTTGCCAATGTTGTGTCAAAATGTTCCTAGTTGCGGAACCTTTTACGTGAGTTACATTGTCCGCTTGCCAAGGCATCCATTGTAAACACAGACAACATCTCTGCTACTTACCTTGCCAGCAACCCAGTACGCCGACATTTTTACAAAGGGTCTTCCCCGACAATTATTTTTAGACTTTAGATCCAGTCTCACTGTTCAACCTCCTCCAGTTTCGACTGCGGGGTATGATAGTTTATGTAAATATGTAAATATAGGGGTACCCTAATTGTAATTATGTAAAACTCTTTTGTTATTAATATGAGCCGTCTGACAACGGAAACCCTAAGGGGAATTCATATTCATTCTCACGTAGGGTTGTCGGCTGTCCACTTATCAGAATAAAGAAATTGATTGAACATAACAAGTGAGAGATAATTGTGACATATCTAACATTTTTAATTTCAGATAATAAACTTTCGTGCACAACACTATTTATCATACCGGAAATGACTTAACTGTGTAAGACAAAGAAATAAGGATGGAGAATCTCTCTATCTACCACCCCTTTTAGGAGCATAGAAGGTTATCCACTTTCCATTTATCATAATAAAGAAAGTCGAGACATCACAGATCTTGATGTTTATGATCCATTTATCTCCAAAATTCATATTCACCCTTACCTCCCACAGAAACAGAAAATGTTATTAATGCGGAGAATATTGCAAGTCACTAATTTATTTTATAAGTAGAATGAAACAACAAACTTAAAGAACACGAGTACATGGTTAGGAAAAATAAGAAATCATCTGTTTTGTACTTACCTTACCTTTGGCACTTATATCCTCATATTAGAATTAGTTATAAAAGATTAATTGGCGAGGAAGCGCCTCAAAATTTCCACGAAAGCAACAACGACAGCGAATCAACAATTATTGATTCTCCGTTCTCGTCCTCTCCCTTCAATAGTTCAATCTCGTCTTCAGTGAATTTCACTACGTAATTTTCAATCTTCCAGTTCTCTGGATCACGCGGAATATTCTCTCGCTCATCTAACAAATCTCACGGGTTGAAAGATTCAATCCTAATCCGATTTGCTTACGAACTCTCAGATTTAGCTTCGATCTTCGGAAAGTCGTCTCTAAAGCCCCAATCCTCCCGTGTTTCCGGTGTGTTGTTTTAGACTGAGAAAAATAGAGAGGAGAAATGGGGAGCTTGGGAGCGATTCTAAAGCATCCAGATGATGTTTACCCGCTGCTGAAGCTCAAGATGGCGGCGAGGAGTGCTGAGAAGCAGATCCCTACGGAACCTCACTGGGGATTCTGCTACTCCATGCTTCACAAGGTTTCTAGAAGCTTCGCTCTAGTCATTCAACAGCTTGACACTGACCTTCGCAATGCTGTGAGTCTCTTAATTGTTTCACTTTTAGGTTTTGGTTGAATTTTCCAAAGAGTTTGGCCTGCAGAATGTTGGAATTTATACAATTGTGTTTCCCTTTTAGCCTAATTGAATGTTCACGATTCATATTTGTAACTAGCTTTTTGTTAAGTAATAAGTATCCTTAAAAAGCCGGAAGCAGCTATTTTCTCAAGTTATCGGTTGATACTTAATTATGATGGATGCTGATGCTACTAGGAGAATCAGGAAAAGGAAAAAAAAGAAAGAAAAGGGAGAGATCTGGGAGGAAAAGGGGAGAATGAAATTTTCATTTCTTTGGATAGTAGGAAGAGATTAGATGAAAGTAGTGCATCATTAATTTTTTTTCCCTTTCTTTTTTAAAATAATTTTGCAAAGCTTTTGTCTGCCTTTTCTCCCCCAACTTGCTGGGTGGTTCAAATTTCAATTCCCCCTAAGATAGTTAGATAATTCCAATCCCCTCCTTAAATTAACTGAACAATTGATTTTATTCCCCTCTCCTGATAAAATCTTTCCAAAACTCCCTATCTATACACAGTGTTAGGGTATCTGTGGATAAACAATAAGTTGAGTTTCATTGCATGATTAACAATTAAAGATTTTTTCAGTATGTCCAAAGTGAATTGCATTTCTTCGTTATCTGTAAGTTGACTTCATGTGATTTATAATGTCTGTCCTTGAAGCATGTTGTCCACGTTAGTATTAGCAGTCTAACAATTGTTAAAATCTACAATCTCTCTTACATCAAATATTTGATCAAGGATTTGTAATCTGGTGTCTAGCTGTTTTTATCGACTTGTCTTAATTCTTATTCTGTGCCTAACTAACATATCTAAAATCCTTCATTGCAGGTATGCATCTTTTATTTGGTCCTTCGAGCACTTGACACTGTAGGTTCGTTTCATTATCTTATTTTGGTCCATTGTTTTTTAATATGTTAACCGAATACTGTTGAGATATCAGGATATTTCAATGCTTTACCACTTAAGAAACTTTATATGCACTTTTTTCATACTTAATGTTTTGTAGCTCGTCATTTATCTTTGTTTATATCAATGGTATTTTCCTGTGCTATATGTCTTAACTATAATGATTGTTTGACTGCCTGTAGAGGATGATACAAGCATAGCTGCGGATGTCAAAGTTCCTATTCTGATTGAGTTCCATAAGCACATATATAATCGCGACTGGCATTTTTCATGTGAGTATAGTTAATCTCTTCTTGCTTTCTATTCTCTCAGTGTAGTTCCTCTGAATAACTTTATCATCTGTTGAATGATAGTAATAATAAATAATGTATTCTCACTTCTATGACAGATAAATAGTTTGTTCCAGCTCGTAGCTAGTGGCTGATAAACACAGCAAGCCACACAAAGTAAAGTTGTGACCATAAAGTGAACAAAATGCTGAATGTAGTCAAGTACTTAAAGTAAGGGACGATAGGGTCCTCACTTTAGGCCTCAGGGTGCGGGCCTCACACCATTAGACAACACGATGCTTATTTTTCTGGGAAAATGCTTATCTCTGTAAATATATACTCCGATATAAAACTTTTAGTCACTAATTTTTTTTAAACGCCTCGTATGCCATTCATTCTCGGTGAGAATGTGTGTGGTCGATTTTAATTACTATGTTCACAATATATTAGAAATAAAAATTTTGCACCTTGAGTTCAGGATGCGTGTGCTTCTCGCCCATCTCTTTGCTCCTAGACAATGGACCGTTAATCACTTCTTCCTTCTGAAAACTATAACTCTAATATCTGAAGAAAATGGTCTAGAAGTGAGTTAAATTCTAATTGACATTTGATCTTTAATGTTTGTAATGAAGGTGGTACAAAGCACTACAAGGTTCTCATGGATCAGTTTCATCATGTATCAACTGCTTTTTTGGAGCTTGAACGAGGGTATTGTTCCATTCTTAAGTCTTTTTTTGTGGAACTTAGGAATCTAATGCAGACATATATAGGTGGACGTATTGTTGATATATGATTTTTACATCAATTTCATAGGCATGATTTTGTACTATTCATTCTTAAATTGGTAGACGTTTTTGTTTTTGGTAGATCTAACATCTAAGTTGATTCATGTTTTTTTATAGTATGCACTTGCTGGGTGTTAAAAATCTATTTCCATTTTCTGGTGATACTTTTCAATTGTTACGATTTTCTTTCTTTCTTTTTCTTTTTCGTCTTTTTTATGAACTCATAGAACCATTTTGCATTACTAAAAGTCGTCCTTATGCTTTCAGTGATGAAGTATGTTATATTTGGCCAATGCAATCGTTGAATTTGTCAATTACTCAGTTTCATGGCTCCTTTCAAGCTATGTTTGTTTCTTGATGCATCTTCATTGTAGAGTTGAGAAACTTGTAATTGATTTCAATATCATGCAGTACTTTACACTTCGATCAGGAATATTCTAAACCATCCGCATCCTTATCAAGGTTCACATGCCCGTAGCCTTTACATATATCTGGAATTCTGGATGGTTAGGAACAACGGGAACCAAACTACCAACGTAGCATTCCTTAAAACGCAAAATGACTTGAATTTAGATAATATATTTGGATTATTTGCTTCACCTTGCAGTTACCAGGAGGCGATTGAAGATATCACAAGACGGATGGGTGCAGGAATGGCAAAGTTCATTTGCAAGGAGGTTTGTGATGACTACAAATAAAGACTTTACATGTTTTCTTTTATAGAGGTGTAGCATTATATGGGATTGAAATCTTGTCTAGTCAATAGAAATATTTCTGGCTAGTTGACGAAACAGTTTCACAGTGAACCCTTCATCTTTTGATATATCTGCCAAAATAGTTTCACAGATTTCTGGATTAATAGGAATTCTCCGAATTAGGTACCTATTTGATCTCCTAGTTGGTATATAACATTGAGAAAGTGTTGTCGTAATCAACATGTGATCTCTACACAGCTTAATGCATTTTAGGATAAATTTACAAAACTGCGAATGGATTCCTAAATACCTGTTCACGGACTTGCTTGCAGGTGGAATCAGTTGATGACTATGATGAATATTGCCACTATGTGGCTGGACTTGTTGGCTTGGGGCTGTCTAAGCTTTTTCATGCGTCTGGCTCAGAAGATCTTGCTCCTGACCATCTTTCTAATTCTATGGGTTTATTTCTTCAGGTAGTCTTTGCCCTAGTGAAGAAACTATTTGTATAAGTATGAATATTGCGTCGTTGTCCTTTTCTGTATATTATTATTCATCATCTACAATATTGGTTGCAGAAAACAAATATTATTCGAGATTACCTGGAAGACATTAACGAAATACCAAAATCACGTATGTTCTGGCCCCGAGAAATCTGGAGTAAATACGTGAACAAACTTGAGGTAGGCATGAACATATGCTCCCTCCGATCCTTTCTGAAGTGTTGTTTTAGGAAATTACACTTTTTTTATAAAAAGAAAAGGCAAACTTTACACTTAATATTGTTACTTGTTACCTCAGAGTTCACCAGTTATGCATAAATTTTCAATACTGAAAATTCACTTCTGGAAACCACATAATCAAAACCCCTTATTTGAAACTATTAAACCTCCAGTATTAGCCTCTTAGTTTCTTTGGAACAAGAGCCCCCTCTCTTTGGGAGCGGTTTTCTTCAAGAAATAGAGTTAAATGAAAAAAACTCCAAAGTAAAATATTATTCATCAAAGGTCAAACATAAAATGACACTTGAAGTTGATCGGAGGAAGTACTTTTAGAAGTGTCAGATTCTAAATATGCCATCTACTTGCTTTAGCCAAAAGGCAAGCATCTATTTACAAGTTTTTTGCTTCAATGTTGCAAGTGTGAACTGCCTATTTTACTGGAAGCCCAAATTTCAACTAATGTCTGTGTATCTATGATCTTGTTGCAACACCTTGATAGGATTTGAAACATGAGGAAAATTCAGAGAAAGCAGTACATTGCCTAAATGATATGGTGACAGACTCTCTAATACACATGGAAGACTGCATCAGATATATGTCAGCTTTGCGGGGTCGTGCAATATTCAGATTTTGTGCCATCCCACAGGTACAGAAGCTTCTAAACTAGTTTAAGTTGCAAATATCTGCAATCTGTTCTGAAACTGATGTGGCATTTAACAAAAGAGGTAGATTTCCAAAGTCTGCGAAGTTTCTTTTTAGAGATGGCACGGATATCTCATTAAACAAACTAGCACTTGAAAAAATATTGTCTCGTCAACTAATTTTGGTGAAGTCTGTAGTTTGCAAGCTCAAAACGAGATAAAAAAAACTTCCCTGCCATCAGAAAGATGAATACAAATTGTCTCATTTGAATAATTGCTCATTGTAATACGTTACATTGCTATGTCTAATCTTTTCGTAGTTAAAGCCAAAGAAAATGTCTGCATTACTTTTTGGTATCTGCATAGATGATGTAATTTTATATTTTAATTTTGTTTGATTGGCCAAAGCCAACGCTATTGACATTCCTCACTTTACTTTTTACTCCTTAATAGATAATGGCGATTGGAACCTTGGCTTTATGCTACAACAATATTGAAGTCTTCAGGGGTGTAGTCAAAATGAGACGGGGTAAGATATGGTCTTATTCCACATAAGACCAAGAGTGAAAATTCTGATATTGCACTTTCTTGCTTAATGGTGCATATAAAACTAGTCTTGGTATAGCTAAAAAACTATATCTTCAAATCCCATTATCCGCTGGGCTTCATGGTGGTAAATAGTTATTCTTCCTCACATTTTTTCTTTCCTCTCTCTAGGTCTTACTGCCAGGATTATTGACCGTACAAATACGATGGCTGATGTCTATGGTGCTTTCTTTGACTTCTCGTGCATGTTGAAGGCCAAGGTAAGCTTTGCTTTTATAAAAGTTTTGAGTTTTATCTAGTTTTTGGCTGATTTACTGGTAAAAGTGTCTGGCGTTCAAGAAAAGGAATCATGTATTCCCATCATCTATCTAGTATTGGAAGCACCAAACTGATAAGGAGATCACAAAACAGAAGTTTTACTTGGGATGCCTAGTGAGTTTTCTTGGACATCACGGGCAACCCCGGAACGAGTACCCTGGACCTGTGTGGATGAGATAAATTATTAGCTATGCAAGTGACAACACCATAGATCGACAAGAATGATTGCCTATTTGCAATTATCCTTAGAATTAGTATGTTTTGTCATCCTAAAACTGGCATTTTTTACTGCTCAGATCGACAAGAATGATCCTAATGCAACCAAGGCAATAAGTAGAATCGAAGGGATCCAGAAGATTTGCAGGGACTCGGGAACACTTAGCAAAAGGTTTGTCTTGTTGCATACTACATACCACTCTGCAAACAATTCTCAGATTTACCAAGTATTCTGCATTGTCTTTAGGAAATTATACGTACTGAGGGGTGAGCCGCGATACCGTCCAGTTCTGGTGAGTATCTAAAGGTTTCTCTCTCCCCATGCTTGCGGATGAAGTTTATTACACTTACTCCAATTTTTCTATGCAGATGATCATTATATTCATCGTCCTAGCTGTACTTCTTGCTCGTCTTTCTAAAGACAGGCTTGACAATTAAGGTAGGTAAAATAAAATTATTATTATAGATTTACTAGTTAATAATAGGAAGTGACCTTTTGGAGTAAAAAGAAGGGAATGGAAACCAAGGCTAGTCTTAGAAGTGGCCTTGTTGCATGTTCCTTCACCTCCATTGAGCTCTTTATTTGGCTGTGACCTTTGATGCAACACAGATAGAATCATGACATGTTATATTATTGTAATTGACTTGTGCTGCCCTTTTTTGCAGGTAAGAAGTGGTAACATGGAGGTGACTAAGATTGGTATGTTTGCAGACTTGTATCTTGGCATGCAATTTGTTGTATACTACGTTGTGTCTCTTTATGTTAACCGGATTTGATTCGTTGATTGGAGCTCGGAATTCTGTAGTTTGTTTTGCCATATATTGAAATGGAATTGTGTCTCAATGTTCTTCTTCCATTTCAATTAGGTTCTCACTTTCAGAAGCATGTGAAACAATAGAGCACTAATTATAATCACAGTATCTAATATTCTGATGCACACCCTCCGTGCATCTTGTGCCTGACGACTTTTTCAACTCGGGCTAAAATTGTAATTTCGCCCTCCTATCCATGTGTATATATAATTTTTACTTGGTAATAATCTCCTTTATGCAAGGAAAATTGATAAAAGCTCAATCTCATTTACGTTACATGAATTTAATAAAAAAAATAACAATAATTTTAAACTGCTAAAAGACTTGCATATAGCTGAACTCGTTGACCGTTTTTTTTTCCTTCAAAAATGCATCTTTGGAGTTTTGGACCCAAACATTCTCTTACTATTTTCTCAATTACACTTTTCGTTGACGGTTAACTTCTAAGCATGCCTATTTTCACTTGTTTTATGAGATAATTAGATAAAATGCACACCAATATAATTTTTTTTAACTAAATAGCATAGGCCTATAATTTATTAATTAAATATCAATAATACCAAATTTGTCCCTATTAACATATTTCAATTCTATCCAATTTAGTTGTAATACCCGGAAAATTTTATTCTTCGTTTAATACCCGATCAAACCGGATTCCGATCTGGCAACCTTAATCTCTAAAAAAAAATAAATAAATAAATAAATAAACAAATAATAAAAATAAAATAATAATAATAAATGAAAACGATATTAAATTCTATCATTTTATGTGACCTTGATTCACATAAAATAATAGCTTAAATAATTCCGTACATATTTCCGTACTTTTAACGGTTTCGGATGGGTAACGAGTTTTCTTTCACCTCATTTGTTTGATTTGAAGAGCAGGCCCAAATTTGGCCCAAAAGCCTTCGGCCGGCCCAATCTTAACCTAATCTTCATCTAATCCCAATTAACGCTAAACCTAATCCTTCCTAACCTACTGGCCGCTACCCTATTACGTAATCGACTCTTCCCTCTCTACCGACTACTGCCGCACGCACTCTGGATAAAACCGACACCATCTTCCATCGTGTTTGCTCCACCGTCGTCACCACCGGATTGAAGACGTTGCTGGGGACGCCGCCACCAATCTTCTGCCTCCCTCGTCCGCCGGCGACAATAGCCGCTAGGTAAGCCACCCCTCCGTCTATCTCCTCCCTCTTCCGTTTCTGTTGCGACTAGCCTACACCCCTCTTCGCCGCCTCGATTGCAGACCTCGCGCCGCCAAGCCCGTCGGAGTCTGCAGCGTGCGCTCACCGGAGGCTAGCCTACACCCCTCTTCGCCACCCTCCTGCGCCGAGAAGAACGAACCCGAGCAGCCTCCTGCGCCGAGAAGAACGAACCAGAGCAGCCCTGTGCCGACGCCGCCGACGCCACCGCCGCCCTCTGTCGCCGCTAGGACCGTCGCCGCCGGAACTGGACTGCAGTAGGTTAGCCGGCCTTCTCCGTCCCTTCGTCTTCAGCGCAAACCGACCAAGCTCGCCGCCGCTCCAGCCGGTGAGTCGGCTTATTTCTATTTCCGCTCTTTCCTCTCTTCTTTTTGGCCTTCTGTTCGTGTGGTTAACTTACGGGCAATCTGGCCTTCTTGGATCTGCAGTCACCAGCCGAACCATTCCGTGTTGCTGAGCCGGATCGAAACAAGCAGTGGTGGTTGAGACGTACGTACAGTCCACTCTTGTGTCTTGATTTTGTTTTAAAAAGGGGATTTCAACAGCACCATTATATAAATGGGTAGACTTTGGATTAAGACTTATATATGTACAATTTTGTGAAGATGTTTGATATGGTGGAAATGTATATATATATATACAGAGTGATAAGTATAAAAGGGATAAATTATACTTTTAATGTGAGATATAAATATATATATATATATGAATAGATTGGGATTTCGAGACTTATATATATAAAAGAACATAAGTGTATATATATTCATACGGAAGTGTACAGATAACCGTAAGAAATAAGAAATGAAATTATGTAATTATACATATACAAATACCGAGTAGTCACGTATATATACATGTAGAAGGATAGAGTGGTAATCGGAAAAGAAGAGGAATGTTGTCCTTTGAGGAGTGGGTTCGAGTTTTAACGTATAACTTATAAAAAGAAACTATAAGAGAGGGTATGCCGAATACATAAAAATACGTATATATTTTATATGAAATAAAAGTATACTTATGAGTTGAGTTGGATAATTCATATAATAGGTGAATCTATACATATATATCTAAATACCTAAGAGTTACGGATGTTATATATTTTTGGAAGGAAGGTTAGTATGAACGGAAGTATGTATATATATATACAGATATATAGATATATATATAAGATTAGTTAATACCCGAAAATGAAGTAATGTAATTCCAGAGGACGAGTGGACGAGATAAATTTCTAGAAGCTTAGTAAACTGTTTTGGGAAATAATCTTAGATTAGAAAAGTGTTCCAAAAGAAATATTAGAGGTCAAGATGTGACCCGGAGAATTATCTACACTAAGGGTAAAACGGTCTTTTACCGTATGAGAATCGTTCTTTCCGTAATTCCTTCGCATGAGGTTGGACATAGAGATGAGATTTTGATACACATGCCTTCATTGACAGGCACTTGAGTTACCACGAGTACGGACTTTTGAGGAGTGTAGAGTGTTTTGATTCAGGTAAGTCCTTGCGACTTACTTAGCCGGTTTCTGAGTGTTAGTTGAGTGATAGTAGTGGTGTGTGCTATTGCTTGTTTTAATAATAATAACTTGCTAGGACGACTGTTATTATTTTACGTAAGGCCAAGTGTATGTATAACGGGCCGTGACATCACTGCCCAGCTCTGACAGGAGACTGGGAGGTTCTCTATACCCAGACCATACAGGTACAAGGTGAGATGCATCGGATCCATTCCTGATGGTTACACGGGGGCGGAGGCGAGGTTTGGGAATCCCTCGTGTCACAAAATAAGTATCATTAGAGTGAATGAGTAATTTAAAGAAAGATAATAAAACGGACTTGTTTGGAAGCATGTTGAGTGTTTATGTTTACCTGAGTGTGTTTGTGCTACCATTACTCTGCTAATATTTAGATAACTAGCTAACGGTGATTGTTGTTGTTGTTTTAGATTTACCGCAGGTTAGATCAGCAGCTGAGTGATCCGGAAGTAGTGGTCAGCCGGGTCTCCGTACTCCTTAGAGTGGGGTTGGGGTTGTTTGTCTTTCCTTTCTTTTGGTTAAGACAGTTGTTCTTTTCTCTTGTTTAAGTACTGTAGGCTGCTAGACTGTGTTGCATTCATTACTCTAAAAACATGTTTTTTTTATGAATTTCGGTTTCCTTATTTGTGTCTTGTTGCAAGGTCCTAGTAATGTTGTTGTCAAACTGAGGTCGGGACCCATTGTGAGGTCCTAACCAGTAATACTCCGAGTTCTGAGAATTCGGGGTGTTACAACATGGTATCAGAGCCAGGTTGGCAACAATGGCACTTGAAATCTTCTGAAAGACCGAATAAGTACTTGACCAGAACCCGAAAAGGGATCTGAGTTTTAAAAAGAATTTTTAGTTTTTAAATGCATGCATAGTCTGGTTGGGAATAGAAAAGTACGGCTGACCACCACTACTACCGCGGATCTCAGTTTGCTTAGTATGGACTTTAGGTTTTACTGTAGTTGGACTTTTAGCTTGTTTATAAGATATGTTATATAGATAGGTATATGCCGAAGATTAGTAGAAATTGTAGTTATGTTATGTCCTTAACGGAGATTACATAATGGGTTTCTCACCCCTTGGACACATCTAAGTAGTTTTGAAGGGTGTCAACGTGAGGATTAGTATGCACATCTGATGTGCATTGGGGTAGACGAACGACGGACAACTCCTTCGAACTTGTTGAGGAACGTCGAGACGGCAAAGTGAAGACTCAAAGACAACACCAACTACGATGACAAGAAGAGAATTCCGAATCAACTCATCGGGATCAAATGAAGGATATACAAGAGAGTAGTTCCGGAGGAGCAAGTGATGATCGCCAACTAGGGAATTGAGAAAGAAAACGGAGAGGCTCTTTCAAGTTGCGTAAAGTGACTTCACAGACAAAGAGGATGACGTCGAAAATTTGCCATCGACATGAAAGTCAAAAGAGAGATATAGTAGCGATCAAGAAAAGGGACATAAAATTTAAGCTCACTGACAGACTAGGAAGTGAAAATTGATGCCAAAAGCAAGGCGAGATATGATCACTCTCAACAAGCTAATTGCCGCCACAATCCAGATTGATAACCGAGACAGTCAAAAGTGTGGAAGTCAACACGAGATACATTATCCAAATAGAAAGAATTAAAGAGGTGCAACTTGGAAGCTTACGCATTGCCAGAAAGGGAAAGGTGGATTTCACCAACGTGGAAGTAGAGTGATCTCGTAGAACACAGGAGAATTTTGACATAGACCGTGATACAACAATAACCAGCTTCTGTAAAGGCAGCATTACAAGCGACACCCAAGGAAGAAGAGAGTGTGAGAAGGGTATTGGTGAACCCGAGGGACCCAATAACTTCTCATTTAAAAGGAATTTAAGCTAACAACACTACAAGTTCATAATAGAGAACCGCAAATAGACGATAACTCAGGCAAGGGAATCACAGAGATGTACCTACAAGCTACCCTAGAAGGATTGAAAAGTCTGTTGATGGAAGAGGAATGATACAACTGGACTCGTAAGAGTATAACAATCTTACAAAAGTGTAGATTGTAGGAGGAGCTAAAGAAGAATAAACAGAGAGACTGGAGAAGATATATTTCACCAAGTATATCAAGCCTCAAAAGAGATAGAAGAAAAGTAAGTCTACGATCTTATAGAAGGTCAACTCCAGACTAGTTGGTAACAACAGAGAATTTACACGTGCTGGCTAACTATTGATGGTTGGTTGACAGATAAGAAGAATAACCACAAGATTATAAAGAAAATTTACCGACATGTGGTAAATTTCTTCCAGAGATCAACGACGACAATGGTAAGTTAAGTACTAGTAGCCTTGATGGTAACATTGAATGCGCCCAATATGATAACTCTAATAAAGAAATTAAAGAGAAGCTCTTGACGATCGGTAACGACCATTGATGATAGTAATGGTGTAAAGGGAATTGTTGAGGATAGTTACTTACTACCGACTAAGGAAAGATACATATCAAAGTTAGTATGAAGGGATCCCTAAAAGAAGAACTAGAAGAGCTAGAAGAGTAACAAGGAACAGATGATGGTGGACATGTCCTAGGTTTTAGCATTCCACATAAGTAGGACTGATGGTGCTCCTCCGAAAAGTGTATATATAAAAGTTTAATGAGAAAGGGAGGTACTCCCATAAGGTGTATACGAAGAAACCAACGTAGTCCGTAAGGTGTATACGAAGAAACTCAAAGGATTTAACTATCCTACTGGGGGTAAAGATTTAAAGGAAGGTGAAACGACAAGAATATAAGGAAAACATGATAAATGCGATACGAGGAATTTGATTTTTGAGAAAATCATATGCATATGATATTTGTATACAAAGGGTACAGATGACCTTGTGGTATACAGTGACACATCCAAGCTGAGCTTGGGGTGTTGATGCAGAGGGGTAAGGTCATAGCAATTGCGTCTCGGTAGTTGAAGACGTAGGTGGAGAACTACCCCACACACGACCTAGAGTTAGGTGTAGTAATCATGCTCTTAAGATCTGGCGTCACTATCTCTATGGAGCGACATGTCAGATCTTTACAGACCACAAGAGTCTGAAGTATATATTCACTCAGAGAGAGTTGAATAACCGCCAGAGGCGGTGGTTAGAGTTGATCAAGGACTTCGACCTTGAGATCCTTTACCACCCCGGAAAGGCAAATGTGGTAGCTGATGCTTTGAGCCGGAAGACGCCTAGAGAGAGGGCGATAGCCCGGTTGACAGTATAACCACAGTTGCAGAGAGACTTGGCTTGGTTGGAGATAGAGGTTCAGTTTCCCAATACCGATGGTCAGTTGTCTACCATGGAGTTACTTCCTGATCTGTTGGATGAGATCCGACAGAAGCAAGAGACCTGCCCTACTCTGATCAGGATCCGAGACAGGATGTCTCGAGGTGAGGCCCCACAGTTTACTATGGGTGCAGATGGAGTGATGAGACGTCAAGATCGCGTTTGTGTACCGTCAGACAGTGAGTTGAGACAGAGGATACTAGGTGAGGCTCATGCTACCCCATACTCGGTACATCCTGGAGCGAGTAAGATGTACAAAGATGTGAGACGGTCCTTCTGGTGGGGTGGTTTGAAGCCCGATGTGACTCGGTATGTAGCTCAGTGCGCGACCTGCCAGCAGGTCAAGATTGAGCACCGTAGGTCTGGAGGAGAGCTCCACCCACTTCCAGTACCACAGTGGAAGTGGGAGGATATATCTATGGATTTTGTCACTGGTTTGAGACTCAGCAAAGGATTTGATGCTATTTGGGTAGTGGTAGACCGCCTGACGAAGACCGCACGTTTCATTCCGATTAAGGAAACGTGGCCGGTGAGTCGTCTGGCTGAGGAGTTCACCAGGCTCATTGTGAGACTCCATGGGGTACCGAGGACTATCGTCTCTGACAGAGATGGACGTTTTACCTCGAGATTTTGGCAGCAGGTACATACTGCTTTGGGGACGAGTCTCCACTTCACTACCGCCTATCATCCACAGACAGACGGACAGTCTGAGAGGACCATTCAGACCTTAGAGGACATGCTTCGGGCGTGTGTACTAGATTGGGGACAGGTATGGCCAAATCATCTTCCACTGGTAGAGTTTTCATATAATAATAGCTGGCACGCATCTATTGGGATGGCTCCTTATGAGGCTTTGTACGGACGGAGATGTCGTACACCCTTATGTTGGGATGAGCCTAGTAGAGTTGATGGAGTAGCTCCAGATCAGGTACAGGATGACATCGCTCGGATTGCCCTAGTCCGAGAGCGGATGTTAATAGCTCAGAGTCGTCAGAAGTCCTACGCCGACAAAATGCGTCGACCTTTGGAGTTTAGAGTGGGTGCTCAGGTGTGGCTGAGAGTGTCACCTACGAGAGGAGTCAGGCGTTTTGGCATTAAGGGGAAGCTGAGTCCCCGATATGTCGGACCTTTTGAGATCTTGGAGAGAGTTGGAGAGGTGGCCTACAGATTAGCACTACCGCCGAGGTTAGAGAATGTCCATCCGGTTTTTCATGTATCTCAGTTGAGAGAGTACATTCCGGATCCGAGACACGTTATCAGCCATGATGATCTGACAGTTGAGCCTGACCATACATTTGTGGAGTACCCAGTAGCTGTCTTGGAGCACAGTACCAGACGTCTGCGATCCAAGGAGATACCTATGCTGAAGATCCAGTGGTCTAGGAGAGGAGCTGATGAGGCCACTTGGGAGACGGAGGAGAGTATTAGACGTAACTATCCCGAGTTCTTTGCGGGGTTAGAGGTTACTTCTGTTTGACGAATTAGTACTCTGATGTTGTGTTGTTTGACCTTTCAGGTTTCCACTTTGTTTTGAGTGATTCTGTGTTACTTGTTTGTTTGATGCCTGAGTAGCTACTTGATAGAAAACGAAAATGTCGAGAAAACTAAAATATACCGAAGGAAATGTGTGAACAAGGGAAATAATCTAAGTTTCGGGACGAAACCTCTTTTAAGGGGGCACTGATGTAATACCCGGAAAATTTTATTCTTCGTTTAATACCCGATCAAACCGGATTCCGATCTGGCAACCTTAATCTCTAAAAAAAAAAAATAAATAAATAAATAAACAAATAATAAAAATAAAATAATAATAATAAATGAAAACGATATTAAATTCTATCATTTTATGTGACCTTGATTCACATAAAATAATAGCTTAAATAATTCCGTACATATTTCCGTACTTTTAACGGTTTCGGATGGGTAACGAGTTTTCTTTCACCTCATTTGTTTGATTTGAAGAGCAGGCCCAAATTTGGCCCAAAAGCCTTCAGCCGGCCCAATCTTAACCTAATCTTCATCTAATCCCAATTAACGCTAAACCTAATCCTTCCTAACCTACTGGCCGCTACCCTATTATGTAATCGACTCTCCCCTCTCTACCGACTACTGCCGCACGCACTCTGGATAAAACCGACACCATCTTCCATCGTGTTTGCTCCACCGTCGTCACCACCGGATTGAAGACGTTGCTGGGGACGCCGCCACCAATCTTCTGCCTCCCTCGTCCGCCGGCGACAATAGCCGCTAGGTAAGCCACCCCTCCGTCTATCTCCTCCCTCTTCCATTTCTGTTGCGACTAGCCTACACCCCTCTTCGCCGCCTCGATTGCAGACCTCGCGCCGCCAAGCCCGTCGGAGTCTGCAGCGTGCGCTCACCGGAGGCTAGCCTACACCCCTCTTCGCCACCCTCCTGCGCCGAGAAGAACGAACCCGAGCAGCCTCCTGCGCCGAGAAGAACGAACCAGAGCAGCCCTGTGCCGACGCCGCCGACGCCACCGCCGCCCTCTGTCGCCGCTAGGACCGTCGCCGCCAGAACTGGACTGCAGTAGGTTAGCCGGCCTTCTCCGTCCCTTCGTCTTCAGCGCAAACCGACCAAGCTCGCCGCCGCTCCAGCCGGTGAGTCGGCTTATTTCTATTTCCGCTCTTTCCTCTCTTCTTTTTGGCCTTCTGTTCGTGTGGTTAACTTACGGGCAATCTGGCCTTCTTGGATCTGCAGTCACCAGCCGAACCATTCCGTGTTGCTGAGCCGGATCGAAACAAGCAGTGGTGGTTGAGACGTACGTACAGTCCACTCTTGTGTCTTGATTTTGTTTTAAAAAGGGGATTTCAACAGCACCATTATATAAATGGGTAGACTTTGGATTAAGACTTATATATGTACAATTTTGTGAAGATGTTTGATATGGTGGAAATGTATATATATATATATATATACAGAGTGATAAGTATAAAAGGGATAAATTATACTTTTAATGTGAGATATATATATATATATATATATATATATATATATATATATATATATATATATATATATATATATATATATGAATAGATTGGGATTTCGAGACTTATATATATAAAAGAACATAAGTGTATATATATTCATACGGAAGTGTACAGATAACCGTAAGAGATAAGAAATGAAATTATGTAATTATACATATACAAATACCGAGTAGTCACGTATATATACATGTAGAAGGATAGAGTGGTAATCGGAAAAGAAGAGGAATGTTGTCCTTTGAGGAGTGGGTTCGAGTTTTAACGTATAACTTATAAAAAGAAACTATAAGAGAGGGTATGCCGAATACATAAAAATACGTATATATTTTATATGAAATAAAAGTATACTTATGAGTTGAGTTGGATAATTTATATAATAGGTGAATCTATATATATATATATATCTAAATACCTAAGAGTTACGGATGTTATATATTTTTGGAAGGAAGGTTAGTATGAACGGAAGTATGTATATATATATACAGATATATAGATATATATATAAGATTAGTTAATACCCGAAAATGAAGTAATGTAATTCCAGAGGACGAGTGGACGAGATAAATTTCTAGAAGCTTAGTAAACTGTTTTGGGAAATAATCTTAGATTAGAAAAGTGTTCCAAAAGAAATATTAGAGGTCAAGATGTGACCCGGAGAATTATCTACACTAAGGGTAAAACGGTCTTTTACCGTATGAGAATCGTTCTTTCCGTAATTCCTTCGCATGAGGTTGGACATAGAGATGAGATTTTGATACACATGCCTTCATTGACAGGCACTTGAGTTACCACGAGTACGGACTTTTGAGGAGTGTAGAGTGTTTTGATTCAGGTAAGTCCTTGCGACTTACTTAGCCGGTTTCTGAGTGTTAGTTGAGTGATAGTAGTGGTGTGTGCTATTGCTTGTTTTAATAATAATAACTTGCTAGGACGACTGTTATTATTTTACGTAAGGCCAAGTGTATGTATAACGGGCCGTGACATCACTGCCCAGCTCTGACAGGAGACTGGGAGGTTCTCTATACCCAGACCATACAGGTACAAGGTGAGATGCATCGGATCCATTCCTGATGGTTACACGGGGGCGGAGGCGAGGTTTGGGAATCCCTCGTGTCACAAAATAAGTATCATTAGAGTGAATGAGTAATTTAAAGAAAGATAATAAAACGGACTTGTTTGGAAGCATGTTGAGTGTTTATGTTTACCTGAGTGTGTTTGTGCTACCATTACTCTGCTAATATTTAGATAACTAGCTAACGGTGATTGTTGTTGTTGTTTTAGATTTACCGCAGGTTAGATCAGCAGCTGAGTGATCCGGAAGTAGTGGTCAGCCGGGTCTCCGTACTCCTTAGAGTGGGGTTGGGGTTGTTTGTCTTTCCTTTCTTTTGGTTAAGACAGTTGTTCTTTTCTCTTGTTTAAGTACTGTAGGCTGCTAGACTGTGTTGCATTCATTACTCTAAAAACATGTTTTTTTTATGAATTTCGGTTTCCTTATTTGTGTCTTGTTGCAAGGTCCTAGTAATGTTGTTGTCAAACTGAGGTCGGGACCCATTGTGAGGTCCTAACCAGTAATACTCCGAGTTCTGAGAATTCGGGGTGTTACAACATGGTATCAGAGCCAGGTTGGCAACAATGGCACTTGAAATCTTCTGAAAGACCGAATAAGTATTTAAGCAGAACCCGAAAAGGGATCTGAGTTTTAAAAAGAATTTTTAGTTTTAAATGCATGCATAGTCTGGTTGGGAATAGAAAAGTACGGCTGACCACCACTACTACCGCGGATCTCAGTGTGCTTAGTTGGACTTTAGGTTACTGTAGTTGGACTTTTTGGACTTTCAGCTAGTAGTAATTATAGTTATTATTCTTGCACAGATGGCACGTACTAGAGCTACGCTAGCTACTGGTCGAGGCAGAGGTCGTCCACCTCTCCCTCCAGCTGGACCAGGTAGGGGAGATAGGACCCCTACAGTTAGAGGACGCGGCCGTGGAGGTAGACCCCCACTAGCCCGAGGTCGAGGTCGAGTTCCACGAGAGGATCCCCCGGCAGTGATCATGCCAGAGGCTGGAGTGGAGGAAGTAGCTGAGAGTGTTGGTCCTGAAGTCAGGAATGAGACCGTTGCTAGGTCTGGAGCACAGAGAGCACGTTCGACAGAGTCAGGGCGTGTTTCCATTGGAGTGACTGAGTACAGAGAGTACCGAGCCTACGTTGAGCGTAGGGAAGAGGCTGCTAGGACAGAGAGACTTACCCAGATACCACCAGTACCGGTTAGATCTGTCCAGGTGACACAGGAAGCGCCTCAGGTGCCAGCTGTACCTGAGAGGAGAGTTGTGGCTGGTAGAGCGCCTACTGGGACCAGAGCACCCAGGCCAGATGAGTGGTTGAAGGCTTTCAACTCTCAGAAGGTTCCCTCATATAATGGAGAGATAGGATTGGAGGTGGAGCACTGGATTGGGCAGGTAGAGACTGCTTTAGAGGCGATACGCTGCCCAGAGGATCGACAGGTAGACTTGGTGCAGACTTGCTTCACTGGAGATGCTCATTCCTGGTGGCGGATCATGCGTAGTCGAGTCACCACTTGGGAGCAGATGAGGAGCATTGTTAGAGACAGATACTGCCCTGTTTCGTTGAGGAGAGAGAGATTCCAGGACTTCATTGAGGCTGGATTTGAGGATGTTCCGATCGCTGCTGCCATCAAGAAGTTCCAGAAGGAACTGACACTGCTTGGACCAGCTGCACCTCCTGAGGAGCAGCATGTCTATCTCTTTTCCCGGAGATTGAGAGAGAGCACTCGGTCTTATCTGGCAGGATTTCGCTGTGAGACTCTGTCAGACTATCAGGATAGAGCATCTGCGTATGAGAGAGACAGACCAGGGTCTAGGAGAGCTGCTCAGTCTGACAGGCCGGATAAGCGGCAGAGGACAGGTTATGCCAGTGGTGGTTCAGGAGTAGCTGCTTTTGGACGGGGACAGACTCAGGGGCGACAGAGCCATACAGCTACTGGTCAGACTTCAGCTGGTAGCTTGCAGTGCCACAACTGCAATAGTTATGGACATATCCGATCGAACTGCACGAAGCCAGCAGTGACTTGCTTTCAGTGTGGCAAGGTTGGACATAGAGCTGCATTCTGCCGTCAGGGCAAGGCCCCATCTCAGCAGGGTTCTTCTCCTGCAGGTTTGTCAGGGAGTGTACAGAGACCGCCACAGTACCGGACTCCGAGTCAGCAGCAGTCTTACAGAGCTCCAGGACACACACCACCACAGAGTTCTATGCAGGGATCAGGTCGGGGCAGAGGACGTGGTAGTGTGGCTGATACTAGAGGAACTCAGGCACGAGTATTTGAGTTGAGAGATGCTGATCAGCCAGATGCACCTACTGCCACAGGTACGATCCAGATTCATGACTTACCTGTACGAGTTTTATTTGATACGGGTGCTACACACTCCTTCATATCTGATGCATGCGTAGATAGGTTGTCCTTAGCTACTGTAGAGGGGATACCTTTTACGATAGGCTTACCTGATGGGAGTAAGGTAAGAGGGACTAGAGAGATCTTTGGATGCCCTGTTCGCATGGGAGATCGAGACTGGCTAGTTAATTTCCTAGTCATGCCGTTGGCTCATGAGGATGTCATTTTAGGGATAGATTGGATGAGGAAACACGGAGCAGTCTTAGACATTGGTAAGAGGACGGTGACCGTTGCCACGGAGGAGGGCCATAGAGTAATATTCCGAGGTTGGGACCTCGGAAAGTCAGGTACAGTTATCAGTGCAGTGAGAGCAGCGAGACTGATAGCGCAGGGTTGCGAAGCCTTCTGGTGTTATGCCATGAAGGAAAGCAAGAGCCTGACTATAGAGGAGATACCTGTTGCATGCGAGTTTGCAGAGGTATTCAGTGATGACCTACCAGGGCTACCCCCACAGAGGAGCGTTGATTTCAGCATCGACTTGGAGCCGGGCACGAGACCTATCTCGAAGGCCCCGTACCGCATGGCACCTATAGAGCTGCTTGAGCTGAAGAAGCAGTTAGAGGAGCTGGCAGAGAAGGGTTTTATACGCCCCAGTGTGTCTCCTTGGGGTGCGCCAGTGTTGTTTGTGAAGAAGAAGGACGGATCGATGAGGCTGTGCATAGACTACAGAGAGCTGAACAAAGTAACCATCAAGAACAAGTATCCACTGCCACGCATAGATGATCTGTTGGACCAGTTGCATGGAGCGTCCGTGTTCTCGAGGATAGACTTGAGGTCAGGTTACCACCAGTTGAGGGTGAGAGATCAGGACATACCTAAGACGGCATTCCGGACTAGGTATGGTCATTATGAGTTCGTAGTGATGCCATTCGGGCTCACTAATGCACCAGCGGTGTTCATGGAGTTGATGAATGGGATATTCATTGACTTCTTAGACCAGTTTGTAGTGGTCTTCATTGACGACATCCTAGTCTACTCTAGGAGTCGAGAGGAGCATGCTGGACACTTGAGGATAGTACTGCAGATTCTACAGGATAGCCAGTTGTATGCTAAGCTATCCAAGTGTGAGTTTTGGATGTCAGAGGTGGCTTTCTTAGGTCACGTGGTGACTGCTGAGGGTATTAAGGTCGATCCGGCGAAGATCGAGTCAGTATCTTCTTGGCAACCTCCTAAGAATGTTAAGGAGGTTCGCAGCTTTCTAGGTTTAGCAGGTTACTACCGCCGGTTTGTGGAAGGGTTCTCTTTGATTGCCCGACCACTTACTTGTCTTTTGAGGAAGACCACTCGGTTTGTCTGGTCTGAGCCGTGTCAGCAGAGTTTTGATGCATCCAAGCTGGGCTTGGGGTGTTGATGCAGAGGGGTAAGGTCATAGCAAATGCGTCTCGGTAGTTGAAGACGTAGGTGGAGAACTACCCCACACACGACCTAGAGTTAGGTGTAGTAATCATGCTCTTAAGATCTGGCGTCACTATCTCTATGGAGCGACATGTCAGATCTTTACAGACCACAAGAGTCTGAAGTATATATTCACTCAGAGAGAGTTGAATAACCGCCAGAGGCGGTGGTTAGAGTTGATCAAGGACTTCGACCTTGAGATCCTTTACCACCCCGGAAAGGCAAATGTGGTAGCTGATGCTTTGAGCCGGAAGACGCCTAGAGAGAGGGCGATAGCCCGGTTGACAGTATAACCACAGTTGCAGAGAGACTTGGCTTGGTTGGAGATAGAGGTTCAGTTTCCCGATACTGATGGTCAGTTGGCTACCATGGAGTTACTTCCTGATCTGTTGGATGAGATCCGACAAAAGCAGGAGACTTGTCCTACTTTGATCAGGATCCGAGACAGGATGTCTCGAGGTGAGGCCCCACAGTTTACTATGGGTGCAGATGGAGTGATGAGACGTCAAGATCGCGTTTGTGTACCGTCAGACAGTGAGTTGAGACAGAGGATACTAGGTGAGGCTCATGCTACCCCATACTCGGTACATCCTGGAGCGAGTAAGATGTACAAAGATGTGAGACGGTCCTTCTGGTGGGGTGGTTTGAAGCCCGATGTGACTCGGTATGTAGCTCAGTGCGCGACCTGCCAGCAGGTCAAGATTGAGCACCGTAGGTCTGGAGGAGAGCTCCACCCACTTCCAGTACCACAGTGGAAGTGGGAGGATATATCTATGGATTTTGTCACTGGTTTGAGACTCAGCAAAGGATTTGATGCTATTTGGGTAGTGGTAGACCGCCTGACGAAGACCGCACGTTTCATTCCGATTAAGGAAACGTGGCCGGTGAGTCGTCTGGCTGAGGAGTTCACCAGGCTCATTGTGAGACTCCATGGGGTACCGAGGACTATCGTCTCTGACAGAGATGGACGTTTTACCTCGAGATTTTGGCAGCAGGTACATACTGCTTTGGGGACGAGTCTCCACTTCACTACCGCCTATCATCCACAGACAGACGGACAGTCTGAGAGGACCATTCAGACCTTAGAGGACATGCTTCGGGCGTGTGTACTAGATTGGGGACAGGTATGGCCAAATCATCTTCCACTGGTAGAGTTTTCATATAATAATAGCTGGCACGCATCTATTGGGATGGCTCCTTATGAGGCTTTGTACGGACGGAGATGTCGTACACCCTTATGTTGGGATGAGCCTAGTAGAGTTGATGGAGTAGCTCCAGATCAGGTACAGGATGACATCGCTCGGATTGCCCTAGTCCGAGAGCGGATGTTAATAGCTCAGAGTCGTCAGAAGTCCTACGCCGACAAAATGCGTCGACCTTTGGAGTTTAGAGTGGGTGCTCAGGTGTGGCTGAGAGTGTCACCTACGAGAGGAGTCAGGCGTTTTGGCATTAAGGGGAAGCTGAGTCCCCGATATGTCGGACCTTTTGAGATCTTGGAGAGAGTTGGAGAGGTGGCCTACAGATTAGCACTACCGCCGAGGTTAGAGAATGTCCATCCGGTTTTTCATGTATCTCAGTTGAGAGAGTACATTCCGGATCCGAGACACGTTATCAGCCATGATGATCTGACAGTTGAGCCTGACCATACATTTGTGGAGTACCCAGTAGCTGTCTTGGAGCACAGTACCAGACGTCTGCGATCCAAGGAGATACCTATGCTGAAGATCCAGTGGTCTAGGAGAGGAGCTGATGAGGCCACTTGGGAGACGGAGGAGAGTATTAGACGTAACTATCCCGAGTTCTTTGCGGGGTTAGAGGTTACTTCTGTTTGACGAATTAGTACTCTGATGTTGTGTTGTTTGACCTTTCAGGTTTCCACTTTGTTTTGAGTGATTCTGTGTTACTTGTTTGTTTGATGCCTGAGTAGCTACTTGATAGAAAACGAAAATGTCGAGAAAACTAAAATATACCGAAGGAAATGTGTGAACAAGGGAAATAATCTAAGTTTCGGGACGAAACCTCTTTTAAGGGGGCACTGATGTAATACCCGGAAAATTTTATTCTTCGTTTAATACCCGATCAAACCGGATTCCGATCTGGCAACCTTAATCTCTAAAAAAAAAAAATAAATAAATAAATAAACAAATAATAAAAATAAAATAATAATAATAAATGAAAACGATATTAAATTCTATCATTTTATGTGACCTTGATTCACATAAAATAATAGCTTAAATAATTCCGTACATATTTCCGTACTTTTAACGGTTTCGGATGGGTAACGAGTTTTCTTTCACCTCATTTGTTTGATTTGAAGAGCAGGCCCAAATTTGGCCCAAAAGCCTTCAGCCGGCCCAATCTTAACCTAATCTTCATCTAATCCCAATTAACGCTAAACCTAATCCTTCCTAACCTACTGGCCGCTACCCTATTATGTAATCGACTCTCCCCTCTCTACCGACTACTGCCGCACGCACTCTGGATAAAACCGACACCATCTTCCATCGTGTTTGCTCCACCGTCGTCACCACCGGATTGAAGACGTTGCTGGGGACGCCGCCACCAATCTTCTGCCTCCCTCGTCCGCCGGCGACAATAGCCGCTAGGTAAGCCACCCCTCCGTCTATCTCCTCCCTCTTCCATTTCTGTTGCGACTAGCCTACACCCCTCTTCGCCGCCTCGATTGCAGACCTCGCGCCGCCAAGCCCGTCGGAGTCTGCAGCGTGCGCTCACCGGAGGCTAGCCTACACCCCTCTTCGCCACCCTCCTGCGCCGAGAAGAACGAACCCGAGCAGCCTCCTGCGCCGAGAAGAACGAACCAGAGCAGCCCTGTGCCGACGCCGCCGACGCCACCGCCGCCCTCTGTCGCCGCTAGGACCGTCGCCGCCGGAACTGGACTGCAGTAGGTTAGCCGGCCTTCTCCGTCCCTTCGTCTTCAGCGCAAACCGACCAAGCTCGCCGCCGCTCCAGCCGGTGAGTCGGCTTATTTCTATTTCCGCTCTTTCCTCTCTTCTTTTTGGCCTTCTGTTCGTGTGGTTAACTTACGGGCAATCTGGCCTTCTTGGATCTGCAGTCACCAGCCGAACCATTCCGTGTTGCTGAGCCGGATCGAAACAAGCAGTGGTGGTTGAGACGTACGTACAGTCCACTCTTGTGTCTTGATTTTGTTTTAAAAAGGGGATTTCAACAGCACCATTATATAAATGGGTAGACTTTGGATTAAGACTTATATATGTACAATTTTGTGAAGATGTTTGATATGGTGGAAATGTATATATATATATACAGAGTGATAAGTATAAAAGGGATAAATTATACTTTTAATGTGAGATATAAATATATATATATATATGAATAGATTGGGATTTCGAGACTTATATATATAAAAGAACATAAGTGTATATATATTCATACGGAAGTGTACAGATAACCGTAAGAGATAAGAAATGAAATTATGTAATTATACATATACAAATACCGAGTAGTCACGTATATATACATGTAGAAGGATAGAGTGGTAATCGGAAAAGAAGAGGAATGTTGTCCTTTGAGGAGTGGGTTCGAGTTTTAACGTATAACTTATAAAAAGAAACTATAAGAGAGGGTATGCCGAATACATAAAAATACGTATATATTTTATATGAAATAAAAGTATACTTATGAGTTGAGTTGGATAATTTATATAATAGGTGAATCTATATATATATATATATCTAAATACCTAAGAGTTACGGATGTTATATATTTTTGGAAGGAAGGTTAGTATGAACGGAAGTATGTATATATATATACAGATATATAGATATATATATAAGATTAGTTAATACCCGAAAATGAAGTAATGTAATTCCAGAGGACGAGTGGACGAGATAAATTTCTAGAAGCTTAGTAAACTGTTTTGGGAAATAATCTTAGATTAGAAAAGTGTTCCAAAAGAAATATTAGAGGTCAAGATGTGACCCGGAGAATTATCTACACTAAGGGTAAAACGGTCTTTTACCGTATGAGAATCGTTCTTTCCGTAATTCCTTCGCATGAGGTTGGACATAGAGATGAGATTTTGATACACATGCCTTCATTGACAGGCACTTGAGTTACCACGAGTACGGACTTTTGAGGAGTGTAGAGTGTTTTGATTCAGGTAAGTCCTTGCGACTTACTTAGCCGGTTTCTGAGTGTTAGTTGAGTGATAGTAGTGGTGTGTGCTATTGCTTGTTTTAATAATAATAACTTGCTAGGACGACTGTTATTATTTTACGTAAGGCCAAGTGTATGTATAACGGGCCGTGACATCACTGCCCAGCTCTGACAGGAGACTGGGAGGTTCTCTATACCCAGACCATACAGGTACAAGGTGAGATGCATCGGATCCATTCCTGATGGTTACACGGGGGCGGAGGCGAGGTTTGGGAATCCCTCGTGTCACAAAATAAGTATCATTAGAGTGAATGAGTAATTTAAAGAAAGATAATAAAACGGACTTGTTTGGAAGCATGTTGAGTGTTTATGTTTACCTGAGTGTGTTTGTGCTACCATTACTCTGCTAATATTTAGATAACTAGCTAACGGTGATTGTTGTTGTTGTTTTAGATTTACCGCAGGTTAGATCAGCAGCTGAGTGATCCGGAAGTAGTGGTCAGCCGGGTCTCCGTACTCCTTAGAGTGGGGTTGGGGTTGTTTGTCTTTCCTTTCTTTTGGTTAAGACAGTTGTTCTTTTCTCTTGTTTAAGTACTGTAGGCTGCTAGACTGTGTTGCATTCATTACTCTAAAAACATGTTTTTTTTATGAATTTCGGTTTCCTTATTTGTGTCTTGTTGCAAGGTCCTAGTAATGTTGTTGTCAAACTGAGGTCGGGACCCATTGTGAGGTCCTAACCAGTAATACTCCGAGTTCTGAGAATTCGGGGTGTTACAACATGGTATCAGAGCCAGGTTGGCAACAATGGCACTTGAAATCTTCTGAAAGACCGAATAAGTACTTGACCAGAACCCGAAAAGGGATCTGAGTTTTAAAAAGAATTTTTAGTTTTTAAATGCATGCATAGTCTGGTTGGGAATAGAAAAGTACGGCTGACCACCACTACTACCGCGGATCTCAGTTTGCTTAGTATGGACTTTAGGTTTTACTGTAGTTGGACTTTTAGCTTGTTTATAAGATATGTTATATAGATAGGTATATGCCGAAGATTAGTAGAAATTGTAGTTATGTTATGTCCTTAACGGAGATTACATAATGGGTTTCTCACCCCTTGGACACATCTAAGTAGTTTTGAAGGGTGTCAACGTGAGGATTAGTATGCACATCTGATGTGCATTGGGGTAGACGAACGACGGACAACTCCTTCGAACTTGTTGAGGAACGTCGAGACGGCAAAGTGAAGACTCAAAGACAACACCAACTACGATGACAAGAAGAGAATTCCGAATCAACTCATCGGGATCAAATGAAGGATATACAAGAGAGTAGTTCCGGAGGAGCAAGTGATGATCGCCAACTAGGGAATTGAGAAAGAAAACGGAGAGGCTCTTTCAAGTTGCGTAAAGTGACTTCACAGACAAAGAGGATGACGTCGAAAATTTGCCATCGACATGAAAGTCAAAAGAGAGATATAGTAGCGATCAAGAAAAGGGACATAAAATTTAAGCTCACTGACAGACTAGGAAGTGAAAATTGATGCCAAAAGCAAGGCGAGATATGATCACTCTCAACAAGCTAATTGCCGCCACAATCCAGATTGATAACCGAGACAGTCAAAAGTGTGGAAGTCAACACGAGATACATTATCCAAATAGAAAGAATTAAAGAGGTGCAACTTGGAAGCTTACGCATTGCCAGAAAGGGAAAGGTGGATTTCACCAACGTGGAAGTAGAGTGATCTCGTAGAACACAGGAGAATTTTGACATAGACCGTGATACAACAATAACCAGCTTCTGTAAAGGCAGCATTACAAGCGACACCCAAGGAAGAAGAGAGTGTGAGAAGGGTATTGGTGAACCCGAGGGACCCAATAACTTCTCATTTAAAAGGAATTTAAGCTAACAACACTACAAGTTCATAATAGAGAACCGCAAATAGACGATAACTCAGGCAAGGGAATCACAGAGATGTACCTACAAGCTACCCTAGAAGGATTGAAAAGTCTGTTGATGGAAGAGGAATGATACAACTGGACTCGTAAGAGTATAACAATCTTACAAAAGTGTAGATTGTAGGAGGAGCTAAAGAAGAATAAACAGAGAGACTGGAGAAGATATATTTCACCAAGTATATCAAGCCTCAAAAGAGATAGAAGAAAAGTAAGTCTACGATCTTATAGAAGGTCAACTCCAGACTAGTTGGTAACAACAGAGAATTTACACGTGCTGGCTAACTATTGATGGTTGGTTGACAGATAAGAAGAATAACCACAAGATTATAAAGAAAATTTACCGACATGTGGTAAATTTCTTCCAGAGATCAACGACGACAATGGTAAGTTAAGTACTAGTAGCCTTGATGGTAACATTGAATGCGCCCAATATGATAACTCTAATAAAGAAATTAAAGAGAAGCTCTTGACGATCGGTAACGACCATTGATGATAGTAATGGTGTAAAGGGAATTGTTGAGGATAGTTACTTACTACCGACTAAGGAAAGATACATATCAAAGTTAGTATGAAGGGATCCCTAAAAGAAGAACTAGAAGAGCTAGAAGAGTAACAAGGAACAGATGATGGTGGACATGTCCTAGGTTTTAGCATTCCACATAAGTAGGACTGATGGTGCTCCTCCGAAAAGTGTATATATAAAAGTTTAATGAGAAAGGGAGGTACTCCCATAAGGTGTATACGAAGAAACCAACGTAGTCCGTAAGGTGTATACGAAGAAACTCAAAGGATTTAACTATCCTACTGGGGGTAAAGATTTAAAGGAAGGTGAAACGACAAGAATATAAGGAAAACATGATAAATGCGATACGAGGAATTTGATTTTTGAGAAAATCATATGCATATGATATTTGTATACAAAGGGTACAGATGACCTTGTGGTATACAGTGACACATCCAAGCTGAGCTTGGGGTGTTGATGCAGAGGGGTAAGGTCATAGCAATTGCGTCTCGGTAGTTGAAGACGTAGGTGGAGAACTACCCCACACACGACCTAGAGTTAGGTGTAGTAATCATGCTCTTAAGATCTGGCGTCACTATCTCTATGGAGCGACATGTCAGATCTTTACAGACCACAAGAGTCTGAAGTATATATTCACTCAGAGAGAGTTGAATAACCGCCAGAGGCGGTGGTTAGAGTTGATCAAGGACTTCGACCTTGAGATCCTTTACCACCCCGGAAAGGCAAATGTGGTAGCTGATGCTTTGAGCCGGAAGACGCCTAGAGAGAGGGCGATAGCCCGGTTGACAGTATAACCACAGTTGCAGAGAGACTTGGCTTGGTTGGAGATAGAGGTTCAGTTTCCCAATACCGATGGTCAGTTGTCTACCATGGAGTTACTTCCTGATCTGTTGGATGAGATCCGACAGAAGCAAGAGACCTGCCCTACTCTGATCAGGATCCGAGACAGGATGTCTCGAGGTGAGGCCCCACAGTTTACTATGGGTGCAGATGGAGTGATGAGACGTCAAGATCGCGTTTGTGTACCGTCAGACAGTGAGTTGAGACAGAGGATACTAGGTGAGGCTCATGCTACCCCATACTCGGTACATCCTGGAGCGAGTAAGATGTACAAAGATGTGAGACGGTCCTTCTGGTGGGGTGGTTTGAAGCCCGATGTGACTCGGTATGTAGCTCAGTGCGCGACCTGCCAGCAGGTCAAGATTGAGCACCGTAGGTCTGGAGGAGAGCTCCACCCACTTCCAGTACCACAGTGGAAGTGGGAGGATATATCTATGGATTTTGTCACTGGTTTGAGACTCAGCAAAGGATTTGATGCTATTTGGGTAGTGGTAGACCGCCTGACGAAGACCGCACGTTTCATTCCGATTAAGGAAACGTGGCCGGTGAGTCGTCTGGCTGAGGAGTTCACCAGGCTCATTGTGAGACTCCATGGGGTACCGAGGACTATCGTCTCTGACAGAGATGGACGTTTTACCTCGAGATTTTGGCAGCAGGTACATACTGCTTTGGGGACGAGTCTCCACTTCACTACCGCCTATCATCCACAGACAGACGGACAGTCTGAGAGGACCATTCAGACCTTAGAGGACATGCTTCGGGCGTGTGTACTAGATTGGGGACAGGTATGGCCAAATCATCTTCCACTGGTAGAGTTTTCATATAATAATAGCTGGCACGCATCTATTGGGATGGCTCCTTATGAGGCTTTGTACGGACGGAGATGTCGTACACCCTTATGTTGGGATGAGCCTAGTAGAGTTGATGGAGTAGCTCCAGATCAGGTACAGGATGACATCGCTCGGATTGCCCTAGTCCGAGAGCGGATGTTAATAGCTCAGAGTCGTCAGAAGTCCTACGCCGACAAAATGCGTCGACCTTTGGAGTTTAGAGTGGGTGCTCAGGTGTGGCTGAGAGTGTCACCTACGAGAGGAGTCAGGCGTTTTGGCATTAAGGGGAAGCTGAGTCCCCGATATGTCGGACCTTTTGAGATCTTGGAGAGAGTTGGAGAGGTGGCCTACAGATTAGCACTACCGCCGAGGTTAGAGAATGTCCATCCGGTTTTTCATGTATCTCAGTTGAGAGAGTACATTCCGGATCCGAGACACGTTATCAGCCATGATGATCTGACAGTTGAGCCTGACCATACATTTGTGGAGTACCCAGTAGCTGTCTTGGAGCACAGTACCAGACGTCTGCGATCCAAGGAGATACCTATGCTGAAGATCCAGTGGTCTAGGAGAGGAGCTGATGAGGCCACTTGGGAGACGGAGGAGAGTATTAGACGTAACTATCCCGAGTTCTTTGCGGGGTTAGAGGTTACTTCTGTTTGACGAATTAGTACTCTGATGTTGTGTTGTTTGACCTTTCAGGTTTCCACTTTGTTTTGAGTGATTCTGTGTTACTTGTTTGTTTGATGCCTGAGTAGCTACTTGATAGAAAACGAAAATGTCGAGAAAACTAAAATATACCGAAGGAAATGTGTGAACAAGGGAAATAATCTAAGTTTCGGGACGAAACCTCTTTTAAGGGGGCACTGATGTAATACCCGGAAAATTTTATTCTTCGTTTAATACCCGATCAAACCGGATTCCGATCTGGCAACCTTAATCTCTAAAAAAAAAAAATAAATAAATAAATAAACAAATAATAAAAATAAAATAATAATAATAAATGAAAACGATATTAAATTCTATCATTTTATGTGACCTTGATTCACATAAAATAATAGCTTAAATAATTCCGTACATATTTCCGTACTTTTAACGGTTTCGGATGGGTAACGAGTTTTCTTTCACCTCATTTGTTTGATTTGAAGAGCAGGCCCAAATTTGGCCCAAAAGCCTTCAGCCGGCCCAATCTTAACCTAATCTTCATCTAATCCCAATTAACGCTAAACCTAATCCTTCCTAACCTACTGGCCGCTACCCTATTATGTAATCGACTCTCCCCTCTCTACCGACTACTGCCGCACGCACTCTGGATAAAACCGACACCATCTTCCATCGTGTTTGCTCCACCGTCGTCACCACCGGATTGAAGACGTTGCTGGGGACGCCGCCACCAATCTTCTGCCTCCCTCGTCCGCCGGCGACAATAGCCGCTAGGTAAGCCACCCCTCCGTCTATCTCCTCCCTCTTCCATTTCTGTTGCGACTAGCCTACACCCCTCTTCGCCGCCTCGATTGCAGACCTCGCGCCGCCAAGCCCGTCGGAGTCTGCAGCGTGCGCTCACCGGAGGCTAGCCTACACCCCTCTTCGCCACCCTCCTGCGCCGAGAAGAACGAACCCGAGCAGCCTCCTGCGCCGAGAAGAACGAACCAGAGCAGCCCTGTGCCGACGCCGCCGACGCCACCGCCGCCCTCTGTCGCCGCTAGGACCGTCGCCGCCAGAACTGGACTGCAGTAGGTTAGCCGGCCTTCTCCGTCCCTTCGTCTTCAGCGCAAACCGACCAAGCTCGCCGCCGCTCCAGCCGGTGAGTCGGCTTATTTCTATTTCCGCTCTTTCCTCTCTTCTTTTTGGCCTTCTGTTCGTGTGGTTAACTTACGGGCAATCTGGCCTTCTTGGATCTGCAGTCACCAGCCGAACCATTCCGTGTTGCTGAGCCGGATCGAAACAAGCAGTGGTGGTTGAGACGTACGTACAGTCCACTCTTGTGTCTTGATTTTGTTTTAAAAAGGGGATTTCAACAGCACCATTATATAAATGGGTAGACTTTGGATTAAGACTTATATATGTACAATTTTGTGAAGATGTTTGATATGGTGGAAATGTATATATATATATATATACAGAGTGATAAGTATAAAAGGGATAAATTATACTTTTAATGTGAGATATATATATATATATATATATATATATGAATAGATTGGGATTTCGAGACTTATATATATAAAAGAACATAAGTGTATATATATTCATACGGAAGTGTACAGATAACCGTAAGAGATAAGAAATGAAATTATGTAATTATACATATACAAATACCGAGTAGTCACGTATATATACATGTAGAAGGATAGAGTGGTAATCGGAAAAGAAGAGGAATGTTGTCCTTTGAGGAGTGGGTTCGAGTTTTAACGTATAACTTATAAAAAGAAACTATAAGAGAGGGTATGCCGAATACATAAAAATACGTATATATTTTATATGAAATAAAAGTATACTTATGAGTTGAGTTGGATAATTTATATAATAGGTGAATCTATATATATATATATCTAAATACCTAAGAGTTACGGATGTTATATATTTTTGGAAGGAAGGTTAGTATGAACGGAAGTATGTATATATATATACAGATATATAGATATATATATAAGATTAGTTAATACCCGAAAATGAAGTAATGTAATTCCAGAGGACGAGTGGACGAGATAAATTTCTAGAAGCTTAGTAAACTGTTTTGGGAAATAATCTTAGATTAGAAAAGTGTTCCAAAAGAAATATTAGAGGTCAAGATGTGACCCGGAGAATTATCTACACTAAGGGTAAAACGGTCTTTTACCGTATGAGAATCGTTCTTTCCGTAATTCCTTCGCATGAGGTTGGACATAGAGATGAGATTTTGATACACATGCCTTCATTGACAGGCACTTGAGTTACCACGAGTACGGACTTTTGAGGAGTGTAGAGTGTTTTGATTCAGGTAAGTCCTTGCGACTTACTTAGCCGGTTTCTGAGTGTTAGTTGAGTGATAGTAGTGGTGTGTGCTATTGCTTGTTTTAATAATAATAACTTGCTAGGACGACTGTTATTATTTTACGTAAGGCCAAGTGTATGTATAACGGGCCGTGACATCACTGCCCAGCTCTGACAGGAGACTGGGAGGTTCTCTATACCCAGACCATACAGGTACAAGGTGAGATGCATCGGATCCATTCATGATGGTTACACGGGGGCGGAGGCGAGGTTTGGGAATCCCTCGTGTCACAAAATAAGTATCATTAGAGTGAATGAGTAATTTAAAGAAAGATAATAAAACGGACTTGTTTGGAAGCATGTTGAGTGTTTATGTTTACCTGAGTGTGTTTGTGCTACCATTACTCTGCTAATATTTAGATAACTAGCTAACGGTGATTGTTGTTGTTGTTTTAGATTTACCGCAGGTTAGATCAGCAGCTGAGTGATCCGGAAGTAGTGGTCAGCCGGGTCTCCGTACTCCTTAGAGTGGGGTTGGGGTTGTTTGTCTTTCCTTTCTTTTGGTTAAGACAGTTGTTCTTTTCTCTTGTTTAAGTACTGTAGGCTGCTAGACTGTGTTGCATTCATTACTCTAAAAACATGTTTTTTTTATGAATTTCGGTTTCCTTATTTGTGTCTTGTTGCAAGGTCCTAGTAATGTTGTTGTCAAACTGAGGTCGGGACCCATTGTGAGGTCCTAACCAGTAATACTCCGAGTTCTGAGAATTCGGGGTGTTACATTAGTTACAAGAGAATCTGAAAATTATTAATACAATAATCTAATTTAAGAAGGTAAATAATTCCTAGAATAATTTATCAATATTCATGTTGGAACGTAATATTATTGAATTCGAAAATTTTACAATATCATCGAAATGTATAATGTTACATGAAACTAGTATGTATACAAGAAATATACAAGAATTGAATATACATGATTTGCATTGAACTGTACAAGCATGTACGGGTCATATATAAGAATCTCACACGTTATTTGCAAAAAAAATTGATGATGTATGACTTACATGAATTCATATATCTACCATGTTACATGAACTACATAGATTAGTATAAGATAATAATAGGGATCTTCATTGTTACATGAAATTAGTACATGCACAAGAAAGATACATGATTGCAGCTACAAGATTTACATGGAACTGTCAACCAGAGATCAAGTATAATTTTCAAAAAGAAGATTAAATTGTGAGATCCATCTTGTCCGGTTGGCATTAGGGTGGGAGGGAGGGACTATCAACCAGAGATCAACTTTCCAGGACTACATTTGTTTATTAGTTTTTTTATATATTTCTTGTAAGAATTATAAAATTACAAGAAAATACTTATCATTTACAAGCATAAGTTACAAGATATTTTGATTGAAAATTTATTACGTTAATTCAAATTACTAACCATAGTTACAAGATATTTTGATTGAATTACGTTAATTCAAATTATTAACCATTAATGATTCACCTTCTACAATTAGAGTGTATTATGATTTAAAAGGAAATAATATATACAAAATCTTCTAATTGATTATATGAGGGCAATTTAGTCTAAAACTTTTAAATGATGTCATATTCTAATAAAATTAGCGAGATGGACAATTACTAAGCAAAATTAGTGAGCTAATGCTACATAGCAAATTCACTCTTGTTTTATTCAATATTTATAAATTTATTTAGTATTCACATTAATTTCCGAGAGTTCAACGGACCACTGCCCTCCCTCCGCCCCCTCATATCTTGCATTGATTGCACACCAAAGAAAAAAACTCAACGACACTTAATAAGTATCCAAGAGTAAAAAAAATTTGTAATCCCGTTTCTATGATGACTCAAGGGGCGACGAACCCTAATTTGTCGTCTTCCGCCGCATCCATTCAGGAAGCCCCAATCATTGAGGGTACTAGTTCCCCGACGACTGACGATGTTCTTGTGCCCCCTGGTAGGGAAGGCCAGTTGCCAGATAAGCAGGGCAATTCATGGAGTAACCTTTTGTTTGGAGGCAGTGCGTGGAGAAGACTACCTATATTGCCGACAAATTTGGTCGAAACGGGGAAAATTCAAGTCGATTTTCCCCAGGGTGAGGATGTCACACCCTCTATAACGGTAGCACCGGAGGTCGTCCAAATCCTAAATGCCCCATGGAGAAACTCGATAGTTCTGAAACTGCTAGGGAGGATGATCTCGTTCTCTGCGTTTGAGAAAACAATTAGGATTCTATGGAAACCTAAGGGAAATTGGTCTATTATAGATCTACCTAACAGTTTCTTCCTGATCCGTTTTGAATTGGAGTCGGACATGTTTAATGCGTTATCAAGAGGATCGTGGAAGATGTTTGATCATTATCTCCTTATGCAACAATGGCAGCCATCTTTCGACCCTATGTCCTCGATTATATCGACAACGGGAGTATGGGTTCGTATTTCTGGATTGCCATTTTCTATGTACAACACTGAAGTGCTCAAAGCCATTGCTTCGGCTATTGGAGTTCCCCTAAGCATTGACGAGAAGACCATGAATATGGATCGGGGAAAATTTGCAAGAATTTGTGTTAGCATAGATCTTAGTAGGCCGTTAAAAGGAGATGTTTTGCTAAATGGGAAACGTCTTTTGTTGGAGTACGAGAATTTACATACAATATGCTTTGAATGTGGGTGTTATGGGCATACAAAGGATAATTGTCTTCTAAGATTAAAAGCACATGAGAAATAGGTAGATACAGGGAGTCAGGCTGCTACTCAGTCCAATGACAAAGAGGTTGTGCCGGAAGGAGTTGTTCCAGCAGAAAGAGTAGAGATTTGTGACCCAGTAGGGAAGAATATTGAGATCAGGGGGTTGGATAATATGCAAGAGGTGAGACCGGTGGGAGAGAATGAGGAGGACAGCAGGGGTCCTTGGATGATAGTTCCTAGACGTCGTCCTGTCCAGAAAATGGGAAAGGAGATCAGTAGGGTTCCTAAGCATGTTATGGAAGGAGTGGGGATCTCCCAGGGAGCAGCGAAAGAAAATGCAGTGAGCCGGTCGACTTCTCAGCAGAAGGTGATCCCAGGGGCACATTATATATCGAAAAATAATTTTAAGAAGAGAGCACGTCAGGGGCAGAGAATCCTAAATGCAAAAAACCAAGGTAAAGTAACTGGGGAATCTTCCAGTCCGGTGGGGAAATCACCCTCAGTGGCCTTATGTTCAAAGTTATCCCCAAGTAACATTCAAGTAAAAATCCTTAATCGTGCTACGTCGACGGCTATTGTTTTTGGGGCAGAGGCACGAATAGATAATCTACAAAGGGGTCAAGATAGTGATAGAAATACAGCGGATGACATGGAGATCGATAACTCGAAGGGCCTAGGAGATTCTCAAGTCTCCATAGTACCCGATTCATAGGCCTGATTATGGTGTATGGTCGGGGAGCCTCGTTGTTTAAATGATAGGGCTTTTTTGGAATTGCCGCGGAACTGTGAAACCTAGTTTCCGCAGGTCAATACGGTATTTGCTCAGGAAGTATAAACCGGCGTTTATTTCACTTTTTGAAACACACTGTGCAGGGGAGAAGGCAACTGATATATGTAATCGCATGGGCTTTGATTCTTGTGATAGAGTTGATGCTACTGGTCAGAGTGGAGGGATATGGTTGCTCTGGGATAGTTCTTTATGCCCTTTACGAGTAGTATCTAAAAACAATCAGTTCATTCATGCTATAGTGGGAGTTGGGGAAGATGAGTTCCATTTAATTGTTGTCTATATCTGCCCAAACCCTACACGCAGAGGTAATATATGGGAGTTATTGATGAATACATTCACTTCTACTGAGGCTCCTATTATACTGGGAGGTGATTTAAATGTTATTAAAGGCCTCGAGGAAAGGCAAGGTGGGTCCAATAGATTATCCAGAGAAGCGATTGCTTTTGGGGATTGGATAAATCGATCACAACTCATTGATATGGGATACCAAGGATCCCCCTTTACATGGTCCCGGGGAAGAGATGCAAATTCTCGTATTTCAAAGCGTTTGGATCGGATTCTTTTGTCTCCGGAAGGACGTTTGAAATGGCCGGAAGCTTTTGTGAGGCACCTTCCGAATTTATCTTCCGATCATACGCTGCTCCTTCTTTCCCTGAAACGAGACGCATCAGGTACTAAGTCTAGACGACCTTTTCGATTCCAAGCAGCCTGGTTTCTTCACCCGGACTTCATACCCCTTATTGACGAGGTGTGGGACAATCTTATCCATCTCCCTGAAGCCCTCTCCAAACTTCAGATCGCCCTGAAACGTTGGAATAGGGAGGTTTTCGGGGACATAAATAAGAGGAAGGTTGAGCTTATTCAGAAGTTGGAAGCTATCAAGATGGAGATGGCAGTGAATGCAAATGACCGCTTGATTGCAAATGAGACCAACTTATCTAATCAATTGGAGGCTACTTTGGAGCAGGAAGAGGTCCTGTGGAGCCAAAAGTCACGTGAAGACTGGCTGGCATATGGCGATAGGAACACAAAGTTTTTTCATCTTTCCACGATCATACGGCGTCAACATAACCGGGTGGATACTCTTAGGCTGGAAGATGGATCCTGGTGCCATAATAGTAGGGTGTTGGAAGCTCATGCGAGGGACTTTTACAGGAATCTCTACGGGCCTAGTAACCTTTCTGAGTTGGGAAAAGTTTTGGAGGAAGGGTTTCTGTCGCTTACCGAAAACCAATTGGAGTCTCTGAGCCGGGTTTGTAAGAAGGAAGAAGTCTATACAGCGTTGTTTGAGATGGGCTCGTACAAGGCCCCCGGACCGGATGGTTTTCAACCCGTTTTCTATAAGCAATTGTTGCAAACGGTGGGTATCTCTCTAACAAAGTTTGTTACTGATTTCTTTCTCAACGGAAACTTTGGCGGTAACACAAATGAAACCCTGGTTGTTCTTATTGGGAAAGTCACAAAGCCGGAATTTATCAACCAATTTCACCCCATTAGTCTTTGTAATGTCTGCTACAAAGTTATTACCAAGATCCTCGCGACACGGTTAAAGCTGGTCATGCCTCATCTTATTTCTCCGATGCAATCTAGTTTCATTCCAGGGAGGATGATATCCGATAATATTGTGCTTGCCCAGGAAGCTATTCACTCGATGAAAAGGAAAAAGGGGCGGAAGGGTTGGATGATTTTGAAACTCGACTTGGAGAAGGCATATGATTTGCTTCGTTGGGAGTTTGTGGTGGAGACCCTTAAGATCATTGGTCTTAGCGACAGATGGGTTAGCTGGATTTCTACTTGCATCTCTTCGGCTTCTATGTGAGTGGTGTGGAATGGGGACGCTTCGGAGCCATGTTCGATGACTAGAGGTCTCCGCTAGGGAGATCCTCTATCACCCTACTTATTTGTTCTTTGCTTAGAGCGGTTAAGTCATATGATCATAAGGGCAGTTGATGCGGGTTCTTGGAAACCGATGAGTTTGTCTAGAGGAGGTCCGAAAATATGCCATCTGCTATTCGCGGACGACATCTTACTTTTTGCGGAAGCTTCGGTTGACCAGCTCAAGGTTATTCGTGATATCCTAGAAGAATTTTGTGGGGCTTCAGGTCAGCGGGTCAGCTTGTTTAAGTCCAGATTGTGCGTATCGAAGAATGTTCAGGGAAGTCTGGAGTCTGAACTCAGCGGGGTGTGTGGTATCCAGGCAACAAGACACTTGGGTAAGTACTTAAGTATCCCGTTGTGTCATGATAGAATTTCTAGCTCAATGTATAACCCACTTGTGGAAAGAATTGCGGGTAGACTGGCCGGCTGGAAGACTAAGTCCCTTAGTTTGGCAGGGAGAGCAACTTTAGTTAAGTCGGTGCTCACGATTATACCCATTTATCATATGAATACGGTCCTTCTACCCACATTAACCCTCAACAAAATTGATAGGCTTTGTAGGGGCTTCTTGTGGGGAGACAGAACGGACTCCCGTAAGCTCCATCTCTTGAGTTGGGAACGTATTTGCCAGAGTCGTAGCAATGGGGGTCTCGGTATTAGGAAGGTGTCTGATATGAATGTTGCAACCCTTAGTAAGCTGGCCAGACGTCTTTTTTCGAACCCGGATCAAATATGGGCTATTACTCTCCTAAAGAAATATTCTGTGGTAAGCTTTGACTGGCCTCAAAAGATTGTGTGGAAGAATGGTAACTCAGATCTTTGGAGAGGGATATCCTATGTCTATAATAAGGTGATTGTGCCTCACTTAGGATGGAGTGTAAGGGATGGTAGTAAGGCTATGTTCTGGTCTGATGTCTGGATTGGGTCTGAACGGCTTGAGAAATTTAGTCGGAGCCCTCTCGAGCAGGAAGATCGAGCATTTAGGGTGAGAGATGTCTGGGAAGAGTCAGTTGGTTGAGATATGGGGTATCTCCTGCCCCGTCTCAATAATTCTGGAATGCTAAAAGCTACTGCTATCTCTCTTGAAGGGATGCTTGGAAAGGGGGATACTATAAGATGGCTTGGTACTCCAGATGGGAAATTTACTATCACGTCGGCGTATAGATTTATCATAGAGGATCGACAACGTCTCCAGGTCCGAGAGAGCCTTTATGTGAATCTGTGGAAGTTGCAGGTTACCGAGAGGAATCATTATTTTATGTGGCTCTTAGTCTAGAGTGTTCCTCTGACTAACGTAGAGAGGTGCAGGAGACATCTTGCTACTAATGAAGATTGCTATTGTTGTCCGGGAGTGAGTGAAAGCCTTCTCCATCTTCTCCGTGATTGCCATAAAGCTAAGCCAATCTGGCTGCAGATTGTTCCAGATAAATATAAACGACTATTCTTTGTTGTCGACTGGGAAGAATGGTTGTATCTTAATATTTCTACGAAGAGTAACGAGCCCTATCTTGATGGATGGAGTGCAAAATTTGCGTGTACTGTTTGGTGGCTATGGAAATGGCGGAACGCAGGTGTCTTCTCGAGAGAAGAAGTGTGTATGGATAAGCTGAGTTTTCTGAAGGATAAATGGGAGGAGAAATCGCGAGCTGCTATCCGGGTGAAGGCTGCACCGGCTATTTTCAAAGTCCAGAATCTGGTATCCTGGAGTAAACCAAAGTGCGGATGGGTGAAGGTGAATACCGATGGAGCAGTCCGAGGCTCAGAAGGTATAGCCACTGCAGGGGCTGTTATTAGAAGTGATGATGGGGAATGAATTCGGGGAGTAGCGGTAAAGTTGGGGTGTGCTACTGTTCCGGCAGCGGAGCTCTAGGGTATCGTGCATGGCTTGGACCTTGCATGGGACAGTGGAGTTAGAAAAGTACAGCTGGAAGTCGATTCTCGCTTGGTGATCGACTTTATCAACAATAGTGTGTGCCCATCGCACCCATTGTCGAGCCTGGTGATCCGGTGCCAAGGCTTCTTCACCCGAGATTGGTGTATTGATCTCGGTCATACTTTTCGGGAAGGGAATAGAGTTGTAGATTCGCTTGCTAATCTTGCGTTCTCTTTCGATGTTGGTGTTTCTAGATTTGATGTTCCGCCTCCTTGTGTTCTTTCTTTGATTATCGATGATCTTAGGGGGGTTTGTTTACCCCGATCATCTCGTTTGTTTAACCCTTCTTTTATTAATACGAGTTAGTCCGGAGTAGTGTACTCCTTTACCATAAAAAAAGGAATTGAAGAGTGAGTTTGCTATGTACCATTAGTTCACTAATATTGTTTAGTAATTATGAACCTCAATAATTTTGTTTAAATATGAACTCTTTTAAATAATTTAGACTAATTTACCCTTCTATAAGAATTTAAAAGATTCCTAATTAATTATTGCCTTTTAATTGACTTACAATCCCTAATTGAAGAAGGTGAATTTTAAAGAAGTTATCAATTTTAATCAGCATAATCAATTATTAAATCATAAACAATACAAGAAAATTTTACGTGAATTGATAAAACTAGCATGCTACATGCTTGTACTCTTCATGTAAATCATGAAGAATACAAGGAAATTCTTGATAAAATTTTACAAAAAATTTACAAGAATTGATCAGCGTAATCAGTTAGTAATTAATCGTGTCCAAGAAAATTTTGCAGGAAGATAAATCGTGAAATCATGTACAATAAAATTTTAGAAGAAGATAAATCGTGAAATCCAACTTGTCCAGTTGGTATTAGGGTAGGAGAGAGGGACAACCAACCAGAGATATAATTACAAGAAAATAAGTATTTTTTTACAACCCTTCATCAACTTCACTTTCCCAAAGCAACTTCCGTTTGGTCGTTGTCTTCTTTCTATCTTTACCAACTACTTGCATCCAAGACATAACAATCCATTACTCTCCTAATCTTACGGCCCTCCCCCTGGAGTCGGTCCCCCGCCGCCCTCCACCCCCTCCCTTGGTGGTGGTGGCCTCCCCGCCTCCCCCCTCCACCCACCCCCCACGCTCACCTCGCGGTTATTACCATGGGCGGCTCAAATCGCTCAAAAAAGCATTCGGTCAAGCTATCACAGCTAAACCTCAGTCCCTCCAAACTACCTGCCCCATCGGACCCCCCAAGCCCCGTCGAAGTCATCCCTGAGGAGTTAATCCGCTCAAACAACGCCAGAATTACGAAAGACATTGCCTGGAGATCTCATCTGAGATTGTCTTCCCTCCTCTACTTAACTCTGCTAATCCAACCAACACCTATGGCACTCTGAAAGCCCCTCCGATGAAGGCCAATCCTCACACTCCTGTACGATCCCAGGCTAACGTCTCAATCTACTCTGCCAACACCCCTAACGCAAACCCCGACCCAAATATCACAACTCCGTCCCTTACTCTGGAGGAACCCAGCCATGCGGATGCTTCATCCCACCAGCCACAGCCTGATGTGTCTAAAGACAACGTATGCAGTGTCATCAAAGACCCTTCAGTTGTCCAAAACTTTCAAAAAAACCCTAATGAAAACACTTCAGCTCCCTCCCTATCCCCATCTAGGCCCACACCCCCCCCCTCTATCACAACCCCCAAGCAATATTAATTGCAACGTGCATGCTGATCCACTGATATCCTCATTTAAAGACGCCCTTTCGAATGGCTCTCGTTGGAATCACGTCCCGCTCTCTTTCTCTCCTGGTTACGAGGATGGCGTCATTCAATTCTTGAGGGATGACATTGCTGATACCATTTCTAGATGGTCCCACACCCTTATCGGCTACCCTCTTGGCTCTCCCCTTACCTTCAACAAAATCTCCTCTTTTGCAGGCTCCGCTTGGAACTCCATTGCCAAACCAAAAATCCTCAAAAATGAGCATGGTATCTATGTCATTCATTTCACCTCCAAAGATGATCTTAACATTGTCTTGGCGGGTAGCCCCTGGTTTGTCAATGGATCCACTACTCTTCTACTTAAAAGATGGTGTCATGGTATGGATCTAAGCTACTCTAGCCTTTCGACCATTCCGGTATGGGTCTCTCTATTTGATCTGGACTACAGATTCTGGTCCCCACTCATGCTGGCTAAAATTGGATCGGCCATTGGCATCCCCTTGCTCACAGATCAATGCTCCGCTAATCACAATCGTCTTGGTCACGCACGGATCCTTGTTGAGATCTCTGCCTCAAAACCCCTCCTACGTGAAATCACATTACTTGGGCCGGACGACGAGATTATCACTCAAAAAATCTCGTTCGAATGGCTCCCTGAGCATTGTTCCAAGTGCCTCATGTTTGGGCATCGCTGCTCCACCACCCCTTTCCGAGCCGCCCAGGAAAATAAGACTTGCTCAGAGGGATTTCGGAAAGCTCACTACAAGAGAAACAGACCTCAACCTCCCCCTCCATCTGATCAAACTCCCATACTACCCACTCCAGATAGATCTCAGCTCCTATCTGCCTTAACAATCACCAAGCATGTAAATGCTATCAAAACCGACGCTAAACTACCTACTCATCGCCCCTCCACTGATCGAATGACAACTAGTAACCCTACCCATGCAAACCCTTCACCAAATACTTCTCCAACTCCTCCTCCAACTTCCCTCAACATAACCCCAACCCCTCCTGCGGCCTCTGAGTGTCCTGCCAACAATAAACTGCCCACCTCTCTGAACAACACCCCCCCCC
>BSUD01000008.1:121141122-121157641 GCA_033239045.1 Fagopyrum esculentum
TATATTATAAATATTACATTTTTTTATGGATATTATTTAAAACTACCAATATGTTATATACTTTAACATTTATATTTTAATTTTGAAATTTATTTATATTTTTCCTTTTTATTTTTTTTTTATTTTACTTTTCTCAACTTTATAAAATAGTCTACGAACATTAACAAAAATATGTAATATTGTCTAAATTAGTCTATTTTTATTATTTATCTAAAATTATAATTAATTTAATTATAAGTTTTTAATTACTCTTTGGTTAGTTAATTATAACCATTATGTTACATAATTTTTTTTAATAATTTTTTTTAAAATTATAAATTTAAATTATACGTGTGCCAAGGTACGGAACCACACTAGTAATATTAATAAAGAGAAAATTGGATAGGTGTCTGATTCAGTTTAGTTTAGTATATATACTAGTGTATAGCCCGCACCTTGTGCGGGTATCTTTATAATATTAGTTGTACGAACTTAAGATATATTTATGAAATTTTATAATAATGATTCAAATTTGATTATTAAAACGAAAAAATAGTCACAAATAAAGAACTTCTTATTATTCTACACTTCATAAATTTAATCCTTATACAATGCACAGTTTTTTTTTAAAAAATTACAATGCACAACTCTGCTATAGACTTATAACTAAATTACTTTAATATATTGTAATTATTTAAATGGAACCCGAAATATAATTTTGTAAAAAAAAAAGAATTTGAAACGCAATGTGTGATAAATAATAAAATAAAAATTAAAAACTTTTTTTTTAAATAAATACACAAAAATTTGAAATAAAGTTTAAAAACACAAACAGAAGCAAAAACAAATTATTGGATAAACGAAATTTAAAATGTGAAATTTTATTCTTGTAACGACCGACATAATATAAAAAGAATACCCGTATTTTATGATTAAAAAACATAATTGGACAACACAATACTTAGATGAAAAAGAATACCCATAGAGTAATATTTTTATTTAAAAAACATACATTTTCAATAAATCATTTATATTTAAAAAAATTCAGAATCTGAAATTTTGTAAATTAAAAAATAATTTATAGATGACGATAAAAAATTCTATAATATAAAATTAAACAAAATCACATACAATAACGGATAAATTAGTATTAATTTAGACAATTATAAACGCTTTTCAAGTTTTCAAAGTATTAGTCTTACTTAATAATCGACGTGGGATAGCAAATTCGTTGAAAACAGTAAGTAAACGACCCATAAAAAAGTAGGTCAAAGACCCATAAAACATATATTAATCCGTTATGAATAAAAGTTATAGCTAAACTTAGCTAAAATAACAAAAAAATGTATCATTTGTTTAATCTTCAATATCCGTTATTAACCTCTATTTATACAAGTTCTCAAATCATCACTTTTAGTACGTCAACGACCTATATAACGGATATTAATTTATGAATAAAATGTATACTTAAAATTAGCAAAAAAATCGCTGAAAATACTTAGCGACCCACAAAACAGTAGATCAACGACCCACAAAACAGTAGGCCGACGACCCACAAAACAGTGATTTAACGACCCACAAAACAGTAGGCCAACGACCCACAAAACAGTAGGCCACAACGACCCACAAAACAGTAGGTCAACGGCCCACATTACAGTAGGTCAACGACCTACATTACAGTAGGTCAACGACCCACAAAACAGTAGGCCAACGACTCACAAAACAGTAGGTCAACGACTCACAAAACAGATATTAATCCCTTATGAATAAAAATTATACTTAACTTAGCCAAAAGGCCAAGAAATGTGTGATTCGTTTAATCTTCAAACCCTCTATTTATACAAGTTATCAAACTATTATACTTACTTATAATCGATCTGGGATAGGGAATTCTGTGAAATTTTTTAACGTAAATAGATTGAGCTTATAATCCTTTTAAAATAAATTAAGAAAAAAATAAAAATCTTTCCAATAAATAAATTACTTAAATTTCGACGGCTTAAAAATAAAAGAAATACGTAAACCAAATTACTTTTAAAATATTTAGGAGATCTTGTTAGTTAATTTTACAAAATTTTGTTTTATTTTTAGATTAATAAAAAAGATTATATGGTTTAATAAGTTAATTAAAAAAAAATTTAACCCTACAAAATTTGTGAGAATGACACGTCATCATTAGTGTAGTCTAGTTGATATATATATATATATATATATATATATATATATATATATATATATATATATATATATATATATATATATATATATATATATATATATATATATATATATATAGGGTGTGGTTCCCATGAGAACACCCCTAACATGAGAACATGAGAACAATCGTACACCGTTGGATATGAGTATTAAGGGTTGAGATTTAGAGTAGATATCAAAAATAATAATAACTACGAATAATAATAATTAGGAATCCAACAATAACTACGAATAATTCACTCAACCAACAATAACTACGAATAATATAATAAACGATATGACACATTCGTAACAAAACTAATAATAATTACGAATCTGTTTTCATGTTCTCACGTTAGGGGGTGTTCTCATGGAATCTATACTCTCTATAGATATAATTCTAGTGAGTCAGTTGTGAACAGCATTTGGTAAGCAAGACATAAATTATTTGATTAAGATAATATACGAAACGAACCTACTGTGTCGAGTGCTCGAAGGACCAGAAACATGATGCATAACTGCAATAACCACAAAATGTGAATGTGCAACAATGCAAAGTAAGAGATCTATATATAGGATTAGGTAGCACTCACAGCATCACCAAGCCCACTGCCGAACTGTTGAATAAGGAATGAAATTCTTGCAGAAATGCCGGTGAGGATGGTGTAGCAGAAACCCAAATGCGAGTCCGCAGGGTGCCCCTTTGCGACTCTCATCCGATTCATCTTCATCAATACCACCATCTTCAGCTTCAGCAAAGCCAACACTTCATCTGGATGCTTCACCATCTCTACCAAACTCCCCATTCTATTTCTCTCCCTTAACTTTAGGGCTCAGCCTTCAAATTTCAGCAATACACACACACATATATATATATATATATATATATATATATATATATATATATATATATATATATATATATATATCTTTTGCATGCTTCTGCGTTAATCATCTTCAATCTCAGTGACATACGTTACCTTAACGTACGTCTTTGTTACAGCATTTAAATAATCAATCATTCTGGAGAATTAAGAAGTCAAAGCCAACTACGATAATCCTAACAGCTGTTTCTAAGAGTTCTAAAGATGATACCCTAATAATACTCCCCCGTCAGAACGAAAGCTATATTTCCCGGTCACCATATTATAATCTATTTAAATGCTCTTCTTTTCCTTCTAAATTGGGCTTAAAGACCCGTAAAATTAGCAATTAACGATAATAAAAAAAAAAACTTTCACGTGAACTTCATTTAAGAAGCCAGTTGATAATGTTAGTACTAGAATAGGCATTAAGCTCATGAACAATCCAATCATATGTAATTCACCTCTATATATTACTATGTATCCTTTTTTTTCTTTTTCTTTTTTAAAAAAATTTGTATATATATCAAGAAAGGGGATTTACAGAGGCTCTAGCCTGAGATTACAAGAGATAAAGAAGCAGCATTAAGAGGACAAAAAGTTAGGTGAGATGAATGCCAAGAATTCTAGCTTAGCTAGTAAATGAATCTGATTTGTCTAACCATTTACTAGAAGCATAGGATTTTGTGGAGTTCATGATATTATGATCGCAGGTTGAGGGGTGGATTTGCTTTTGGTTATAAATGAGGTCGTTTTGAGCTTTTCATATGAAGTATATGTAACTAGTGATGGAGAAGATGCGGGTGTGGGTGATCAAGTCAAGCTTTCGAGTGTTTGAGGTATCAAAGCCGCTCAGCCAGGTCCAGATGCTATTGCTGTATGGGTAGGGGTGGGGGATTCTGGTCCATTTAGAGATGAGATTCATCACCAAAGTTGAATAACTGCAATGTTGAAAGAGGTGGGTCTCGTCTTCAGCATGGATGTTGCACAACCTGCAAGTGTTCTCGTTCACAATGTGCCAATCTTGGAGCTTAGAGAGGGTTGGGAGACGGCCGTGGCTCACCAACCATGAGATGAAGCTGCATTTGGGCAAGCTAATACCTCCCTAGATGATAGCAAAACGGTATGAGGGAGAGGTCAACTGATGGTTCCAGCAAAGATCATATGCTGCAGTGGTGGAAAATTTTCCATTTGTTTTGGAAGTGTGAGAGATGAAGCATGTGTGGTTTACCTTAGCAGTGATCTCATCACGGATTTTCAGTAAATTGCACCAAATATTGTTGTAATTGTAGCTGGGGGTACATGTCCAAATGGAGAGACCTTTCAGAATGTTGTTGTTAACCCATGAGGCCCGTAAACTTTTATTTGAGTTTGATCTGTCCAATTTGAAGATGAGTTTAGATAAACAAGTTTTGTTCCAGGATAACACCTCCTTGAATCCAAGACCATCGTCGGCTTTTGAGTTGCAGACCATACTCCAAGCCACCAATGCACAAGAACTAGATGTTTTACCCGCCCACGGGAAGGATCTCAGGAGACCTTTGATCTTAAGCATGATCGAGCATGGGATGAGGAGGATAGCACACCAGTAGTATTGGAGGGTATGAGGATTGAGGATATTAGCTGTTGTCTACGTGCATAGGAGAGGTTACGGTAACTCCATAAGTTTATTTTATTAGTGATTTTGGCTATAAGAAGGGTGAAGTCAACAGGGCTTAATCTTTTACTTCCTCCGGGGATTCCAAGGTAAGTGAAAGGTAAGGTACCTTGGGAGAGACCAGAGGAGTGGACGATATTGTCACTTTAAAGCTCCTGAAGGCCACCCGTGTATAAGAACCAAAAGCGTTCAAGGTCTTCATTAGGATGTTAAATGAGGTAGAGTCACCCCTACAGAAGAGCATGAGATCGTTTGTAAAGTATAGGTGGGTTATGCGAGGAGAAGCAAACTTGGGGTGGATATTGAAGCTTGGGTTTGTGGTGTTGATCCTAAACATGGAATTTAGGACTTCCATAGCGATGACGAAGAGAGGTTGGGAAAGGGGGTAACCCTGTCGGAGACCTCTAGTACCCTTGAAAAAACCCCTAAGAGAGCCATTCAGATTGATGGAGAAATAAGAAGTGGTGATGCAGGCGGCAATGAGTCTGATAAAATTTCTGGGGAATCCCATTCTGGCAAGGCAGTGGAGTACAAAGTTGTGGTTTATCGTGTCGAAGGATTTAGAGATATCAATCTTCAAAGCGCAGCGAGGGGAGATGTGGCGCCTATTGTATTTTTTGAAGAGCTCTTGACAGATAAGGAAGTTGTGTTTGATAAGGCTGCCTTTGACGAACGCTCCTTGGTAGGATCCAATGATGGAAGAGTGGAGTTTAGTCTATCTGCAAGCAGCTTCGCAATCACCTTGTAGGTTGTATTGCAGCATGAAATTGGATGGTAATCAGAGGAAGCAATGGGTTTGCCTTCTTGGCGGTTATAGCAATGGCCGTGTGATTAACATTAGTGGGCATATGGCCAGAGGTGAAGAACTCCTGTATTGCTATAGTAAACATGTTCCCCGTAACACTCCAGGATTTTTTTAAAGAAGAAGGAGTTGTAGCCATCTTGACCCGGAGCTTTACAATCACCAATTCCGAAAAGAGCTTTCTGGATGGTGTCATTAGTGAAATATTTTTCAAGGGTAATCAGGTCATCAAGCGTAATGGAAGGAAGCGGGCAGTCCAGGAATAGATCGTGGAGGTTATCAGGGAGGATAGGGTTAAGAATCTTTCTGAAGTGGTTGACAAGGATGGAAGTTATACGTTCCTGGTTATATGTGGGACCACTTCCAAGATTTTCTGGATCTTGGATACATTTGATGGCATTTTTTTGCTCTTCTGATGATTATGCTTTTGAAGAAGAAGCTTGTGCATTGATCCCCGTTTTTCACCCATGAAGCTTTTGAGAGTTGGGTCAGTGTTATTTTGAGTGTTGAGGGAGTGGGTGATTGAATGCTCGTCCTCCATAAGGTTAGCATCCATTGGGTTATCTTTTAGCCTGGGTTGTGTTTGGTCGAGCTTTGCTTTGTGATCTTTAATTGAGGAGATGATATTATCTAGGGTCACACTCAGGAACCTCTTTAGGGTGCCTTTAAGGCGCTTAAAGCTATAGTAGAGGCAGCCCATCAAGCCATTGCAGCGGGTGATGTGAGGGATGGTCCAGGAGTTTTTAATCACCGTGAGGAAGTTTTCATTGACGCCCATGAATTATTGAACCTGAATTGATGAGGCGGAGCCGGGTCCTTTGGGTTAATAGAGAGGATGGTAGGCGAGTGATCGGAGATGTTTGGGTTGTCAAACAGGATAGGGGAGTTACAGAAGGCGACTCCCCAAGGGGGGTTGATAACAATCCTATCGAGCTTGCACCAAATTCTCGAGGAGGTTTGTTTATTGTTCCAAGTGAAAAAATTCCTAGAGAAAACGTGGTCATGAAGCTCGTTACGGTTTAGGCAGTCATATAGCTCAGTGGAAGGTTGTGTGGGGGTTTGAGGTCCAATGGAGATCTTTTTAGAAGGGTGAAGGAGGGTGTTGAAGTCACGTAGGAGGACCCAAGGTTTGTTTGGAACAATGAGGCTGATTGTGTTGATATTGGACCAAAGAGGTGCTCGATCTTCAAGTTGATTGTGTGCATAAACAAAGGTGCATTCAAATTGTGAGGACTTTGGAGGGGTGAAAGGGAGGATGTGGTAATGGATGAGCTGGTTGTTTATGAAGGTTGGGGTGAGGTTTAATGTAGAGGGATCCCACCAAAGCCAAAGGCGGCACTTTGAGTTTGGTGAGATGTTTGAGATGTGAACCCAACTTGGGAGGAGGGTGGATAGCTTGTTCAGATTGTCTGCAGAGAGTTTAGTTTCAATAATCGCGATGAGGTCGAGGCTATGCTTATGAACCAAGTCACGAATAGCCTTTTGTTTATGCGGGTGGTTCATACCTCTTATGTTCCATGAACATAGCTTTATCGACATGGAAGACTACTTGATTATATTTAGCAACCTTGTTGCTATCACATTGCATGGGTTTGTGTTTGGGGTTTGGGCTTTGCGTTTGAGGAGGGTCGAAGTTTGATTAGAAGGAGGGTTTATGTTACTTTGGCTTGGATTGGAGGGATTGGGGAGATTAGAGAGATTGGTGGAGGGTGTGGGGGGTTAGCTATTATCAAGATTAGAGGGGTTTGAGGATATGTGAGTAACGTCATTTGGGTTGGTATCCATAGTGTGATGGAGTGTGTGTTGAGAGGGACCCGATATGCGATGGGAGTCGTCGGGGGTAGGGAGGAAAGGGGTAGTGTTTGAAGAGGGTGTTAGGTATGGTCGCCTGGGCTTTGGAACGATCCCATATGCTTTCGGAGGGGGTTTGCATCGGTGACCAAACAAACAACATTTTGAAAAATGTTCACGCAGCCATTCGAAGGAGATCTTTTGTATGATTTTTTCACCATCCATGAGAGTGATCTTGCGCAAGAGGGGTTTAGAAGTAGAAATTTCAACCAGAATCTTGGCATGCCCCAGTCGACCATGGATTGCGGAACATTGGTCAGTAAGCAGAGGAATGGCAATAGCCGAGCCAATTTTAGCAAGCATGTGAGGGGACCAGAACCTGTAGTCAAGGTCATAGAGTGAGGCTAGCGTAGGTGAGTTCCATTCCATGCCACCATCTCTTGAGAAGGAGAGAGGAGGATCCACTGACGATCGATGGGCTTCCAAGGAAGATGGAATTTAGGTCGTCTTCGGAATCAAAGTGGAAAACATATATTGTGTGTTCATTCCTGAGGATCTTTGGTTTTGTGGTATGATTCCAAGCTTGGTTTGCGTATGAAACCATTCGAGTGTAGGCTAGAGGGGTGCCCAAAGGGAAGCTAATCAAGGTTTTTGACCATTTTGAGGTTGTGTCTGATATATCTTCCCTGGAGAAGTGAATGACTCCATTTTAGTAACCTGGGGAGAATGAAAGTGGCACATGGTTCCAAGGGCTCTGATTTCCTTTGTCATGGCTTCAATTCATGGAAGAGAGTCATTGGCCTGATTATAATGAGAAGGTTCAAATGAGTGAATGACATTGCACAAAGCATGTACATAAAGTGTAGCATGACATGCAAGGTTGCATTGAGGCAAGGAGGTGGGAGTGGTGAAGGATGTGCAAGCATAATCTTGTAAGTAGGTGGGAGGTCGAATGTCTCGTGAGGGACGAGTTAAAGATAAAGGAGGTGGAGAAATAATTGAGGGTGAATAAATAATTAAGGGTGAAGAGGAAGTTGAGGAAGATGGTTCAAAAGGAATTGAAATAGGATTAGAAAAAATGATCACTGGAAGATGTAGATAAAGAGGTTTGAGGAGTGGTGGAGGAAGGAGAAAAATAAGGAAATGACATAGGACATGTATCATGAGCAGGACCAGGAGAGACAATAGGAAGAAAAAGAGATGAAGGGAAATTTTTTATGTTGGAAGATATGGAAGGTTTATGAAAGAGCTCAAATGGTGTTTTTCAATCAATAACAGGTGAGAGCATGAGGTTAATAAGATAAGTAGATGTGAGACTACAGTCTCCCCACAAAGTGATAGGCAAATTAGCATGAAGCCGAAGAAATTTGGCAATCTCTATGTTTCCTCTCAACTCGAATATTTTGCCGAGGAATATATGGAGTGGATTTCTTATGAATCATGCCAGAGTGAAGGAAGAAATCTTGAAGCTGGTGTTGTAAAAACTCAACACCATTCTCTAATCTGAATACTTTCACCTTTGTCTTGAATTGATTGTCCACATAAGCATGGAAACTAATGACAATTTTAAACACTTGTAGTTTGTTAGACATAAGAAATGTTCAAGTATGAACGAGTATAGTCATCTACTATGGTCAGAAAATATCGAGCTCCACACAAAGTAGGGGTATGATATGGGCACCAAATATCCACATGGATCAAGTCAAAGCTTGTTTTAGCATGTGATGTGCTGGAAGTGGAAGGCAATTTATGTTGTTTTGGCTAAAATACATATATGAAAGTGCAATGTAGAAATCTTAGAATTATAGCAATTGTCAATATGATGCACTTTAGACAGAGACAAATGTCCCAAACGAGCATGGAAAAGATGCACATCGGTTTTCTTATGATCAAGTGTAGAAGCTGCACATGCCACATTTGAAAGAAGGGGAAAGCCAAGCTTGTAAAGGCCACCTTCCTTGTATCCCATCAGCTAAGAGAGATTCAGTGGTAAGGTCCTGAAATAAACAGACATTATCGGTGAAGATTATCTTCATATGTAAATCATGGATCACTCGAGTGATAGAAAGAAGATTGTCCTTGAAGTTAGGCATATAAAGCACATTATGAAGAGTGATAAGAGGAGATAAAATAATATTTCCTTTGTGGTGAACTTCCTTCGATGAACCATCTAGAAGTCCAATTAGAATGGGCTTGTCAAACTTGTGCAAGTTAGTAAAATAAGGGAGAATTTGACATACTAGGCTTTTTTGAAAATATGATTTAGTAAATGTACCCCATAATTTTTTACCACTTTCATTTAATGGTAAGTAAAAATAATTAACCTACTATTTTAAAAAATAATAACTTATGTTTCTTATTTGTTGTATTAGTTTAAGTTTTAAATTTTACTTCCTGAATTTGTTTTTTTTATATTTTTTTCCCCTTTTTTATTTTCTTTTTTATTTTTTCTATTTCTCATACCGGAAAGTTTTATTACCAGAAGTTCATACCAGAATTTTTTCATACTAGAATTTATCATACCAGAAGTTAAAGTTTTCATACCAGAATTTTTTCTTACCAGAATTTTTTCATACCAGAAGTATTTTTTTTGCTTTTTTTAATCCTTTTTTATATTTTATAATTTTCTGGTATGAGTTTCTGGTACGAAACTCATACCAGAATTTGTTTTTGTCCTTTTTTATATGTTAAAATTATATAATCATACAAAATTACTTATTAAACTCATACCAGAATTGAATCACTTGAAGCAAAAGGCATCGTTAAAATTATATAATCATACAAAATTTTCTGGTATGAGTTTCTGGTATGAAATTCATACCAGAAGCTCATACCATAATTTTTTTTGTTTTCCTTGTCGTTTTGTTTATTTATAATTTTCATACTGGAAGAACTTGTATCACATGAAAGATCTATCACTCTAAGCATTTTAGATAAGCATAATTATTCTGAAGTAGGTATAAGGCCAAATTATGGCCCAAAGACCAACCAAATACATCAAAGAAGAGCTGAAAACGATCTGTTGACAATACTACCCATACCTTGAGTATAGAACACAAGCAAAACTAAAAATGCAAACATACATCTATAGCATGTGTATCATACTGTTGATAAGGTATAGAGCATCACCAATACAAACGGCAACTCGATCGAAGCACCCTATCAATGCTCCAAGGAAGGGTCTGGATTCCTGGACGTACACTTCTATTGGCAGCCCATTCATCGTCAGCTTGTTGCCTGCTGCCTTTGCACACGGCTCCAGCTTGGTTCCCGAAATCCGGTAATCGAATTGATCATTCACCCAACAACAAACCTTATTAGCACTATACACATTAATATGCAACATAGTAGGAACCTTATACAGTAAATATATGCAAGTTGAGGACTTACCAGGATGGTGTTGGCTTCTTTGGCCATTTGAACAGAATTGACCGTGTGATCGCAATCAACAAGCTGCTGCTCGCTGAGGTTGAGCAGCTTCCCAATAGCTATGAAATTGGCTCCTTCTATGGCTCCTGTTGTGCTAAATGCCCAACACGATCCACACGCATCCTTGACAAGATTCAATTTCATATTCATTTCAACTAATTTCAACAAATTAGAGCAAAAATCTGCAAAATACCTGAGTCTTGACGTTAGTGACAGCCCCTTTCCGCTGTCTTCGTCTCCTCGTTTACATGGAGTTCAATCCCTTCCTCATGACCCTGTCACGTGACAGGCTAGAACTAAATCTGGATCTGGATCTAGATCTAGATCCAGATCCAGATCCCAACCTGAAACAAATAGAGAGAAATATGTCAAAATTAGGGCTCAAAGAAGACTAGATAAGCTGAGTGCCTTTCTGGTATAATTCATACCAGAAAAATCTCAAAATTAGGGCTGAACGAAAAAGATGAAGATGAACCGAGAAGTAACAGCGACGGTGGATGGTGGTGGTGGTCTTTGTTCCGACATCGGCGAAGGTTAACACGCCATGGAGACTGTAGGTAGGATCGAGCAGTTGGCCAATGAGGACTGTAGGTTTATTGTTCCGGCGAGGATCGAGCAGATTGGAAGGAAGATGGAGCATATCGGAAGGAAGATCGTCGGAATCCGGAGGTAGCTCTCATACCAGATCTAAAGATTGAAGGAAGTAGAGGAGAGAGAGAAAAGAGGCGATATGTAGCGTTTGTGAGGAAGATACGGGAGAAGCTGAAGAATAAGTGACGGCTAGGTTTTCACGGTAAAAAATACAAAAGGGGTACATTTACTTTACCATAAAATACAAAAAACCTACTTAGTATCTTTATTTTTTAATAAAACCTACTTACCAAATTTGCCCGTAAAATAATCCTTGCAAAATGTGATATGATATGTGGCTCTAGAATTCGATATTCAAGTGCACATGTTGACATTATTATTCACAAGGTGATTAATGATACTCGCAAAATTGATGGAGGTAGTAGACTGCTTATCCATCATCATCTTAAGCACTTCTTGATAAACTAGATTGATTATAACTGGATTCATGGAAGCTGAAGAAGATTCTGATGAATCTAATGGATTGTCCTTGACATTAGATTCTAGAGCATTTGTTGATCTGGAAGGAAGGTTGATTAAATGTGTAGAACATGTCGTCTTTAGCCTTAAAGTCCTTGTACCAATATGAAATTCCAGTGAGTTTAAAATAGGTCTCTCTCAAATGACCTTTCTTCTTGCAATAAGAGCACAACCTATAAATCTTCTCTTTCTTGTAATCTCGTCTACTACCTTTTGCTTGCCTATAAGGAATTGATCTAGATGCAGATAAGACATCATAAGAAGCTACATTATGACATGTAATTTCCTTTTGCATCTCCACTTAAGCTACCATGTACAACACTCGATCCATGGTAGGTAGAACTACTAAAGACAATATACATTACTTGTAATATGCTTATATTGACCGTTCAATCCCATAAGGTTTTGCATAGCACAAAGTTTGGCTTCTCTTTCTACAATTTTATTCCAAATCTCACAATTACAGTTAGTGAGGCCTTTACACAAGCATGTAGGGATAGGATGTACTCTCATCAAACCCAATCATAGTTTTTTTAATTTTCCAAAGTATATAGCAATTGTAGTATTATCTTGCTTAAGAGATGCAAGATCCTTATGAATTTGATAGATTAAGAGAGCATTTAATACCTCAAATCGCTCAATTATACCATCTCATAGCTCTTTGAATAATTCCACATAAGTAAACATCTCAACAAAATCTGACTTCACGGAGTGAAGTATCCAACATCTAATCATATAATCAACTTTAATCCATCAAGTGAGCTGATCTTCATCTCCATAGCAGGTTTCTTACAAGATTCATCGACTAGCTTCTGCTTGGCTCCTAGAGCCATATGAATATTTCTCCTCCAAGATATGAAGTTTGAGTCATTAAATAGAACAAAAACCAGTTACATCCCAGTGTTATCTGAATTTGCTAGGTACAGAGGATCGTTGACATTAATAGCTACTCCTCGAGATGAATTCGGATAAAAAGTGAGGCCGCCAGAACCAAGCACTCCTCTATTCACCATAGATCAAGCAAACAGAGGAAGAAATTGATCTATATATCGAATCAAAGTGTAGTTATATGGAGTATGTGTTTAATTGGAGGAGATCCAAGAAATTAGGTAAGATCATCAACCCGAGGCTCTTATACAATATCAAGCAAGAGAGTTTGTAAACTGAATCGTACATTCATCACCTTTGTACTAGCATATATATATATATATATATATATATATATATATATAGATAGATATAGAGAGAGAGAGAGAGTATATCATATGAGAACAAGTCTTATCGTGTAATAATAAGAACAGATCAGAGCCATCCAATTTAGTAAATTCAATGGCCTAGATTAATGATGGAAAGTGTAAAACAAATTATCAATTAATAAATAATTCTTACTCACTCTCACAAAAGGAGAGTGTACACACTCTCTATTAATGTTTTTTAAAAATACTCCTATAATGTTATATTATAGAAAACAGTTTGTTAGAAGATATTTACAAGATAACTCTCTCTCTCATCTCTCTGATTCTTTCCAACGCCATTCTCCCCTCTACACCAACTCTCTGATTCGTTCCAACGCTAACTATAATTCTACTAATTACGAACAATACACTACAATGATAATATTGACCAAATTGCAGTCGCTTTTAATAACTACGAATAATATATTAAACGATATAACACCTTCGTAACAAAACTAATAATAACGACGAATAATCCATTTAACCAAACACTCATACCTAGGAATAATAACTACGAATAATTCTACTATAACTACGAATAATTCTACTAATAATAACTACAAATAATTTCACTATAATTCTACTAATTACGAACAATACTCTCTGATTCGTAACAAAACTAATAATAACTACGAATAATCCTTCACAATTTTTGCTTGCATCGCACGGTGAGCAGTCGGTTCCTCCTCCATCTCCTTCAACTCCTGCTCAACGCTGCTGAAAACAAGACCTAGGATACGAGCCCTGGAAAACGCCACAAAAATCGAGCCTTGAAAATCGCCTTCTCCGGGGGTGCGGTTCAACTACTACTCGACGCTGCTGAAAACGAGCCCTGGAAATTGCCGCTGAAAACAAGCCCTGGAACCGCCAACCGGACTGTCTCGCCGCCGCTGTAATCGCCGCCCTATATGCCCTAACCGTCGCAACCTATACGCCATGGAACTCTCCACACAGTCGCCTGTTCTGAGAGGGTGGAAGGTTATGGTATATCAAAGAGAGAGGGAGGCAAAAATGGGGTATTAAAGGCGCGTGAGTGTGTATTTTTTTACCTAATAATTACGATATATACCCTAAATCTCGACTCTTAATACTCACCATCCAACGGTCTAATGGGAACCTCTCTCTCTCTCTCTTGCTTCTTCTCTTCCACAGTCGGCGATTGATCCCTCCATGTCTTCTTCTACCACACTTGAGGTTTTCAAATTGCTTCTTACGCTTCTTCTCCGTCTTTGATTGTACATGCATTCTCAATTCTCTTAGATCCTAGGTAATCACTATTCGATCTTCTACTCTCAAACCAGTTCTCAATCCAAGTAATCACTCTTCGTTATTCCACTGAGTTATTTGTCCTGTATTTTGAGTTTCAAATATATGCCAGTTTGTTGTTATCTTCCATCTTCTCCGATTAATTGCAGTGCAGATTTGTGCTTTGTAAAACTACAGTCGGGGAACATAACTGAGCAATCAGACCCTAACCCTAGACGAACGCGCCCCTGTATAACCAAGGTTCTTCCCCTCTCCTTCTCAAATTCCTTGTCATACCTTGTATAATTTCTACTCAGTTTGTCTTTGCTAAGATCTGATTATGGCTTTCTTGTTTCATGTGACGGTCTAATTCTTAGCTATTTGAATCGTCGCGGAGGCTACAACTAGGGATGCCTGTTTCGATCTTGACAATTGGCTCATCAAAGTGATTAGTTATCTTGAACTCCAATCGAATGGAATTTTAATCCATCTTTTGAAACTCGATTCTCATCAATTGAGTCGGCTGTTTGTTTGAGGAGATTAGGCCCCTACGTCCGTGCTAAATATATAGGTATTTGTATTGTCTTTTGTGATCTTGTAAAGTAGCTGCAGTTTAACAAATACACTGTTTATGTGCTTTTGCTTCAGATTGCTAGATATTGTCCCAATTGATTTGTTTCATGATTGATGCAATTTTGGTGGAATGGGGTTCTCGTCACAAACTCATCAATCAAAGAGCTAATACTGTCATGTCAAGTAAGATTCAACAAACTAAGTACACTAATGACTTTCTTTTGCTTGCTTCTTCTTCAATTTTTGTTTGATTACTTCCTGATTTTCTTAGAAGTCCTGAATTTGACAGTAGAGAGCTGCACTAGCCGCTACAATTGGTATTTCCGGCGGGACTTCCTATAGCTTGAAATTGCAAGTTTTTATCTTTCTTCTCATTCCCTAAATTATTAATTATATCTTATTAGATATTCCTAAATCCTAATAACAAAGGGCTCATCAAATATGTTCTCATAACTGATCAAAATTGAGATCTCATAATTCATCTATTTGATGATTGATACAAGATTAATGGCATTGTAGAGTGTGGTCGTCATCATAAGGACATAATGAAGGAATTGTGTCCTTTATCCAAGGTGCAATTACTGATGATGAGATAGGACATTAAATATAGGGATATATATAATCCGATAATATTAGGGGTCATGGCGTTTTGCTAGAAGCTAACCATGACCGGTACATTTATATGATAAAATGTATTGCTAGTATTATCGGGTCCTACGAGGTCACACCATAACGAGCATGTGAACTGAATCAATTAATGAGAGAATTACCATATAGGAGTATATGGTGGAAAAGTATATATTTTGTAGGAGTACAAAATATATTATGGAGTTGGTAATTAATAATATATAAGGAGTTATTTATTTATTAATTACTAAGAAGCGGCGTTCTTCATCTTCGATCCCTCTCTCAAAAGCTTCATCCTTTGTTCTAGCAATCGAAGGTTAAGGCGATTTTTGTTCAATCTCGGGTGGACCAACTAGAGGAGTAACACTTGAGACTCTACATATCCTTGAAGGGGTTATTGAACACGCATCAAAAGGTATTTCTTTTATCCCTTATCTAATCTATTATGCATGCGATCCTTGTTTAGATGTTTAGGAAATTGTTTCCTGAAATTCCGCTTTTACACATCTAAAATCCCAACAGTGGTATCAGAGCCTCGCATAAATTGATTAGATCAAATTAAAAAGGTCATGTTTTGATGCATGTATTGATGGTTTTGTTTCAATTACGAAAGAGATTGTTTGTATGGATTAATTTGCATGATTAGATTAAGGTGTAATATTAGATGCTTAATGATGATTAAGCAAAACTAATGTGATAAGTTATTAAGGCAATTATTTCAAGAGGTTACGGCATGGTAGATTACGGCATGGCTTGGGTCATGAGGTTACATTATTGTTTAATGATGATTAAACAAAATAATGCTTAATAATGATTAAGTAAATGTAAAACAGTTACCATGGCCGAAGGTTATGATTTAACAAAACTTCACATAATGATTATTTCACATGAATTGAATGTTGCCGTACTTATTAATTTTTTTTTTGGGTTTTATTTATTATTTTATTAATTATCTAATAAGATTAGTTAATTATCCAAATAATAATATTTGTTTCCTAAAGATATTATATAT